>JBAWJQ010005551.1:0-163468 GCA_037783105.1 Bactrocera zonata | reverse complement strand
TAGTGGTAACGAGACGTGGATTTATGAAAATGTCGTTAAAACCGCCCAACATTCTTGCGAATGGCGCTCCAAATATGAGTTCAAGCCGGAAAAATCAAAATTCACTGAAGGCACAGAAGGTCATCCCAAACAAGTCTTGTAGCAAAAGAAAATAGGATTAACCTTTGGCATATTGGCATTGGCTCAGGAGCCAACAGCTAAGAGGAAAATCTTGAGAAAATCGGGAAGGTTTTCAATCAGCTACATATCCCTTTAAACATATTTGTGAGTGAATAAATTCTCATTGTCTTCTTTATTAAAAATTATGCCATCTATTTATAATACTATATATTTATATTTCGAAATTTGCTTGCTGCTAGTTGCCCAAAGCAGTAAATCTCAACTCACCGCTTGAAAGTCGAAAGTTTCGCGGAAATTCGCTTATCTCTTGCGCCAACAGTGGAATATGAGCAGTCGCCGCGCCGAAGCCTTTACTTCTAATAATCTGCGGCGTTCACTACCTGGTTCCTGTCAGCTGTCAATTTTGGCACAGCTGTAGCGACTACATATTATCCAAAAGCGAACTACGAACTGCATGTGAGCTATGTGCCGCAGAAAAGTTTACGCCTCAGCGCTACAACAGCCCCTAGCTGCAACGCGGCTCGCATAACTACATACATATGTATATGAAAGTGGGACGACCTTAGCCTTCACCGTTGCTGCGACGGTTGCTGCTCTAAATATTTTATAAAATGTCAGCGGCAAAAATGAGTTACCGTTATATGCAACTTACAGCTACCAATGGCTGCCAAGCAATGCTACTGTTTTACTGGCGGACGGCTTTGTTGTTGCTGCCGCCGCTGCTTGCTTGCACAAGAAATATTTGCGCCCAAAAATGGAATTGAATGAAAGCCATGCGCCCAGGATGAATTACAACGTTGATGAGGCTGACAGCAGCAAGGCCGGGTGGCGGCGGCGGTGCAGCCGGCGGATTATTGGACAATTGGGCGTTGGTTCATATTGTTGTTGTTGCTGCTGTTGCTGGGGCAATAGTTAGCAGCGCATTCCCCGCTAGACGCAAACACTCGTAAATCATCGCAACAAACTCAGAAACTCTGAAATTCAAAGTGGCGCAACAAAAACAGCAACAATAAAGGCAAAAAGCCAAACGAAACGAACGACAGTCCAACGAAAACTCGTACTCGAACTCACAACTGGCAGCCGGCAACTGGCGCGGCTATCGGGCGCATGAGTTGGTGCAGCGGCAGCAGCAGCAGCTGGCAGAGCGTGCTCATCATCATGCCACAAGCATAAGTTGCCGTAGAAGTTGCTGGCATAACTTTGTCATTGCAATCTTCAGCCAATGCCACCGGTACTGCTGATGCTGCTCAAGCGCAGCGGCAGTTCGTTGGGGTGCCGAGCGCCGGTAGCGGTGGGCCGTTGAATGTTTTCGGCTTGACAAGGCGGCAATGCAGCGACAGTTTCGCCAATGTGGCACGGTATGAGTCGGTATTTATGACAATTGAATTTCGGCACAAGCTCATAAGAGCAGCTGCAGCGCTCTCCGCTCACCGTGCACCGCTGCAGCCTTGAAATTGTTGAAATATAGAAGACAACACAAAATGGCGACAGCCAAATGGCAAAAGCAATAGCAACAATAGTGTCTGCCAGAAAGGGTTCGCAAAATGAGGAAAACTTCAAGTCAGTCTGTGCGCTTTTTCAGTCGGTTTTTTTTTTATTTCTTATAGCAAAAGTGGTGCTACAGCGGGTTGCGGTGGCATTAAGACAATAGCTAAAGTTATATTGCGAGGCGCTAGAGATGGGTATGGCTCAAAGTGTTGCTATCCAACTTTGGTTTATTTTTGCTGTTAAGTTCGAGTGCCGGATGTGACGCGTCTATCTGCTATCCACTTTAAGCTTTCTCCCTTTTGCTGATGAGTTACGAATTTGTCGTTAAAGACAAATGCTAAATAATTATTTTTATTTTACTTAACCTTTTACAAATCTTCAAATCTTTGGGTGAGTCATGTCATGGACCTCTTTTAAAAAAGTCAAAAGACGAATAAAACCATAATTTTTACACAAATAATGAGTCGAGATAGGAAATATTCTCCTCCGCAGTATCCTTTCCTCTTTCTTCTGCTATAGTTTTTGGCTTTAATTTATAAAGCTTCCGAGAAAATAAAAAGTGCACTGAAAGACTTCGTTAATCTGGCTGAAACCACAATTACTTAAGCTTTAGGTTGTAAGTTATTACGTGACACGTCATAGGGCCTAATAATCTGAAATGCACTACCAACACCACAGGTCGTTGCTTCGTTGTTCTTTTTTTCTTGCTGTGGCAAAAAACATTCCTGAAGTCCTTGGGCGTATAAAAGTCCGGGTCCATTCCGTTTACGTTAACCACATTGTCTTTGAAAGCCGACCGTTCTGACTACGGATCATCAAAGTCTCCGCGTACAAACATATCGGATAGCAAGGCCTTCATTAAACAATACTTCTATATCTTTCACCATTCCAACAAGTATTAATATAAGTAAAATTTTTCTAACCATAATATTAGCACATTGACTTCTCTACGATAGATACGGGATTTTGAAGCAAGATCATCATGTAGACGATGTGTTTAACGTTCTTCAGTGTTAAATAGTGATCTGCTCTAAAGCTTACTTTAAGAGTGATCCAAATCGGATGAACCTAGAGATTCAAAGGCTCAACTCAACTGAACGGAATGACTGAGTGAACGCTGTGAGATCCTGATACGAAATTCTTATGAGGCTGATCCTGTTGAGCCCTACAATGAATCGTTTTATCAAAAACACAACTCTACGATAGATACAAAGCCTACGAAGACATTTGGGAGTTCGTTGAAGATTCGTCTCGTTCTGTCTGGACGACCTCTGACATCTTCAACTTATAAAACTATTAAAACAGTGAAGAATATGGTGTTTGAAAATCGTCAGGCAAATGTTGGAGAGATGGTAAGGGAGCTCAACATCTCTCGCGAGTCCGTTCGAATGATTTTTGTGGATATTTTGGATATGAAACGCGTTCTTGCTCCACTCGTCCGGATAAAGTTGGGTATTTTGTGTGAGAACATTCGTCAATGCGGCCGGAATTATAGAAGAACATTTCAAGGTTTTGACACGATGATAATGCACCATCGGATCGATTCATGATTGTTACCGAATTTAAAGCGAAACGCGCAATCAATACCTTCGATCAACCACCGTATTCACCAGACTTGGCTCCGTTCTTGTTCCACAAACTGAAATTGCCGCTCTGTGGAATTCGTTTTCCGTCGATTGAGGAGATAAAACATTCGCTGAAAGAACTGAAATCCATTCCAATAAGTGCTTATGAAAAGTCTTTAGAGGACTGGAAAAATCGTTGGAATAAGTGTATTATATCTGGTGGGGATTACTTAGAAGGTTACAAAATAAATATTGATGAATTATTAACTATTTTGATTTTCATTTACAATTTCCGGATATTTTTTGGCTATAGCGAGCCGTTTGATTGAAAACCGACGACCGCTCGCAGCCGCACTTCTGGCAAAAAGACGCTGCAATTGAACTTCAGGGATTCCTTAAACCGAAAATGTTGGATTGACTACACTGATGCTTCCTCTCTTGTAGCCCTGACCCAAGGATCCAAGCAAGTTGGCTACCGTATCTTACACAAGGTTGGCTAACCTTTCCAGGGTAAACGGTGAGGACGCCAGAGTAGGAATTGAGTTCAGCTCTACATCTACAACTTCTGACATCATCTCATGAGTTGCCCAAAGGAGTGTTCGAGAGAAAGGTTTTGCGGAAAATGTATGGTCCTTTGCGCCTTGTCAACGGCGACTGCTGTAGACGATGAAACGATAAGCTGTACGAGATACACGGCGACACTGACATAGTTCAGCGAATCAAGAGACAGCGGCTGCGCTGGCTAGGTCATGTCGTTCGGATCGATGAGAATACTACAGCTTTGAAGGTATTCGATTCAGCACTGCCAAGTGGAAGCAGATAAAGAGGAAGACCTCCATTTCTTTGGAGAGGTTATGTGGAAACCGACCTGGCTACACTTGGTATTTCGAATTAGATCCAAATAGCGAAAAGAAGAAATGCCTGGGGCGCTGCTGTTAACTCGGCTATAACCGCTTAAGCGAGCCAGTAAAGAAGACAGGATAATGAAGTATATGGCAGATTATATTGAAGAGAAGAGTATATAGAAGAAATAAGACCGAACTTTTTCCATTAAAGAGATCTAACATCACTTGCATTGGTAAGAATTAAGCAAAACTCTCATTACCATCATGACTGTAAAAGTCTCTGGAGCTGTGTTGGATCTCTGTACAATGAATTGCTTCCTGATTTGTAAAGTATTTATTACTCTGCAGACCCGTATAGGTATTAAAACCATTAAGCAATATCTGTTTTGAAGTGAGAAAGCGACTTTGTGTAAAAGATAACAAGGAATCCTTCTTTATGGATCTGATAGTCAACGGCACTAGACAGCTTCTTTGGACTTCTTGGTTAGATACAAAGGATATTTTGTTTTCAGACGATTTTCCTCTAAAATTTTTATCTTAGTGATAGAGGTAATACTGCCTCGGCGACTTACTCGTCGCACAATTTCAGAGTATCAACAAAAATTATTCCCGGATTTATCTGTAATCGAAAGATAATAATAATAAACACTCAGCATAATCCACATTTCATACACGCGTATATTTACGGCTTTAAATATTTATATACATATCTATGTATATGTATGTGTTAATGGCATAAACGACATAACTGGCAGCCAATCAACTGAGAAATATAGCCGACAGGCAACAAAATCAAAATGGCGGCACATAAACTTCGACCAAAGCGAATTAATGAGTGTCCGCGGAGTGATCATGTACGCACAACTAACTGTTTACACACACAATTATATGATTTTAATAGCGCGCGCGCACACATACACACACTAGCGCGCCTATAACGTTATGTGGCTGCCTCATATCTGGCAGCGTCGAAATGCAACGATTTATGACAGTCCAACAGAGCGGCAGCAGCAGCAACAACAATGCGCGCTGTTGTGGCATAAAAACAATCATAATTAAGAATGTGCGCGCCATGCAACTGTAACGGGCGCGCACACATGCACACATACACACATACATATATACATAAATATGTGTATACACTGATAGAGTAGCATAAATGCTGAGCGCCGCGAAATGGTTGGAAATTTTCGAATTTGATTACCTGCAAAGCGCGTAACGGCCGCGGCGGCGGTGGCGGCGGCGACAAGCGCTGGTGTGGGCGGCTGGTGTTTGCGCGACAATCGGCAATCGATTTATGTCGCACATTTTCGCAATCGAATTGCAATGCGTGACAATGATGACGAGGACGACGGCAACGACGACGACGATGCGCTGTTGGTTGATGATGATATCGGCGCGACTGTTGCGCGACAGTTGCTACAGAGCACACGCGCGCAAATGCATTGCTTTGTTGTTTTTACAGTTATTGTTGTTGTTGTTGTTATTGTCACAGTTATTGCAGTTGCATCAGTTGCAGTTGTGGCAATGAGATATCATTGAATAATGACTGTTAATACCCTTCAATGTGGCAGCGCCTGACTGCTGGTTGTGTGAGCGCGTTGCGGCGCGGCGCTCTATGTGACGCGCTGTGGGTGTTGAGTTGGTGGTTGGCAGTAAAAATTGCAGAATTTGCGAATTTCGATAATGAAATAAAACCAGCAGCAACTGGCGCCGACGCCGTCAACATCGTTGTTGCAACAACGCGCATTTGTTGTTTTTGTACAACTGCATTTACAAGTCCATGCGTCGCGCCAGCATTTCGCCTACTTTACTGCCAAATACTTAACACACATTTAAACACCAGTAATATATGGCAGACGCATCAGCGTCAACGGCTTGCAACATGCCTCAAATACTCTTTCCTCAGTCCCTGCTCAAGCGCTCTGCTTGCCGTCCACCAGCAATGCATTTCGTCTGTGTCCTTCTTCGTTCGCATTGCCATTTCATGTCGCATAAAGAGTCAACTTAATGCGCGCGCGTACGTCTCATGCCGCAACGCGCCGCCTCATCACTGCCGTGGCTCGTTGTTTTTACACACCGTTGCTGACACTTTTGACCCAATAAATCAAAAATTTCCGAAATTATTCTCGTTAATACCGTTGCAGCCGTGTCGCAGTCGCAATTGCAGTCCTTCGCATTTATTCATTCAATCACACGCACACACACACATGCGGCAAGCAAGTAATGTTCATGATAGATACTTCATGCGTCCGTCTGTGGCGGCAAAGTTCTTGTGTGCGGCCACCCACCGCCATCACCTCGAACTGGTGACATGCCGATAATAATGTGAAATTTCACGCGGATGAACGTATTTTGATGCCATTTATGGAAATTTCCATCGTCAGCGCGCGAGGACACTTTTAATTGTTCATGTCGATCGATGTCTGCATTTCTGCATAAATGTATGTAAATTTTATGGACTGCGTGGGTAACCCGACAGAGAAATGCAACGTGATGTCTAGTTGAATAAACATCATTACTGGACCACTTTCATCTTTTTACCTTAAATGTTGGGTTTGGATAACCACTTTGCTTATATAATGTTTTGTTTTGACGCCTCTAAAACTCAAAGTTCTTTTCAGTAGAGAGTATAGCCAGTGGTATACTTGGCATTAAATACGGTACAAGCATGCCAACGCTTAATCCACTTTTCCATACACTTGTTATAAGGGGTTACATGGGTTTCATATTTTCAAAAAATCGAAATTTTTTTTTTGTCTTATTAAATTCTATAATATCTCTAGAATATTGTCCTAAATTTTCAAGTTGATCCGAGTAATAGTTTCGGAGATACGGCCTTGTGGACTTGTGTGCTCGAGGCTAACTAGGCTAAGTTCGCCGTCTTTAAACGCGTTTTTCTCAAAACTATGTTTTCAAAGTCGGTTGTCAAGATTTCTAGCAAACTACTCAACCGATCTTGATGACATTTTACACAGGTCTTCGAGATATCATTTACAAGGTCTTGGATGAAGTATTTTGTTTTTTAATTACAACTATTTAAAAAAAAATGTCGAGAAATTTTCATTTTTTTATAAAAACGTCTGCCAAAAATCCAATTTCTTTTTTTTCCTTCGTCTAATGCCTAGTTTATTATCTTTACTAAAACACGTATTTTTTATATTTATTTCAGATGATCCTGAAAGAAGTTCTGCTGACAACGCGACTGCACCTTTTTTCCGAGGGACTGCCGGCAATGGCGTCGTAATGACTGCCATTTTGATATTTTTTTTGAAAATTTTACAAAATTTTTATTAAATATGAGTCTTTTAAATAAAAAAAAAATATTCACTAAAATATTTCATTTTTTATATGTAAAAAAAAATTATTGAAAAAAGGCCGTTTTTTGCCCGAGGAAACCCATGTGACCCCATAAGACGCGCCTGGGATGGCCTGCAGTGCCTTAAACGAAGTTAATTTTTACCGTTTTTCATTCAGCGAATTTTGTTTTTTTCAGCTTCTGCTCATTTTTTGAGCGCCATTCGTTCTTTTGTGACCGCTACTTGACGATTTTTGCAAAAAATTTAGGTAGTTTGATATTTGATACGAATCTAGCATTCACACGCTGTACACCCGAAACATTAGCCAAAACATTTACCAAAAGCTTAACGAAAACAGTAACCGAAACATTAACAAAAATATTAAACAAAACGTGTTGAGTAAATCCATAAGAGATGTTGAGATCCTCTAAATTCTCTCTTATGTCCACACCAAGTTTTTTAAGCACTGTTTCTTTAACTTCTTCAGTGTTATCGTCATTAACAGAAGTGAATAAACGAGTCGTATGAGGCACTTCACGACCTTCATTGAATGCTGTGTGGCACTCAAATACTTGTGTTTGTGATAAAATAGATTCCCAAAAACGCTTCTGCAATATTTCCAATAATTTTCTAGACAAGATTTCAGTGGAAAAAAAAACTTTCAAGCAAACTTTTTTTTCAATTTTTTTCACTAGTAAGGGTGATTTTTTAAGAGCTTGATAACTTTTTTAAAAAAAAAACGCATAAAATTTGCAAAATCTCATCGGTTCTTTATTTGAAACGTTAGATTGGTTCATGACATTTACTTTTTGAAGATAATTTCATTTAAATGTTGACCGCGGCTGCGTCTTAGGTGGTCCATTCGGAAAGTCCAATTTTGGGCAACTTTTTCGAGCATTTCGGCCGGAATAGCCCGAATTTCTTCGGAAATGTTGTCTTCCAAAGCTGGAATAGTTGCTGGCTTATTTCTGTAGACTTTAGACTTGACGTAGCCCCACAAAAAATAGTCTAAAGGCGTTAAATCGCATGATCTTGGTGGCCAACTTACGGGTCCATTTCTTGAGATGAATTGTTGTCCGAAGTTTTCCCTCAAAATGGCCATAGAATCGCGAGCTGTGTGGCATGTAGCGCCATCTTGTTGAAACCACATGTCAACCAAGTTCAGTTCTTCCATTTTTGGCAACAAAAAGTTTGTTAGCATCGAACGATAGCGATCGCCATTCACCGTAACGTTGCGTCCAACAGCATCTTTGAAAAAATACGGTCCAATGATTCCACCAGCGTACAAACCACACCAAACAGTGCATTTTTCGGGATGCATGGGCAGTTCTTGAACGGCTTCTGGTTGCTCTTCACCCCAAATGCGGCAATTTTGCTTATTTACGTAGCCATTCAACCAGAAATGAGCCTCATCGCTCATCGGACACGGACGCGAAACACATTTCGAACCGAACACTGATTTTGGTAATAAAATTCAATGATTTGCAAGCGTTGCTCGTTAGTAAGTCTATTCATGATGAAATGTCAAAGCATACTGAGCATCTTTCTCTTTGACACCATGTCTGACATCCCACGTGATCTGTCAAATACTACTGCATGAAAATCCTAACCTCAAAAAAATCACCCTATAAAATCAACGGACAAAGTTTTCGCTTCGTAAACCAATGGTTGTCAAACATGAGCTTATTGAAACTTCAAGAGTTAACTTCAGGCAAGTAAAAATAAATTTTTTTATAAATTCGGGTTTCGCGCTCAGTTCAAAAGGAATAGTGTGGCTCAAATTTGATTAGATGTTATACGTGTTTGTTAAAGCCGAAGAAAATAGTTAACTGTCATAATAATAATACACTTGCTTAAGCGTTCACAGTCGCCATGGGGTCATCACAATTGGTCAAACCTACGAGCTGTTGTTCCATCGAACGTATTCTCTAGATTCGGTTCCGTACGGCTCCTGTTTGTTTTCAAAGCATATAAAGAGTATGGGATTTCATGGGCATATAAAGGGTATCATTTCATTATGGGAATTGCGAAATTGGAGAAATACTACTATGAGCAAAAAAAAGTAAGACTTTGTTCACAATTTTAAAATTCTTAATTTATTCTTAACAATCTAAGTCTTTCCCCTTAAAGTAATCCTCCTTGGCCCAAATAAACTTCTGCCAAGTTTTTTTCAATCCTCGAAACAATTGTTAAAATCAACATTCGGTAAAGTCTTCAATGCGCGTAGCGATTCATATTTAATGTCTTCAATTGACTCAAAACGACTTCGCCGGAGCGTTCATTTGAGTTTTCTGAGTAATCAGAAATCACAAAAAGCTAAATCAGGCGAATACGTTGGTTGCGGCACGACATTGGTTGAAAATTTAGCGAAAACCTCACAAAGAGTCAATGCGGTATGCGATGGTGCATTATCGTGGTGCAAAAACCAAGAGTTCTCGGCCCATTATTCCGCTCTCTTGTTACAAATAGCTTTTCGCAAACGACATAACGCACAAATGGTATTCCTTCTTGACAGTTCGGTTGTTCGAAAAGAAGTCGGAGTGCACCACAACACGGTAAGCGAAGAAAATTGTCAACCTAACCTTGTTTTTAGACCTGCTTTCACGTTGTTGTTTTAGCTTCGGCGCATCTTTGCCACGATATTTGGCCGACTAATAGTATGTTTTCGGGTCGTAAGCATAGCTCTAAGACTCATCGCCAGTAAAAGTACGTTTTATGGCATCGTCGGAAAGGCTTATTTCACAGACGTTAACCTGACTCTGTTTTTCGAAAAAATTGAGTGATATTGAAACCAATCGTGCTTTCACTGTTCTTAGACTCAAATGATCTTTCAAAAGGATTTTCTCTGATCCTTTCGATATTCCAACGTTGTCAATAAGATCTCTGACTATTAATCATCGATTCTTAAGTACCAGTTTTTTTTATTTTATTGACGTGTTGATCATCAGTTGCTGTTAAGGGCCGTCCTGGACGTGGTTCGCCGTCAACGCACGTAACAAACAATTATCACTTAAGGCTTTTTTCAACATTCTGAATGTTTCTTTGTTAAATATTTTCACTCATCGTAAAAATCGTCAAATGAATTTTGTGTAATTCGGAAATAATAATTGTGTCCAATAAGGTGACATTTGAATTTAAACTGCGCGCGTCGAAGGATTTGGAGAACTATTTTTTTTTTTAGGTTGGTAGTACTGTCAATCACATTTATGTCAAATTTCATGTCAAAATATTTATTAGTGTTTGAGATACGTGTCGTTTTGTGAGCTGTTAAAAGTGAGTTTTTCGTTTTTTGCGATGTCAAATTTGTTGAGCAAAGAATTTGCATTAAATTTTATTTACGGAATCAATTTCCTGCTGCGGATACATTGAGGATGGTGCATAAAGCCTTTGGTGATGAGGCTATATCTAAAAAAAATGTTTACAAGTGGTATAGTGAGTTCCAACCCGGCCGTGAACGTGTCGAAGACGAAGAGCGTCCAGGGCGACCATCAACCTCAACCGACGTTCAACAAATCAAAGATTGGCTCAGCCAATACCATTTTGAAGGATGTTTTGGGCCTCAAGCACGTCAAATCTCGACTGGTACCGAAAACATTGAATTGTTTGGAAAAAAGGCGTCGCGATGAAGTGCGTGAAACGATGCTTTTTATCTACCAGGGTATAAAATGCATTATAACTAGCGATGAGACTTGGATCTATGCTTACGACCCCGAAACAACCGATCAATCGAGCGAATATCGTGCCAAAAGAGAGCCGATACCAAAAAAATCGCGCCAAAGTCGCTCAAAAATCAAGGTCATGTTGACTGTTTTCTTCGATTATCATGGTATTGTGCATTATGTATTCCTTCCAATCGGTCAAACAGTCAACAAGGAATATTATTTGAACGCTATCCGCCTAAAAAGGCCAGAATTGTGGAAAGACAATTCTTGGTTTTTACACCACGATAATGCACCATCCCATACTGCCCTCGTAATTCGTGATCATTTCGCCAAAAACTCAACCCATATCGTTCCGCAACCACCGTATTCACCTGATCTGGCTTCGTGCGACTTCTGGCTGTTCACCAAGCTCAAAAGACCGCTCCGGGGACACCGTTTTTATACGATAGAGGAGATTCAAGGCGCAGCGAAGACCGAACTGAAGGCCATCCCGGAAAGTGACTGCAACCAGTGTTTCGAAGATTGGAAAATCCATTGGCATAAGTGCATTGCATCGAGAGGGGATTACTTTGAAGGGGATGAAATTGATTTGGAAGAATAAATAAAGAATTTTCAAAATAAATACAATGTCACCTTACTTTTTGGGCACAGTAGTAGATATTAAAGACTAATGATTACTTTGATGTGAAATTTGGCACAGATTGCATTATCAGTCATACCAACCTATAAAAAAATTTGTCGACGAAGGTGTTTCGAAAAAAACGTGTTTAATGACGGCACACTTAGGCTAGCTAGCCTCGAGAGCACAAGTTCTCAACGCTGTATCTCCGAAACTATTTTTCGGACCAACTTGAAACCTTAAGACAATATTCTAGAGATGCTATAGAGATATAATAAGATATAATAAAATAGTAATTAATAAAAAAAACGATTTTTTAAACCCGTAAACTTAACTTAACAGTCTTACTATTTTTTGCCCACAGTAGTATACTTGCAGAAGAAACATATTTTAACTCTTACTGAACATCTTTTCAGTGAAATCTTTAAAATTAATACACGCACCTAGGATAATGCTTGCATAGAGAATGATTTATATAATAAATTAATGAAATAAGTAAAGTAATGCTTGCCGAGGTTCTTTGAATGGCATAGTCTCTTGTAAGATATAAATATTTTACTTTATTTGAACCTTTCGTGTCCAGCGATTGTTACGGGTTATAAGAAATAATGATATATAGGCGTGGCTACTTTCTGATATTGCCTTGTCTAGAGATTTATTTAGCTATTTGCTCAAGTTGTTAGTGGAAATAGAAGCCGCTAGAGTGACAAAGTTTTAAAAAATTAACGGAAATTCATAGAAGATGAACTTATGTAATATACTTTTCTTTCAAATATAAAATCTTGATATTCTTGCAGAAGTGCTCTTAGTTAAATTAAATACTTCAAACAACAAAATTGCGCAATTTACTTTTCTATAAATACAATTTGTTTTCCATAAACGCTTGGAACGCAGTTGTCATTTTATAGCTTTCATGCGAGATTCATTCAATTAGATAATTATTGCTGCAAATAACACCTGTTTTTCAACGCAACAATTCAAGCGTGTTTTTGTCGTTGTTGTTTTTTCTTTGCAATTCTACCGTTCAATCGAAAAATTTAGCAATTAAAATCAATGAGCCCGAAACAAGCATCTTCCAATTCGCATTTTAATCAGCGTTAAAATAACAGCAACAACAACAATTACATATTTCACTAACGGCTTCCGTTTTCGAAAAGTGTAAAAAGTGTTAAAACTATTAGTTTTTGTTGCTATAAAGGGAAAAAATCACATTCATGGCATTTAGCAGCTGCGAATATTTGAATGAGAAGTGCATTGAAGCGCAACTGCCCACACTGCCACACGCCACCACTTTGCATGTCTACCAGCTGTGAGGACATCATGTGCGCTTTCTATAGGCCACTAACCAATAAAATATCATTAATTTTTAGTATAACATATTTGGGTTCAAAACGGTGTCCGAAACCCATGCAACAACGCGCAATTTGATTGTTTGTTGTTTGCTTAGACAATTGAACGAACGCACGGTGTTTGGTCACCGTAGACGAGGTGTTACGGCAAACCTCTGCTGTCCGTTGGCTGTTTATGCGTTGTCAATTTTCATACCCTAAACATGGAGGATGAAGGAAAATACTCTGGCTGCCATTTACTTGGTAGTGGCCAGACGCGATCCTTTTACATACGGTCGAAGCAGCTCATGACTTCCGGTCTTAGATCAAGTATTCTCTGGATAGCAAAAGAAAAATCCGCTTGACGGCGAAACATTTTTCTCCAGAGTTGGGCGCTGTGTTTAGGACCCGATGGGATTGTAGGCCGAGCTATTCAAATATGATGGAAAAGAACTGATAGGGAGCATGCATTGGCTTCTTTGTAGAAAATGCTTAGACGAATACGGTACAGGTTGGATAAGAAAGCGATGGTCGAACTCGCGACTTGGCTCTCATGTCACTCTAGACAGTCATTACTTCGAAGTCGTAAATCATTTCGGTTATACTGGAAACGGGATTTGCGCCAATAACAACGTCAGCCAGGTGGCTATGACATTGATACAGTTCAGCGAATTAAGAGACAGCGGCTAGGCTGGTTAGGTCATGACGTCCGAATGTATGAAATCCAGTTCTAAGAGTATTCGACGGACTAGCCGCCGGGGGAAACAGAGGAAGACTTCGTCGGAAACACCAGGTGGAGAAGGAAAGGGAAAACGATTGGCGTGCTGTTGTAAACTCAGTTATAAGGAAGAAGAAAAGAAACAATGTATATCAAGTTTGCCACGAAGTTTGTAACACCCAGAAGGTAGCGTACGAGATCCTATAAAATATGTATACGAGCTGAGATGATACGCCAGTTAGTCCTTTAGTTTTCGAGATATCGCGCTGAAATTTGGCACTACTTCTTTTTTGCCTAAAAGCTGTTTATTAGTTGGAACTGCTGATAGCGGATCGATGTGACGAATAAGAGCCATACAAACTATGAGATTAGATTTGTATGGAAAACTTTTTTATTTGGCAAGAAATCTTGAAGAGTTTTGGTATGACCAGTTGTTGTTGTTATAACGGGTACCTAGTCCATTTTACGATGGTAAGGTTAAGCTAAATTGACGTCGACGTCAGCCAATGGAAGACCCAAGAAACGTGCTGTTTCGACAGGGTGGAACCAAAGGTGGCCAGTGTCATGCGGAGACTCATTGCTCGCTTGACAAATATTGGATATGTCGGGGTCTATTCTGGATAAGTAGGAGTTTAACCTGCACAGTAACCAGAACGAAGCTCCGCAAGGGTGACTCTCGTTTCTCGCGGCAACTCGAGCTCTTCGTCTGCAATCCACCACCAATTGCATTGACTCCGAGTACGCCATTCACTGGAAGGGAGCCGGTGAATATGTTGATGGCTCCACTGCAAATGGTGGTCAGTGCTTGTTAGAAGTTGGTTGCGTCCGTAGGTTGGTCACCGTATTGTCTGATGTCATCAACGTAGTTAAGGAAAGACCTCTTGACACTCCTGGGAGGTGTTTCCACTCCAAGCAGATGACCCCAGCAGGAACTGCCTGGAGAGGAGTGCATTATGTTCCTTAACTGGGAGCATAAGAGCCTCACTATGCAATTCTCACAACAGCCAGTTCTTCAATTCCCATAACAGCCGGTTCTATGCACCGAAATTGACCCGGATTTTACCCGGTAAAGGAGATCTAGCCCCGTTTAGATCGGCAAGTTTTATGAATAGTTGTCTATAGCCTCATTGTTCTGTATGGTTCACTGTAAAATATAGCTGACCATTTAAAATCCAGTTAGTATATTTGGAAAAAATGGTATTTGTGAAGGGTATTTTAGCTACGGTGCAACCGAATTTAATTTTATTTCTGTTTTTCCGTTTTTTCTGTTTTTGTTTTTGTTGTGCCGTTTTGCATTTTTCGCTCAATTGATGTTGTTTCGGTTATAGAAACTGCCATTTTTCTCATTTGCGCCACATAAATATGACCCGTACAGCGATTCCGTCGCACAAATGCAACCCTACATAGCGCTGTTAAAGGGCTACAACTGATTTGGCAAAACTGCATAAGAGGCGCATAAAAAGCACAAACACACAGCAAGCTTTCACTTTCGTTGCGACGCTTTCGTTTATAAAATTTTATTTTGTGCCCAAATCGCACACAGACCCCACCGGTCACCCACTTGCCACGCATAAAAAGTGTAAGTGTGTGAAAAAATCGCCTTTCTAAATAAATTGGAAATAAAAAAATCATTTCTCGCACAATAAAATATTCGAAAATTGCAATTTCAAACGGACGAATGAACGCGCTATAGGCAGAACAAAGAAATAACAGAAAAAAAAAACAAAAAACAACAACTAAACTATGAGAAATCCAATTGAAAGCAGGCGTGGAAGAAAAAAAATCTGTTAGTTATCCAAAAAGCCCGCAATTTCACACCCTTTTAAGCCGCCACTTTAGTTTTTGCGCTTCACAAGCACTTCGGCCACATAAACACATATACATATTTACACATACAATCACAAATTTTCACACATACGAACTTTTACCTCGCTGCTTTACGCTTGCCTCTTCCTCTCTCACCCACTCTCACACTTTGTAGCATTGCATTTTCGGCTCGTTTGCTAAACTGTGTATTAGTTGTGGCCGAGTTGGCGCCCAATTTTGTAGGACCCCCCACCCCTTCGACCCAACATACTCTGCGCACATTCATGTACCCGTTACTTTCAATTTAACGCGTGTGGCAAATCTTTTGTGCGGCAAATATTTGTTGTGTTTTGTAGCGCCTAGCCCGCAACAATTGCCAATTCGCTCGCATTTCGTTGTCGGTCAATCGGCTGATATGCAAAAAACTTTGCTTGTTAGTTGTTGTTGGCGTGTTTTTTGGTAGCGCTTAGGTGTTGATTTCCTCATATCGCGCCCATATTGCAGGATATTTGCACATTTATTTCGGCGTATTTGCACAAACACACATGCAAATGTGAGTACACATATACACACTCCCTAACACACGCGTCTGTCCTCGCTGCGGCTGTGTTTTGTGTTTAGTTTTGAATGTTTTCGCCATTTCGTTGTCGGTTTAGATTTTTAGTTGATTGGCAATTGAAATATTGTAGGCTCGGCGAAACAAACTGATTTATAAAATGTTATATAATACATATTTATTTGCAGAGACTATAAAGGACGAGTTTTTGGTGGTGCGGACTATCACTCGTTGAGTCATGGGTTCGAATTCCGATTGCGGAATGAAATTTTTTTAGCAAACATCTTCTACTAACTATGCTAGGAGACTGGTCATGGTGACTGCGTGCAGGTAGTTATGTGATTATTGTGTGTTACGTTTATGTTTATTGTTTTAGAGTAAAAGTGGATGTAACATCGAAAATATTACGAGATGGCTAGAGGAGGAACTTTCGGATGTCGAGCAAACCCTGGATGAGAGTTACAGTGATATAGACACTGAGGATTTGGAAGTTTCTGAGGTTTTAGATGACTGTGAATCTGATGACTGCCTGCAAGTGTCGTCTTCTGATGAGCAAAGTGCCGATGGACAGCCGGAGGGAGGTATATTTGAGGAATTTTCTTCAGAAGACGAGTTACTCTTGTCACAACTCGAGACTAGAAATCGGAACTATTTTGGAAAAAATCATTTTCGGTGGTCTTCTGTGCCAATTGCTAGTCGTACTAGAACTCAGCGGCATAACATTGTATCGCAAGGACAAGGACTTAAATCGGCCTATCATGAAGTTCTCAATGATTCTATAACACCTCTTGACCTTTGGAGCATTTTATTTACAGATGAGATGCTGGAAAACATAGTGATACATACCAACGACAAAATAAGGCAGTTACGACCAAGATATAAAAACCAAGGCTGTGTTCATGATGTTGATCTCATAGAGTTAAAAGCATTTATTGGTTTTTTATTCTATACAACTATTTTTAAAGACAATCGGGAACATTATACGTCGTGGTGTAGTTCTGATGGCTCAGGAAGAGAAATATATCGTTGCATTCTAAGTAAAAATAGATTCGAGATTTTGATGAAAGCAATTCGTTTCGATGATGCAGAAACAAGAGCGCAACGGCGGGAGACTGACATTTCTGCTCCAATCGCCGAGCTATTCAGCTCATTCATTCAAAATTGCCAAAAGGTTTACAGCATCGGAACCTGTGCCTGTATTGATAAGATGCTGGTAGCTTTTCGAGGTCGGTGTCGTTTTAGGGTATTTATGCCAAAGAAACCCGCTAAATATGGCTTAAAAATTATGTGCCTTACAGATGCCCGAAATGGTTATTTACTCAATGCTTACACATATTTAGGTAAAGACTCGGACGGGACCAATTTGACATCAGAACAAACTCGATTTTCAAAACCTACTCAAGCAGTTTTACGACTCGTATCTCCAACTGAAGGGTCGAATAGAAACATCACTGCTGATAATTGGTTTTCTTCAGTTGAACTAGTCGATGTTTTGAAAGATAAAAAGTTATCTCTTGTGGGTACTTAAAAAAAAAAAATAAAACAGAAATTCCGCCAGAATTCAAACCAAATCGGCGATGAGAAATTGGAACCTCGCTTTTCGGTTTTACTAAAAATATTACTTTGGCATCTTTTGGGCCGACAAAAAACCGTGCTGTGGTGTCAATTTCCAGCATGCACCATACAGCAAACGTAGACGATAATACAAAAAAACCCGAAATGATATTATACTACAATGAAACTAAAATTGGCGTTGATTTATTGGATCAAAGGTGTGCGAACTATACCACGGCGCGACGAACGCAAAGATGGCCTTTGTGCATTTTTTATCGTCTGTTAGATATATCAGCTTCCAATACTTATGTCATGAGCATACAAAATCAGGCCAAGAAAACTAGAAGTAGATTTAAATTTATGAAGCTGCTAGCAGAAGATCTGACCATGCCACACATGAATCGTCGAGAAAATAACAAGCACACTCCTCATGACATCAAAACTTCTATTCGCCGGATCTTGAAAATAGAAGAAAAATTGCCTTCTGTTTCTCAAGCTGATCATCTTGAAAAACGTAAAACGTGTTCAACTTGTGATCACAAGAAGAAACGAAAAACATTTCATTTGTGTTTTATATGTAAAAATCCAATCTGTGTGGTATGTTCTAACAAAATGTGCAAAACTTGTGGTGAAAAATTGTAAGAATTTACCCCCTGTAATTTTCTTGAAGTTTTGATTTTTTTTTAACTTTTATTTTTTTATGTCATTAGAATATTATTATATTCTTTAAAGAAAGTCAGAATTTTATATAACATTTTGTTCCTATGTGGATAGATCTCAATATGTAAACTAGTATGTAATTTTAGTTAAAATGTGCCAGCAATTTAATTGTTCACATTTATGAGAAAAATATGTTTTGTTTTTGTTCCTTTTTCAGTTAAATAAATAATTTAATATATATTAAAGAGTTTTATTAATGTATTCTTATAATAAAACCTTAAAATCCTAAGAAAATTCAAGTGTATCCGATGCGGTCACTGTGACCGTGCTCAGGTGGTTACGTAACTGATATAGGGCTCAGGTGGTTAAGGGTTTTGCAAAAAACAGAAAAAAAAAAAAAACAAGTAAGGAAGGACTAAGTTCGGGCATAACCGAATATTTCATAGTCTTGAAACTTGCAAACATTAAAGCCGGGGTAACAGGTTGTAGTAATTAAGGCTTGTGAGTTATAAGCGGTCTAGGGCAAGTCTTCTTCGATATTTTTCATTCTAAGCACAAAGCTGCACCGTTATAAGAAAAGCACGCTCTCTCAATTTTATTATGCTAACTCACATATTGACCAATATGGTAACACACTTCAAAACCCCTATTACTTCTCGTTTCCTCAATCGATTGCGACTGAGCAGACGTTCCATCGCCCGACCATGAAAAAGTTCGAATAGCAAGTGAAAATCTCTGTGTTTGTGGTTCCAGTACTGTAACTGCAAATAATACGCAATTTTTATTTCGTAGATTCCGTCTCGATAATTTTGACGCCAAAGTTGCAACACGCCCTGTCATGTTAATGGAATAATGGCAATCATTGAATCCGACCAATAAGCAAGCACTGTTTCGATGGCCTAGGATCTAAACATTGAAGAAAAAAATCGTTTCGAATCATTTATATAAAGCTGAATGGTAAAAGAAGTAAGATGTATGGGTGCTACACAGGTTAACCTAAAAAACCCTCATGGTCCGAATTTCCATCTATTAGTTGCAAAAAAGTCGATCCATTTCTGCAGCGGAAGCGTTATTGGCGATGAAAAGAGAGTTAATTGGTTATGACAAGGTCAAAAAAAAAAAAAAAATGGTCGCAATCGAATCGCGGTGAACTAGTGCAAACGGTAATCAAATCAAGTTAAGAGACGGTTAGGAAGGTTTTACTATGAGTTTCGTGATCCTGGCAGGGTATCATGTGCTATAAGCTTTTTCCATGAGACCAAACTGGAACTTATGAACCTGTACTGCCAATGAGACTGATACAGGATATCGACTGAAGAAAGCAATCGCTCAGTAGCCGTCAACTTCGGCAAAGAGGAGGTGAATTATGTTCCATTAAGACAACGCCAGGCTAAATAAACCGGTAGTACACTCGCCAGAAGCTACGAGAGTTTGATTTAAGGGTTCTTATGCTTATACATAAATTGAACCTGGTACCAAGTGATTACTACCTATCCTTGTCTAGGGCGAATGGTTTGGTTCATGAAAGACTCATCTCAAGGCCAGCTTGTTAAAATCGACTGTCACAGTTATTTGTCAATAGGTGCGAGGGTTTGTTTGATTGTGGATTATGAAATTTGAACAAGTTATCGAACAAATCGATGCATATTTGCTGGTTCCTTGTGACTGTGCTGAATTTTGTACAGTCGAAAAAGTCTTTTCGTATTTCTAATCAAGCTTAAAACTATATTTTTTATATTTATAATGAGCTTTAATGAAACAAATATGAACCATTTTGATCAACCACCTTAAGCCACTATTCCGCTAGAGACATTATTCCATTGGTGTAAAATTTTTCTGGTTTATCGGCAAAATACTGCGACAAGTAGTTTTCACAGGCTTCTCTTGAAGCCAACTTTACTCCATTAAGGGAGTTCTGCATTGACCGAAACAAATAGTTGTCGGATGGTGCAAGGTCAGGACTATATGGTGGATGCATCAAAACTTCCTAGCCAAGCTCTCCCAGTTTTTGCCGAGTCATCAAAGATGTGTGTGGTCTAGCGTTGACCTGATGGAAGACGAAGCCCTTTCTGTTGATTATTTCTGGCCGTTTTTTTTTCGATTGCTTGCTTCAATCTCATCAGTTTTGACGGTAAAATATATAGAACCAATCGTTAAACCAGGCTGAAGCAGCTCATAGTGTATGATTCCTTTCCAATCTCACCAAACACTCAGCATAATCTTTCGAGTCGTCAATTTTGGCTTTGCGAACATTTGTTGAGCTTCATCACGCTTGGACCATGATCTTTTTCGTACCTTATTGTCATATTTGATCCTCTTTTCGTCTCCTGTTACCATTCGCTTCAGAAATGATTCGATTTCATGTCGTTTCAGCAAAGAATCGCAGATGTTAATTTGGTCCAATAAATTTTTCAGAGGCAATTTAAGTGGTACTCAAACATCGAGGTTCTTTTTGTAGCCAGCCTTTTTTAAATGGTTCAAAACCGTTTGAGGATGAATTTTAAGTTCCTTTGCAGTTTCCTCCATGACATCGGCTGCTTATGTGGTGGTCCTGGTCAATCTTTTCCATAATTTCATCGACTTTTTCAACGACAGCTCGACCAGAGCGAGGTATATTTTTCACATCGAACTTAATATTATCTTTTTACTAGACCTTATTATATGTTTACCTGAAACATATTCTTATAATTTTCTCCTTACTCTGCAAAAACCACTCTCCAAGTTAAGCTGAAATTCGATTTTTAAAGAATCAAACACACTTTTCGCTTCGTAATTTCATTTTATTCATTTATTATGTATATGTGTATGTATAAGCTTGCAATTTATATTTTACTTCAATCTTTTTTATTTTTGTTTTTTCTTTCACAGAAATAACACCGAATGAGATTTTCGCCAATTCCCAATTGTCCCTTCGCCACATATGCACACCAATGAGTATGTGCGTTGAATCAGAAAAGGATGCAAGTCATCGAATGATTGTTGGAATGTTGATGCACACACACTCATATACATACACATACACACACATGTAAATCGCTGGATTTAAGCAACTTGAATGAGTTGCCCGAAATATATGCACGATTGGTTGAGTAAATGGTTGAATGGTTCGATGGATGGATGGATGAATGGCTGTATGACCGGATGGATTGGCTTGGGAGGGCATTAGCAATGCCAATGTTTGCAAAATGTTTATTTGCCCCAACTGAATTTTGCCATAGCACACCGCACACAGGCAACAACGACATAACGGTATAGTCGTTTTGTGCCAATCAACATGCAACACAGCATACAATATACACCATTCACCATTTTAACATTCGTACAAGACCATACGACATACGCCATTTGGCATTTTGACGTGTTTGCCTTTCATTCTGACGGGTAATAACGTAAAATTTTATCATAATTTGTTTTTTCTACGTTCGAGAATTTTAATATTATTGCGAAAAGCGAAAAAACCCAACTGAATAAAATGTCTGAAACAATATCGACGGAGGTGTGTGTGTGTGTAGGGGGATACGAGGGTTGTTCGATAATTACTTGGCTTCACCGCCCTAATGCCAGAGAAGCTTTCTAGCATATAGACTTTCGTTTGAATCTAATCGGACTAGTAATATTTTTCTGTCCTCGTTATACACGTCTTTCCTGCAAGCTTTAGAAAAATGGAAGACATAGGACGCACTCCATCAACTCTACTTTCTCAGACAAGACCAGTGTAACGTCTTTCCATTGGAGGTGGTTGCAATCAAGGTAGCAGAAGAAGTACTGCTCTGACATGAGCTTCCTACAGAGAGCTGTGCATACACTCCGATAGATGAGCGGCTATACCGACTTTGAGCTTGCTGACTTCGCACCTAAAACCATTCAAGGAGTGCATGACCTCATTAGCAATAGCTTCAAGCGTCTTCCGTATTAGAATTGTATGGGCACAAAGCCACAAAGGGAACGCTGGAAACTGCGGTAATTGCACCCGCTGAGCTTGCTAGGAAGAACCTTTCTCCGATTTCATTAGATTGAGAGCTAGACGGTTTTCCGATGGCTTCTTCCGTTCTGTTGTGAAACCTCCAGTGAGCTCAGCAACCGCTGGTTGACAGCTAGAAATTATGCGACTACCATGTACTTCTGACGTAGAGTAAACCGTTATATAAGTGCCCGGTAACAGCCGCATCGCCGGAAACTGCAAAGCCGTATTCCGTTCAAGCACTGGACCTGCGGAGCTCTTGTGAGCTGCGACATCCTTCTGAGTTAGTGAGCCGAAGATGACCCTCCGAACTACTTGTTCACAGCAAAGTCAGTCTCGACGCAATTGTGAGTATTTTAGCTGGACACTTTCCAATTGGTTCACATGCGTTGCGACTAAGTAATTTGTCGGACGCTCTTTGCCTAAGCTGTTTGGTGGAAGACGAGGTGCAATTATCTTAACACTTTCTCCTCTATGCTTTGTCGATCTACGAGGATCTGGTGCTTCACTTTAAGGAGGTTTTGTGTAACATAAGGGACGAGTCGGGATCCATCCTGTTGTTGCTGTTGTAGAGGGAGAAGGAATAAAAAATCCGGGTTCATTTCGGTTACGTAGACCCGTGGAATTGTCGTGGGAACGGTTGGATCCAACCTAACCTTGGTTAACTTTTTTTTAGCAAAGAAATCCCGCAGTGAAAACGAGGAGCGAACAGTGACTGCATACTGTGACTCTTCTCCTTCGATGGGCATCATCAAAAATTTACTTTACGAGTTTCAGCCTGTCAATTTATGGTAACCTACTTTTAGTTTACCCGAAAATGGCTTACTTGGAGGATAAAGCGACCGAATTGGACTGTCTTCTAATACCAGAACTTTGATTGTAGCTACAAGAAATACCTAAAACTGTAGACATCCCCAAAAGC
Source organism: Bactrocera zonata (assembly GCA_037783105.1). Taxonomy (NCBI): domain Eukaryota; kingdom Metazoa; phylum Arthropoda; class Insecta; order Diptera; family Tephritidae; genus Bactrocera; species Bactrocera zonata. The sequence continues at coordinate 140,365 of JBAWJQ010005551.1, read as the reverse complement.
CACATGAGCATGAAGTTTTGACCATTAAAAAGTTGCCGACGTAATGATTGCTCGTGAAACCTTTGCATAGTAGTTTGCTGCGGTTTAAGCTCAGTCCAAAAGAGCTGCCGCGACGTCTTATGACGGCCGACCAAAAATGGATTCACTGGTAGGCACAGAGTTTACTTCCTGTTGATCTATACTGAAGAATGTGAAAACTGACTTATCGCCCGGAAAGAAAACGACCACTGCTTTCCGGGGTTCACAAGTTATGATCTATATTGATCACTTGGGGAAGACCGGTACGGTTACAAAGCTCTTTTTAACCGTAATACCAAATCAAGGTGTATTTACAAAAAATACCTGAAACTTCATAGCAGTAGTTGCTGCAGTTCAAGCTCATTCCGAAAGAGTTGCCGCGTCATTTCATGACGGTCGACCGAAAATGGATTCACTAGTCGACACGGTAGACTTTATGCGGTTGATCTCCTGGAAAGGAAGCGACCACTGTTTCCTAGGGTTCACAATGTGTGATCTATATTGGCCACTTAGAGAGGACTGATATGGTTACAGAACTCTACCGAACCGCAGTATTGAACAGTTTCGATGCTGAATTGCAGAAAAACGTTCATTTGCCAAATAAAATAAGTTATTCCAGCTTGACAATGCATTGACTCGTATCTCCGCCACCGCCATGATCAAATTAGGCGAGGATGTGGTACTTCCTCTAATGGGGTCTCCAGATATGGTCTTCATTTAATTTCCAGACGTCCAAAAGTCACTAGCCAGGCAAACATTTGTGTCGGAAATTGATGTCGCCGCTCCGGATTTTCACGTTAACGACTTTACTTTTTCAGACGGTTGAAGAAGTTGGTGTTACGAGTTAGCTATCTCAAGCTACACGGAGACTATGATGGGAAAGAACTATTTATCGGACCATTCTCGTATATACTCGTATGTATGTAGCTACGACGTTGCTCAGTCGTCAATTCCTAAGTCGCACCGAATGGCTGAAAGCACAAACTGCTCGGGTAGGGGGCGCTGCAGCACAGCAAGTTGCCTCATACGCATGCAACGCGCACACAGCAAATTTACATGTAAATGTGGTCGAAGCGAAAACAAAATAAAAGCGAAAAGTGAAGAAAGCATAACAAACAAACAAACAAGCTAACGGTACTAAGCATATGGCAAGCTAGTTGGGACGCGCGGACTGCTGTGCGTTGTGGCGCGTTGGCAGGTGCCCCAACGGTCGTCGTGCAGATTTTTGATGAAATTTCAAAATGCCTGCGTAGCAAGAAAATGACTGACATTAAATTGATTTGTAAGCGAACGGCTGGCGTGCTAGCTAGCACAAACACACGCACACACTATGGCGCTTAGTAAAGATGAATCCCAAGTGATTTGACGGCAACGAGAAGACGAACGTCTTTGCTGGCAACATTTTCTGTGGTGGGTGGGCGTTACTTAAGAAGGTGTGTGTGTGTGTTTATGTATGTGTGTGTGTGTGTTTGCCTTGCTATGCATGCGCTTAACTGCCTGACTGACGAAATACCTCAGCTGCCGTTGGTGTGGGTAGCTGATTGGTTGGGGTTGAAAATCAAAATTCCATGCACATTTCACAATTTCATTAGGCTAAACAGCGACTGGATACGCGCGGCTGCTAGCTACTGCACACACACACACCTGCATACATACACACACACATACAAACTTGCGTTTTGTAAACAAATAGCCGAGTGGGTGGGACTTGAATTTAAACGCGCCTATTATACAATATATACCGGCATATACTTAAGACTTTGTTAATATGTAAATACACCGTTATGTGCGTGCATTTGTTGCGCATTTGCTGTTTTTGTTATTACAGCTCGAGTTGTTACACTTTGTGCCTGGAAAATTTCATTCATTTCACTTTTTCCGCTAATAACACGTCTGAGCGATGGCGCATTGACAGGCTTATGGCAGCTCACCGCCATACTACATACACGCAGCACCGTTACATGTTGCTAATAAGTTGTATATGCATATGTAAGCATGTTGTTGTGCTTTTTCCGTCATATATAATGGGCGCTGAACTAATAATACAACAATAGCGCGTGCAAAATGTTTATTTCATATCTGAACTTTGCAGTAATTTGCTGACGTACCTCCAACATGTTAGGGTGGTTCGAAACTTTTTCGAAGTGCACGCTTTAAAGAAGAAAAAATGTTGGATTCGAGCATGCCGAAGCTATAATACCCTTTAAGGCTTCATTTTAATGTAAAAGAATATCAAAATTTCTTTACCTTGATTTTTTTCTGGTCAGTTTGTATGGCAGCCATATGCTATAGTGATTCGAACTGAACAATTTTTTCACAGATTGTAACGTTGCCTTCGATAATAACATACGCCAAATTTCGTGAAGATATATAGTTGAATAAAAAAGTTTTCCATACAAGCATTTGATTTTGATCGATCAGTTTGTATGGCAGCTATATGCTATAGTGGTCCGATCTGAACAAATTTTTTAAATATTATAGCGTTGTCTTGGTTAATATTTCACGTAAAATTTCGTGAAGATATCTCGACAAATAAAAGAGTATTTCTTACAAAGACTTGAGTTTTTTCAGTTAGTGTGATATCTATATATATGCTATCGACGGTTCCCTCAAATTAGCAGCGTCTTCGAAAGAAAAGGTTTTGTGCGCAATTTCATATCCATATCTCTAAAACTATGCGACAAGGACAAAAAAAAAAAAAAAAAACGGAAGGACAGACGAACATGGCCAAATCGTCTCAACTCGTTCCGCTGATGATTTTTACAGACACCTCAATCATCGAAGTGAGTCCCTACTGAATTATATTTTACAAAGTAGTCTAGTGGTAGCAAATCGAGGTGAGAAACTTACCTACATAGGATCCACTTTCAGAAACGTTCCAGACATAACACTATACACAAGTAGAGTGGCATTGGTAGAAAACTGGAGACTACTACTTCTCCATTAGATCGGAGGCAAAGATCGAGAACGAGGTTAGGATAAGTCCAAAAAATATAAACTAGGATCTCAACAGGCAGATACTATTTGGCAAGAGACTTAGATCTTGCGTGTAAAACTCACATGAAGAGCTTGAAACAGGCGTGGCTGTCTTTACGAATGCCCGAAATACAGCTTTTCACTACGCATGGCCTACGCTGCGATTCAAGCACAAAACGAAGCCCTCTTGGTGTAACAAGGAGCTTGAGTCCTGCAGCCTCAAAGTACGGAAATGTTTCAACTGGACTAAGCTAGCAGAAAACGTTGGAACGAATATGAAAATCTTGTAAGAGACGACAAGAAGTTGGTGCGCAGGACAAAGGGATAGTCCTTGAAAAACTTTTGTAGTGGATTTGAAAAGACTCAACAGGCTTACGAAACTATTATCCAAAAACCTCAAAACCTCGCCTCGTTCGGTCTAATTTTCAAAAATGGCAGAGAGTGGACGGACAACTGCCAGGACGCATTGGAAGATCTAGTCGGTATGCACTTTCCAGGCTGTAAGGACGCGGTAAGTCCTAACCATGAAGGGAGTAGAGCAGTAAACGTTCCCGAACGCAGCTTTACTGAGAATAAAACAAAATAGGAAATCCACTTATTCGACCCATATAAATCTTCCGGTATGGACGGAAACATTCCAGCAATATTGCAGAATGCGCTCTGTCCATCTGTCATGTCTAAATGCGATTTTTAGGGAATGCTTGAAGTTCAGCTACGTGCCATACTCATGGAAAGAGGCTAGGGTAGCTTTCATAACTCAACTTACTCAAATGAGTTCAGACCTATAAGCTTAACTTCCTTCCTGCTGAAAACGCTAGAGAAAATCTTGGACGCGCACATTAGGGCCGCAACGGTTCTTAGAAGTTTGTCCAAGACGCAGCACACATATACGACAGGCACATCAGTGGAGACAGCACTCCGTACACTGATATTTAATATCGAAAGAACCCTTGAATATAAGGAATACGCTTTTGGATCATTCTTGGACATTTCTAGAGTTTCCAACAACGTCTCTACGGAATCTGTTCTGAAAAGATCAGAAGCCTTTTGACCTCTAGACGGTTAGGAGCAGAATGGAACGACGCTAAAATGGCCAAGAAAGTCTGTAGAGGTACTCTCCAAGGTGGAGTGCTATCTCCGCTTCTACTGACATTAGTGGTGAATAAACTGCTAAGGAACCTGGAAGGCAAAGCCACTAAGATAGTGGCATATGCAACCGACATTGTCATCTTAATAAGTATTATGACCACCACTCTCAATACAGTCAAATTATACAGAAAAAATCAACCATTTGACAATTAACTGATGATTGCCATTTGACAAGCCATTTGTCTTTCATTTTCCAGAAGTCAACTGAAAACTGCTTGACAGAAGCCACAATGCCAACTTAAATTGTACAGATGGTCGAAGCTATTTGATAATAACTTGTCAGGAGGCTATCTGGTATCCCTAGTAAAATATCTAAAGAAATATTCAGCATTTTCTGTGGCGCTATTTACTTTATCCATATTTTTTATTGACAAGTCTTCTAAAGGCTGTTTGGAAATGGACGAAAAGCAGTTAATACCACACCAGTTAACTATGCAATACCATTTTCAATACTTTTATTTAATTTTGAGTATTCACCACTTGACTCAAATAGCAAGCGCAATGTTAAAATAAGCTCAAGATAATGAGTAGTCGTATTGAGAAGCAATCCAAATAACTTTGGCAACCTTTCGAAATCAATTCATCCAAATCTTCCAAATAGATTTCGTTTTAATATCAAACCATATATCAGAAAGCAAATGAGCCTTTAAACTAGCAGTGATATTAACATTAGTTTGAGGTTATTCGAGCTTTTGTCAAACCTTTGTTGAAACATCTCGACAGACGCAACTTCGTCGAAATTAGTAAAATGGCTTGAACTAGTATTAGTTCATGAATTATAAGGGATTTTGACTCTTATCTAGTAATTTTTTTGCTCACAAAGCCTCAGGATTGACAGCTACCAAGCAGGATCCTTCGTTTTGAGTTTTGATGCAAGGATTAGTCCTACTACTTAAGCTAACTCATAGTACTCATATTCGGTAACAAAAACGCTTAAATCGACACAAAATATCAACAAATATAACAGATGCTTCAAAAAACTTTTCAAGTAATGCATATTTAGGATGGCATCAAAAATATGTTGCATGACTAACTATGAGTAGAGGAGTGTATAGGCCGCCTATCAGTTTGCAACCGTGTAAACCTAATATGAGTGCCGGGGATATAGGGTAATCGGCAATGAGCTGGCCGGAAAATTAGCCCGCTCTTCGACAGCTTCCAGAATGATGGGGCTACTAGCGAGTGAACGGCACTGGCAGCAGGCAGCAGGAATGTGCCATGCTTTACTAGTGGGAAGAGAGAACCTTGCAAGGTTTAGAGATATAATCAATCTTCGCCGAGAAAAATTCTGTTTCCTTGTCGAGCTCTATACTGGGCACTGCAGGCTCAGGAAGTACTTGTGCAGCATAGGCATAGTCTGCCGGTTTTGCAACATGAAACACGAAACTCCAGAAGATTCTAGATTGCCCAGTAATTTGTAGAAGCTGGCTCAATGCCCTAGATTACATCTTCGTGGACAGGGATCACATTACCTCAAGCTCCTGGAATTATACAAAGAGTTGGACTTTTGTGGCCATATGTGATATAAGAGACTGCACAATAGACCAGAGTTTACAGTGAAAACCCGCAATTATTTTCAGTCTATCTAACTATGTGTAAAACGTTAATCAAAAAATCACGAAAATGTATTATTAAATCGGTAACATTTAGGGATATACTAGTTAAGAGTTACGCTCTACGGCCTCACCAGCTCTATAGGTTAGGTAAGGTCGTTTTGAGCTTACCAGAGATTAAGGCAGTTAATGTTGATCTCAGCAACTTTGCTAGGTTCGCCAAAGATTTCACTCTGAGCCAGTAGAATCTTCCAACCGTACAAGTTTTGATTGTTAACCAGCGCTTGCTGAGCTCACCGCAGGTCCAAAGGTGCAACGTCAGAACTCATGAAACTATCGGGCAATTGACTCGCTGCCAATTGGATGAAATTGAAAATGACGAGTTCTCTAGTAGCTCTGCTTATGAGGGACGCTCTTTGTTTAGTGTATTTCAATCATATCTAGAACGTTTGCTTGATATTTAAACTTGGACCCTATACATATAAAGAAGCGATATTTATTGTTTTCAATTGCGGATAATAATTTCAAGGAATTTTCATTACCCATTCCCTTTTTTTCCAGAACTTCCATGTATATATGGTTTAACCTAGACACCTTTCCTCTTCACGAAAAAAAAATCTTTCGACACCCTCACATAACTATTTGCATATGTATATCGGTATATAAACACATCCACCTCGAGGCAGCCATCATCTCAGGTCACTGGTTGGCAATACAAATTCAAAGTTATATGCACTTTGTGTCGTTTCGAAACGAAAAACGAGCTAGAAACAATATATACGAGCACTTACGAGCGCGAGCATGTTGGCCGAGGGTGCTACGTGCGGGCGGGTGAGAAATGTGAAAGGAATAAAATTTTATTTTATGCGTGCAACATGTGTAATCATTCTTTTGCTGCACACACTACGCTTACTTTACTGCTGACTGACTGCCGCTCATTTGTGCCATTACATTTAACGGCTAATATGAGCCGCACTTGCATACATTTATATGCACATATGTAACAGAGAGCAGTCAAATAACTCCGGTGGCGCTCATTAAAATTTCGTATCGTTTTAAAGTGCCGCAATGCAACTTGCCAACAAAACTTAGTTTGTATGTATCAGTGTTTATGTATGCTAACACTACTCAGGAGAGGCTATAGCAAGAAATAATAAAAAAGCTTTATGAGTGATATTTAAGCAAATTAAGGATATTCATAAATGTTATCATATCTCATCACATTTTCATACAAAGAAGTTTTGGGTAGCGGTAAATTACGGGTGTAAGAAGGTGCTTATGGGGTACATCTTGTGTGAAAGCCTAAAAAGGCGAACTTTGGGAATTTACAAAAAAGAAAAAATTTCATCAGTTGTTTTAAATTACTTCGAAATTTTAAAGTCTAATAGGTAGTTTTGCTAATGGATTAGTAGCCCATGTAACTTGTTCCCAAATTCTGGGACGACATATTATTTCTTGGAAAGAAATCGACAAATTTTGAGCTCTTTTTGATATTCGGCTTCAATAAGTTTGCATTTTTAAGTTTGATGGCACTTTAAGGCCTCTTATGGTAGAACAATGAAAAGCAATCTCATAACTGTTTTAGGGGAATGAAAAGTTGATCATCTTGAAACTGTTTTAAGGCTTCATTGAAACATTGAACGAACCTGATTTTACATGTAGCAAGGCACTGTTTGTCAGCATAAATCCGCAAAACTATTTTGACAAGATTTCAGAATACTTCAAAAATAACAACAGTACAATAATTGACCTTCTTTACCAAAGAAAGTCAAATTCTTAAGTTCGGTATCCAAATAATTTAATGCCCATTAAATAATAGTTAATCTTGTGGTTTCGAGGGAGATATACATATGCATTGATGGTAGGTTAGATCAGCGATTTAAAGTTCCGCACTCCCGTTTTCGTTGCTTCCCAAAAAATTTTTTTTTCCAAGTTTCCTTAACACGCTTACCGGGCTTACATAGCTTAAGGGGCTATAACAGTGTGACACTTTCAGAAAAAAAATTTATTTGCTTTTTCGATAGTTTATATTTCCAAAAATATCCTGTGAAATCAGCAAGGTCGTATCTTGAAGAGTGTTTGGATAACAGCTTTCTAAAGAGCGACCGCTCGGAGGCATAATCATATATGTATAGTATGAGTGAAACTTTAAGCGCGTTTTTCTCCAAACGACATTTTTCAAAATAGCTGGCGTCATAATTCAACGAGAAATTGACCGATCGACTTTAAAAAAAACTGAGTATTTTTGAATACATTTGCTATAGAATGGACTACGATATTTTTGATTGCTTGAAAATTGTTAACTTGGCAATAAAAAAAAACGACAATTTTTTAACTAAAAAAAAACTATTTTTTTTTCAAAACTACGCCATTTTGTTAATTTTTGAAATTTTCTGAAGATCGAAGGTCATTGTATAGGAAATATCTTTAAGCTAAATAAACTTTTAAAATTTTTTGTTTCAGCCGCCGGAATCATGCCAGCAGTCGGGGCACTTTTTTTGGCACCTCAGAAGGCAGCCCATAACTCCGTTATTTTTTAAAATTTGTGTAAAAAACAATCTTGAAATATAGCTGAAAATATACCTTATTACGTTAAAAAAGTTCGAAGTATTCAATTGCGTACTTTACCTTAAAAAAATTCACGAAAACCACCTAATTTTTCACGCGTCACACTGGTGTAGCCCCTTAGGGACCAGGGATATTCTGTCAAGAACTGTAACTGCAGCAGTATTTCTTAAGAATCTTAGGTTGAGTACTCTTACAACAACAGGAACAATCATATTTTCTAAAGGTAATTTTCTTTGGTAGATGAACGCATGGCTATCATTTTTCTCTATTAGAATAATATGTTATTTACCAATAATGCTTTTGAGGAACTTTAGAAAATACCAGACTGCTAAATTGTTTAGAGGAAAAAGTAAGTTGAGGAGTTTTTATTTCCATATTCGTGCTTCTTTGATAAATTTTCTGATGGGAGTTCTGATTTTTATTCTCTTTTTGAAAATCAGTAAAAATAAAGCTGTCTTAATCATAGCAACAATCAGATAAGTCTATAAGTATCTTCTTAACGGAAATTAATAGTAATACATAACTATCTAACAATCAAAGTATATTGGAAACATAAAATATGCCAAATAAACATACACCATCTGATCAAATTTGACCCGGACTATTCCATATTAATAAACAAAAACCACTTTTATGTTCATATTAATCTTTACATGACAATTATTGTGTGCTACTAATAGCAAAAAACTGTTTGTATACAACGCCAAAAGTATGTCTAGCGGTTTTTACAATGGAAAAAGAAATTTAACAGCAAGCTTGCTTGAAATTTTATGCTTCTAATAGAATGACGGTTATGGAATTATACCAAATTTACCGAAAGTGTTTTGGAAAGCCACTTTACCATGAACATAAGTATTTGAGTAGCACAAAGAATTCAGTGAAGATCGCTAAGCCCTCGGAGAATTTCTTAGTGCGAGACGTTCATTTATTAATGACGATAATATCGTAAAGGTTAAAGAAGTATTGCTAAAAGGTCGTGTTGGCAACAGAGAGATAACAGAGGATCTCAACCACGAATCGACGCAATACATTTTGGTTATTATTTTGAGTATCAATCAGTTAATATTTCGGGTATTAAACTCATATCGAATCACCACATTCTTTTGCAAAACAGACGTCGAGTAGAGGTCACAAAACAAAAGCTTCACAACGTAACTGAATACCCTATATCCATCAAAGGCATCATTGGCGGAGACGCGACGTGAGTTTATAAATAGGTGTCAAAACTGTCCAACAATCTAAGGAATGACGCTCCAAAACTGAGCCGAAATCGAAAAAACAAGCGTGAAATCATCAAAAACTTACGTCATGCGAGTCGCTCATCCAGCCTTTTATAAGACGTTATAAAGGTAAAAAACACTACATAAAAATCAGTCGCTAAAGCGGATACTTTTTGTACTGTAAAGGTGTGATTATGTTATCCTTTTCAATAAGTAATACTAATAATCAACGCTTTGGAATCAGAAAGATCGATTCTTTACATTTAAGTTAATATTTTGGATATGGAGACCTAAATCTTTTCCATCTGATGTTAAGATCGTAAAGATCGCATATTTGGCGCCTGAGAACGAGTACCCTACTACATTCACCAAACTCATTATTACTAGAGGCGAGACGTTGGTTTATGAATACGATATCGAATGGTTGAAAATTGGAATAAGCATTGGCATACATATCTGTATTGCCTCACGAGCCTATTTTGACGGCAATAATAAAAATGTTTATTAATAAACGTTAAAATGTGTTTTGTTACATATACTACGTTTTGAATACGAGTACTACAACCTGTAAAACGACATGCATCTCCAAACATCCAGTGAGTTTTTAGTTTTTCTCACATACATTGACAGCGTTTATTAACAAAGGCCTTTGTTGTACTGAGCAGCTAATTTTAGTGAAACCCAGCGATTTTTAGGCCAACAAATTAAAAATCGCTTTTTAGTACACATTGCTGTTGTTGTTGAGCTCAAATATACATTTCTCAATGTCAACATGGTGACTTCGGCGCTGAATTAATAATTTCACCGTCATTGTCATGGCATGGCATGATTAATGTCGAATTTAAGCATTTCGAGTGATGTTAACAAATCGCCAGCAAAAACAGCGAAGACAAATACGAAATGCAAACAAAGCAACACCAACAACAATAATAACAATTATCAAAGCGACGACAATGAATGCACACAATATTAATTGACGATATTGAGTTTTGTTATAATTTTTATTATCGTATTAATTTCTCAAAATAAATACGTGAACAAAAAATTCCCCAACAACAACAACAACCGCAAATATAGTCGCACGAAAATCAATTTTAACGAAATCAAGCGAAATTAAAATGCGTCGCTTTTATAAACGAAGCTTTTAGCCACTTCGCCGCCCTCGCGCTCAACGGTGATTTTATATTTATTAATATTTTTCGCTGTTTGTTCGTTTAGTTGAGCTGCTGGTTGATTGGTTAGCTGACTAGCTGATTGGCTGCCGTATAGTCGGCGTTAATGGAATCTGATCATTTCGCATAAGTCACTGTCAAAAGCGCGATCGATATGCGGATCTCGGATCTGCGCGCCACTGTGCCGCGGTAACACGAACATAATTGAATTTTTATACCCTAAACAAGTTTTATTAAGTTTAGACGATATTTTTGAGTTATCGATTTGAAATTTTGTGTAAGTTTTTTTCCTTTCAAGAAGCTATTCATTTTTCGGATATCCGATATCCGATCAGTTTTTGTATGGAAAAATTTTTTATTTGACGAGATATCGTAATGAAATTCGAACAGTGCTAAAATTTAAGGCAAAGATATAATATCTTAAGAAATCGTTGAGATCGTAACGCTCTAGCATATAGCTGTCATACAAACTGATCGTTTAAAATCTAGTCCTTGTATGGAAAACTTTTTTGTTCGACAAGATATCGTCAAGAAATTCTACCGGTATTATAGTCTCAGGTAAAGGTATAAAATCCAAAGAAATTATTCAGATCGGAATACTATAGCTTATAGCTGCCATACAAACTGACCGATCAAACTGCAGTTGTTGTATGGAAAACTTTTTTGTTTGGCAAGATATCGTCAAGAAATTCTACCGGTATTATAGCCTCAGGTAAAGGTATAAAATCCAAAGAAATTATTCAGATCGGAATACTATAGCTTATAGCTGCCATACAAACTGACCGATCAAACTGCAGTTTTTGTAGGGAAAACTTTTTTATGTGATAAGATATCGTCAAGAAATTTGATTTGTATTACAGTTTCAGGCAAAGCTATAAACTCCGAAAATTTTGTTCAGATCGGATCACTATAGCATATAGCTGCCATGCAAACTGACCAATTAAGATTAAGATATTTTTATACCCTTTTTGCTATAAGAAATGCAATTGTGCATGGTATTATAGTTTTCGAGTAGTCAAAGTTATATATTCTTATTGTTTTTGTAGTTCGCTTTACCAACTCCCGCTGATTGGTTATTGCTGTTCCGCTGTGTTGACTTGGAAACGCGCAAATGAACTGCGAATACTTGGCATGTGTCATATATACATACATATGTATATTCTTATATAAAGATATATGTATATATATGTACATTTATACATTTATAACATATATATTCATATATATATAATGTATGTGGTTGTTGCGTTTGTACAAAAACAATTTTATGCCAAGTCAATTAACACATGCGGATTAGTCGATCATCGATCGAGCGATGGTATTTTAATGGCAGCATTCGCACATATTGAAACAGCCATTAATTTGGCAACAACAGCAGCAACAATATTCGAATATATATATATATGTATATGTATATACAAGTATTCAAACATATACTTACACACACATGTGGGTGTCAAAAATGAACAGCGGGTTATGAGTGATGCTCAGCATTTATTGTTTATGTGCCATCAAAATAAAATAAAAAAATAAAAATATTTTTTTTTTTAATAAACTGACTCGCCCATCAGCTATAAAAGACTGCTGTCTCCACCAAGAAATGAAATATTTGCATATACATACATATATGTATATATATATATATATATGTGCATATATCATATACATTATTAATTTTTCATATCCTATTTATCTGGATTAATTTTGACTATGCGTGGCCGAATGGATTAACTTTTCGCTTGGCTTTTGATCCCAAAATTGTTTGTAGCTGTTCATAAATTACTCATAGGATGTATATACATATGTATATACACACATATACTCATAACTCTTTACAAATAACCATATATACGTACTTACATACCCATCCATTTATATTGCTTTATTAATAGTCGATATTTTCAGAAATTTCGCATGTCGACAATAAAAAATTGCGATCAGTTTCTTAGCAAAGCATGAGGAACTGTTGCTTTTTTACGTTTTCTTATGAAAAATAAATATTTTCAATATGACTAATTGTTTAGGTATGCACTTTAGGAAATATATTGACCATAAAATAAGGTGACATTTGATTTTAAACTGCGCGCGTTGAAGGATTTGGAGAGTAATTTTTTTTTTAGGTTGGTAGTACTGCCAGTCACATTTATGTCAAATTTCATGTCAAAATATTCATTAGTGTTTGAGATATGTGTCGTTTTGTGAGCTGCTAAAAGTGAGTTTTTCGTTTTTTGCGATGTCGAAATTTGTTGAGCAAAGAATTTGCATTAAATTTTATTTACGGAATCAATTTTCCGCTGCGGATACGTTGAGGATGGTGCAGAAAGCCTTTGGTGATGAGGCTATGTTTAAAAAAAATGTTTTTAGTGGTATAGTGAGTTCCAAGTCGGCCGTGAACGTGTCGAAGACGAAGAGCGTCCAGGGCGACCATCAACCTCAACCGACGAAGCTCACGTTCAACAAATCAAAGATTTGGTGTTGAAAACGCGTCGATTAACAATTAGAGACCTTGCTGATGAAGTTGACATATCGAAAGGCTCAGCCAATACCATTTTGAAGGATGTTTTGGGCCTCAAGCGCGTCAAATCTCGACTGGTACCGAAAACATAGAATTTTTTGGAAAAAAAGGCGTCGCGTTGAAGTGTGTGAAACGATGCTTTTCGACTACCAGCGTGTCAAGAAATGCAGGGAGGGGATTACTTTGAAGGGGCTGAAATTGATTTGGAAGAATAAATAAAGAATTTTCAAAATAAATACAATGTCACCTTATTTTTTGGGCACATAGTACTTCACTAATTTTTAACCAGTTGGCCATATTTGGATGATATTAAGTAATAATAAAATAAAAAAGCATTAGTTTTTGTTTTGTATCCACTAGTTGATATAAAAATCGATTTTGTTTAGCATTTGTCCAACTTATATGGTATTATATGGTGTATATGTATTTTATTTAATTATTTAAGAATATTTTAAAAAATTCGAAGTTGACACGGCAAATATCTTAGGAGACATAAACGTATTCGGAGGAATTTTTGTAACTTAAGTAATTGGCTCCCTAAACAGTAAACTTTATTTTCAAAGTCGGTCAGGAAAATGTCTCCCAAACAGCCAAACCGATCGACTTGACTTTCTTAGTTGTATTCGTCAGCTAAAGTATAAGACTTTTGTTAATAATTCAGACTTTTTAAGCCACTCTAAAATATAAATTGTTCCACAAAAAACATTTTTGTTTTTCAAAAGTTAAAATCTTTACCAGTTCTACGATCCTCAATCTGTGCTTCTCTATAGTATGTTAATAAAATATTTATCTTATTTTGGATTTTAAATAATTTTAAGAAGAAACATTTTCCTTATTCCCAAATATATTTTTTCTGAGGACCTCCTGGATATCGGATATGAAATCAAGGTATTCCAAAAATTTTTAAAGCTATTTTTCTTTTTCTTCTTCTTATATTGGCTTAGACCGTACTCTTGCCAATACCTAAAGCAAAGCCCTACTCTCGAACAGTTATGCAAATACCTCCGTACCATATATGGTACATAGCAAAACGGAAACGATGAAGAACTTGTAGGGTTTGATCTCTGTTCGTCAAGAGCGGACTTTTTTCAATTGCCAATTGTTGGCAAGAGTGATGCAGCGTTGAATTTCAAGACCGATTACTAAAGAACATACAATTCTCTGAGTCCACGTTTTTTTGTTTTGTTAAATAAAAAATTATTTAAAAAATACACAAAAAAGGGCTTTCTTTATACTAACTAACTTATTAGAGAAACTATTTCTTGTTATAGAAAAAATACTTATGAATTTCGGTTAAATTTGGCTAGAGTTCTTTTTTAAGTCTCCATCCCAAATCTGCTGGAATAGGATAAGAAATGGCCTAAAGGATAATTACGCCTAGTTTGTCACTCTCAGCACCCTAACTTGTCTGTAAACAATTCAGATGAGAGCACAACATAACGTGTCAATTGAAAGTTCCTGTCACAGCATAGTAAAATATATTTTCTTGGGACAATTCGTTTTTTTTTATTCAACATAGTTCTCTACAAGCGCGATATACGGATAATAACGACCCTTAAACTTTTCGATACCATTTTTGTAGTACGATTTGTCCTTTGCTTCGAAATAGGTCTCAGTTTCGGTGATCTCCTCTTCATTCGATGAAATTTTTTTCCCAGTAAGCATTCTTTTGAGTCCTGTGAACAGGAAATAGTAGCTGGCGGCCAGATCTTGAGGAGAGAAAATTTTCATCTTCTTCCGGAACCATTTAACCATTTTTGATGATTTTGTCCTTTAAGCAATTAAGGGGGTGTTCTAGTCTAGAAGCATGATTTGAGGTAATTTTTAAAGTGTCGTGAAAAAAGGCTATTTATTTTTTTACTATCCACTTTTTTACTAGTCATTTATTAATTTTTGAAAAGTACAGAAAAAAATTAAAAACTAAAAAAATTAAAAAAAATTCAAAAGTTATGAGCTGACGAAGTGGGGGGTCTCTAAAAATTTCGACGTGTCCATGCCCATGATTTCAACCCTCCTAGTTATCTGAAACCAAAAAGAAAAAAAGATTATTGATCTAGAATAATGTCGCAATGGTGGGAACTACGGAAAAGTGGGAAACATTTTTTTTACCAAATTGCGACTGCCTGAAAAAAAAATTTTTTTTTGATGACTTTTTCCGACTATTTCGAATTTTTAAAAATAATAAAAATAAAAATTTTTTGATGGGGCTAGTTCCAACCATAGACAAGCCTATAAAGAAGACTCTATAAAAATTTCAAGTAAATCGGTCCAGTAGAACCTAAGAAATCGCTCCGAAAAAGTCAGTTATGAGAAAAACGCGTTTAAAGTTTCGCCTTCCGGCAGAACCAGTTTGGATGGCGGGTCAGAAAAATGCCTATATCTCCGAAAATAATTTGAATTTTGAAAAATCCCCTTGTACACATATTCTTGAATAGTTAAACTTTGAAAATATAAAAAAAATTCGATTTTTTTAAATTTCTAGACTAGAATACCCCCTTAATGGACTCCGATATGTTGTATATAGAACGAAGTAGTACAAGCTTGAGCTTTTCTAATGATGATTTCTGTATTATTTTTTGGGTAATGATAAATTATATTTGCTCACAGTAAGGCTCGAAGCAATCTGCTTTACCTTGAAACCGGACGTACTACAGGATCTACACATGGTATATGGCTACTGACGTAATTTCTTTTATTAGTAAAATCTATAAAATTAAAAAAAAAATGATGACTCTTTTTTTAAGTAGTCGCATATTTGGATAGATATGCAAATTGAGATCATAATCTCGGCAACAAATCAACTGAAAATTGGATAAAAAATAGAAAGTCCACCAGTTGCGGCATGCTACACAATCAACTAGTCAAAGCAGCGATAAAGCTGTCAAGGGTTTTATAGCGGGATTTTCCATTATTTTCAGTTTATTAGCTGTATTTTTTAGTAAATATATATATATATATTTTTTTTTGAATATGACATTGCCTTATATGTTGTTTATTTATTTAGATGATGCAAAAAGTCAAAAGGCTAAGTCTAAAACAAAAGCGATTAAATTAGATGTCTTTTTAAGCAAACGATATATTTTATTACCCACAAAAATACCGAAAACATGATGAAAACACAAATAAATTGTATGAACGAAAACCAGTCAGTGATTGC
Source organism: Bactrocera zonata (assembly GCA_037783105.1). NCBI lineage: Eukaryota > Metazoa > Arthropoda > Insecta > Diptera > Tephritidae > Bactrocera > Bactrocera zonata. The sequence continues at coordinate 124,037 of JBAWJQ010005551.1, read as the reverse complement.
CAAACTTGAAATACATAGCTACAAATGAACGTGAATTTGATGAATATTTATTTGAACGATAAATCAATCAAATAAATTACAATTAAAAAGTAATAACCCAGACCGATGGCATATCAACAGATCAAGTATGCGAGCGAACATCAATATTGAATAACTGGCAACGGCGAAGAATACAATGAAAAAAGGAAAAAATAAGATACCAAAAAAAAAAATCAGAAAAAACAAAAAATATAAAAAAAGAAAAAACAAAAATTATAAAAAAAGAAAAAAATAGAAATAAAAAAAAAACAAAAAAAAACTAAAAAAAATGCACAAACAACTGGCCATAAAAAGATTCGTTGTCAACAGCTGTTGGTGAAGAAGCTGGAATGTGTGATTGGCAATACTCATAATGCCGCAACGCTCGTCGAATGCTAGTAATATACTACTATACTAGAAAATAATAAAAAACAATATCACAGCAACACAAACAAAAAACTACAACAATAACAATACAACAACAATACAAAAAACAATAACACTACCACAACAACAAAACAACAATTCCATTAATAGTAGCGTATAACTCCCATAACAAGCGCGAGATAAAAATGATACCAATCAAAAACAAAATTATAATAAAATAAACGCCCCAACAACAAAAGCAATAATAAACAACAAAAAACACGCAAATAATATAAAGCACACATAAGGTACTGACAATTTTGTACGCATCCAAATATTAGATAAATTCGCAAATTTGAAAAATATATGGAACGTGAATTAGTTCTCAAGATTTCTCGAAAAGTCACAGTTTTATTCCGGAAGATATGAACCAAACTCATAAATTTGCACACGAAACTCGTCCTAAGCTTCTGGCACCATATTCATATATTTTCTTTAGAGTATACCACATGAAGGAAGAAGAAGCGGATAAAGCAAAGAAAGTGTTTGCAATGGGTCGGCCTTCTACTTTTGTCCACATATGTTGTATTATCCAGATCCTTTACTTTCTTCTTCGCCAAAACAAATTTTTCCTATTCGTTGACTTTGAGAGCATGTTTACTGAAAAAACTGAATAGATAACAAGTCGGCCTGACGAATCCGTTGAAAATGGTATTGAAAAGCTCGAAGATCCCTGTACATTCGGTGGCCTTAACAACATTAAAAAAAAAAATAGTGATAATCATGAAAAAATTATTTTTTTCTTAAATTTGGATGAGTGATGATTTCAGCCAACCAGCAGATGATTGTCGATGTTCGTTGTCTGCCTTTTATATATTGGCATTCGAGAATAGAAAAAAAAACAAATCTTAATCAATCGAAAAACGCTTTGTTGTCTTTCAAAATATTCTCCATCAAGATCTATACAGTTTTGCATGCCTTTGAACCAACTTTCGAAACACTTTTGCCAGTTTGATTAAGGTATTTCCAAAACATGCCTTTTGAACCAATCAATCTCTTCAGATGTTGAAAAACGTTGACTTCTAAGTTTATTTTTTACGTACGGGAATTAAAAGTAGTCTTTCGGTGCCAAATCAAGACTTTACAAGTTGATGTTTCAAGTGCTCAAAAATGCTGTTGTTTCAGTTGATGTGTGACCCTAACATGATGGTGAAGAGTGATCCGTTTTTGGCGGTTGGTATCAATAATTTCTTGAAAGTCAACTGGCAAACAAATAATAGTGTACCACTCTGAATTTACTGTTTTGCGTTTTTCTAGCGGTATGGCTGCGATATATCCAATTGTTCCAAACAAAAAGACAACCATTTGCTTAAAAGTGCTCGTGCGGGAATACCTCTGTGGTTTATCTGGAAACAACCATTCAGTCGACTGCTATGTAGTTTTGATCTCATACGGATGAATCGATGATTAATCCCCTGTTCCGATTTCATATATGTGTTTCGAAACACAACTATTTTTTTTTTTTGACATTACTATCGATCAATCGACACGAGCCTATTTTTGAACGATTGTTAAATTGTGTGAGATCCAACGAGAACATTTTTTTTTACAGTCAAATGTTCATGCTGCTATTGAATGTATGCTAGTCCCACTAATGCCAAGAGTTGTCTCAATCTTACAATAGGTCACATGACCAATTTGTAATATCAGTTTGCGCACAGAATCAATAGATTTCGGAACAACAAATGATTTTGAACGTCCTTCCCAAAATTCGTCTTGGCGTGATCAACGACATCGATTTAATTGCCTATATCATCGATGAACACTGGTCCTTGGTGGAGCTTCATCATTAAATAATGATCTAAGTTCGTCGATGCACTATTGCAGAGTTAGTTCACGTCGAAAGTTGTAAAAATAATCGCACAAAAATGTTCCAATTTTGGATCGAGTTGAACATTTCTAGTTACTGTAAATATTTGAATTCCAGAAAATATATCATCGTAGGCTGAAGTAATTAATAGTAATTCTAAAACATTCTTATGCAATTAGCCACAGATTTCAACAGTTATATGAGTGGTTGAATACAGACAATCCTGATACTGTAAAAGACAATCACACACAATTTTGTTTTTATCAATGCCGATTTGATGTCAAAGATGAAGCAAGCGCTGCAAAGCCAATCGTCGAAAATTTCTATAAAATAAAAAACCAACTTGTTGTGGTAGAAATTCTTATATTCAATAAATGTTGGCTGAGGAAGTATATAGACCGGCTCCATTTTTATTACCATCCTTTATCAAGTTGATTTAATTTTGTTAAAAAAAAAAATGGTCTGGCTCACATCAGGGATACTATTTCGGCCAGGTGGTTATCAGATAAGTTATCCAGTTATCTGCTATTAGATGAATGTCTGAAAGCAGTTCTCAAATAAGATGGCTGCTACCAAGGCGATGTCAAACGGCAGAGGTGAAAGGGATGCCAACTGCCAGCTGTCTGATGGGTCACCTTGCAGATGTCAATTGAACTTTACTTGGTTTCTGCACAATAGATGAAAGATGTGATGTGATTCTGGGCTAGGAGGGTATCATGAAAATATTAGGTACCACATTTGCCACATCTATAGTCCAATTAATAAAAAGGTCTTCGAAAGCGTTGATACATTCATCAGAAAAAAAAATTGCTTAAATTCCTCATTAATAATATTCTCGATCGCTCCTTGAGCGCCCAAAGTAAGTCAAGGAGCATTATCAATAACATCCAGCTGCTTCATTAATAGATTCGTTTGGGTGCCTAGTAATAACGGAATCGCTGAAAAATACGAAGACGACGACCTCGGAAAAGAGGGCAGCCTCATCTCCATCACATCAGATTGGGAACGAATTGTGTTTCCTTTGATTTCCTGCATTCTAGCACTGTACCTCACGTGAGCTTAACAGGCGTTGGTCGATGACCACGTTTTGTGCGATAGCAAGATGCACTGAATCGATGGAGTTCTTATTGGATATTGTCCAATATTTAAGGCTAAAAATCTTGTCGTCCAGTTGCCAGGAGGCAGTGAGGTGACAACAGACAAGCACTTTCTTTTCCGTTGTCTAGCTTTTACAAGACTAAGGTTAAGACATCTCAGCAGTCATACTTTTGGACGAATTAAGAGAGTTAGCCGAAACTGATATTAGCTGCCTCAAGGAAATTGTGGTAAGTTTTCAAGCGCTTTGTCGATTTTTGAGCGTCTTTATGATCACTATATTCAGGTATTGAAACCGAAATCGAATTGGGGTATTGTTTTTTTTTTTTTGGTTTTATGAATCAATCTTTTAACCTAACCTCACCTAAATATAGGCCACGTATATGTAATGAAAATATTGCCACAGACACCGCTTTCGCGGTTATAACCGAATTTACTAAAGAGCACCAGTCATCCTTCCTTTCCACTGTTGGCGTCAATTCGAGAGTACAAGTGTAGCCAAGTCCTCCTGAACCTGGTATTTCCAAAGGAATGGAGGTCTTTCTCTTCCTCATGTGTACATCCATCGGCGAGTACTGCGTCGATTACTTTCAGAGCTGAAGTATTGATCCATTCGGATGACATGACCTAGCCTCTGTCATTTAATTCGCTGAGTTACATATGTCAATTCCCTTACTTCTCAATTGCCTACTCAGTCCGAACTAGCATCTGTTGGCAAGAGTTATTCTGCGTTGTTGGTTTCAATGATAGTTCCAAGATAGATGAAGTTATCTACGACTTCGAAGGTATGACATGGGAGCCAAGTCGCGACTGTTTGTTTGATGACAGGAGATATTTTAATTATATAGTGTTCTCTAAACTTACTATTTTCCGAACCAAACGGGGTAAAATCGCCGAAGCAACTGCACTTCGCTGGATAAAATGCAAACCAATTCCGATAACGTGAACCGGCCATAATACCCTCCTTATAGCATGTTACCCCCGTAAGTAAAATATAAAAAGCATCGCCTAAAATACGAACGTCAACAAATCAAATAAAAAGTCAAGCGCGTAAAATTCGAACGATATCTACATATGAAACAAAAAATTAATAATTATAATCAGAAATTTATGGCCACTAAAACGGCAGCAACACAGGAATTATACGCGATACGCTAACTGATTATAAATACATATAAGCATACACAAATACATACAGACATATTAGCACAGCGTGACAACAACAAGCCACTGAACGCCCAAACACCGCAAGCAAATTAAATAAACAACAAAAACAATAACGATAAGCAACAAATCTCACTAATTGATCATCACGCGCCGCCTGCGCCAACGCCACTTTGATACACATGTAGCTATTAACAGTTATGCAGATGTAGCTGGCGGTATAGCATACCAATCTTTCGCGTATGTATGTGAGTGTATATATGTTAAGCGCCTAACAACAAAAATCGGCAGCGGCTAACTGTCGTTTGAACATTTTGCTTTAATTTAAATATCCATGCATAAATACACTAACGCCCAGTTGTTGGCGGTTTGACGCCTTTGTCGCCTACAAGCTGCCAACACCCGAGCGCGTCAACGCAATGCGAAAACTCAAGCGCGACGCTAGATCAGCGTTGAGCGTGAAGATCAAGATATTCAGATGATGATCTGGCTATTTGGTTTCGGTTTCGGTGAAGAAAAGCACACACATGCACACTTAAAAATGTATAGAATCTTAACTTCGATTTCTGCTTTTGTTTAATAATGCAACAACAATGACAACAAACACACATGTATCCAACTTCTTAATGCATTCAAGCGCTTAACGACAGGCTTTGCACGCTTGAAAGCTGCCTGCGCCTGCGCACACCTGGCCAGCGCAACGACGTCAGCGATATCGGTCGGTCGTTTAGCGGCACTTCCATTTACTTTCTTTCGAAAGTCGCATAAATTAGCGCATGTCGTCGTTCAAAGTGATCGCATTAATGTGAAATAAAATGAAGAGGAATTAATCGCGATCCAAAAGTGTTTAAAACGAGCCACCGATCAATCGTCTGCTTGGAACTGGTTCGTTAATTTGGTTACATGTCTGGATATTTATGGCAGAATGTGAAATTTTAAATATTTTACACGCATGAATGTAAAGCGTGCATTGTTGTCGGCTGTGAATTGCTTACATACGCCTTTAGAGCTTTTAAAGCAATTCGTTTCCGAAGTAAATTTAGACAGACTTGTGTGTAATTATACTTTGGGTATCAGTGTTGTTTAAACAACACGAGCATTAATTTTACATTATAGGATAACTACTCAAAATAGTGAAGCTTTCGCATGGTGTTATGAAAGCTTGAAAGCTCATCTCCTAATAAGCAAAAGCTTTGTAAAATTCCGTTTGGGATAAGTTAGTCAGAATAATGTAGCTTTCGCATGGTATTATTAAAGCTTAAAAGCTCATGTCCTAATATACAAAAGCTCCTTAAAGATCGGATAGGTTCGGTTAGTTTAAGTAAACAGGCTGATATCGTGCAGCCAATAATAATACCACTTGGGCAGCAAGAGACGCCGGTCAGTTGTATTGCCCAGAACTCGATATGAAGATATGAATCAAAAAGCCCATTGTATATCGACAAAGCATCAAGAGCCTGAAACAAATTTATTGATGCGGCTAATATTAATTCCAGTAAATTCGGTTGGTTCATTAAAGGTTAGGCAAGAGAGATGCCTCAATCTTAGTTCGACAAAGGAAGAGAAAGTTTCCTTATGCACCATAGGCAAGTTCCTTCCGATCTGCAGTTAGAACACCTATCATTACGGCGCTGCGAACCTGGTTGCTCTCCAATGCTTACTGAGCTCGTGGATGTCCATAAATCCAAGGAAAAAACCGGCGAGGACAGGGAAGCAGTGGCTAGTTATCATCCTGTTAGAATTTGGGCAAAGGTGACCTTTCTTTCAAGTTTATCGGCTTTACTAGGTACACAGGGAGATGCTATAGGTATTAAAGTAGATTGTTATTACTGCTAGCGAGGTTATGAACTACTTGACAAGCTTTGAACTGACTGTTAGCGTTCTGTCAGTCTGAATAAAGATTTCATTGAGAGCTCCCGACAAAAAACTTCCCCTTTAGCTCGTCTCATTGTATAAAAACCTTCCTCTATTCCAGCGACTCCGCTTCATCAACGCCTTCACTTTCTTTCATGGGGTAGGTGCGGATATAAGATGCTAGTAGCAGAACGCTCCGCGACGCTGTGGTTGAAGTTATCAGGGGTCCAATCTTAGTAAGAGAGAACTTTGAAATTTCCTTCTAAGCTGCTAACGTAGAATTCATAACTTTTGCATTTCTGTTCTTGTGAACTTGCCAGCTTTAAATCGCGGAAATTGATAAAATTGTCCATTTGAAAAAGCTCCAAGCTTTTAAAGTAGTCTTTATAAATGGAAAGCATGTCTGTATATGGAAGCGTCTATAATTTTTTTAGTAAAAGTGACAAGAACTAATAAAGTCTGTTTTGTGCCAAAAAGCTTTATTCTACTTATAAAGCTTTCACCAGTAGCTTTCAGCGCTTTCTAAGGCTTCAGGGATCTTATCAATTTTAGTCATGAAGCTTTTGTATTAAAATGAAAGCAATGAAGCAGTTGCAAAACTTAAAAACTTAATTAGCTAAGCTTTCACCTCTTTTTTTTAATATTGTGCTTAATAAAAAGTTCACGGCAAAATTTTTAAGTATTAAAGCTTCCACTGCCCATTCGGAAAATCGCCTTCAATCGAAAGCAAGAGAAATTTAATATTAAAAGCTTTATTGTCTATTTTCTGTTTATTATTGTATTTATTTTCCGAAAATTTTAAAAAGTTAATTCACAATTTTTAAAACTTTTATAGGTAGAAAATAAAAAAAATGAGCTTTTGGAGTTTAGTTTACGAAAAAGCTTTACAGCTTGCAAAGGACTTCACTACAAAACTTTAAGGAAGAAATTATCAATTTATCTTCAAAAACACTTTATGTTGACTGAGCTTTTGAAGTCGATTTAACAAGAAAGCTTTATGGGAGGCGAAAGTCTTTATGAAGCTCAGCTCAAAAAATCGAACAAAAAAGTCTATAAGAATTTCCCATGACTTGAAGTAAACTTTTGAAGCTCCTACATAAAAAATAAGTTTTGACTCAATCCGATTTGGAAGCTTTCATGAAAGAAAAACTTTCTACATCAAGTAAATTATGATAGTCATTCTTTCAATTTTTCCATCAAGCATAAAGACAAGAATTTTATGAAAAGCTTAACTCTCTTTGTCGTATTAAAATTTATCGCTATAAATCGAATAAAAATAAAATTTCGTTTTAAAAAATATTTTAAATATCTCCATTTCTTTATTATTGCCAATAACAGTGAAGAGGAGAAAGCCCTGAAAGATTTAAATGCACATCAGCACTATAAATATAATCACATAAAACTCACACAACTACAGTGGTGGCAATAAAATTGCCAGCCACCAATCCTGTTGACGGTCAACCGAGGTACAACTGCCGCATCATGTCCCAACCGTGACAGGAATCCACCAGTAGACGCCCACCACGGCCCCAACCGAGCAAAACATCGCAATCTCGTTTATATAAATAATGAAAAAATCTGGCTTATACACTGGCTTTAAAACCAAAATTATGATATCCACTGCCTGTGCACCAACACTACTCACACACAAATTGCAACCAGCCAATATTAATGACAACAACAAACGCCAAATCGATGGACCGCGTGTTATCATGCCGCCACTATTTAAGTTATTATCAGGCGATATTTGGGAGCTGACAGTGATGCTTGTGTGTGCGTGTAGGGAGTGAGGTACAGTGGATGAAGCGTGATGATAAAAAAAAAAATATTTATAAATATTAAAAACACTAAAAAAATATAATTTTTTTAAACGAAATAAAAATCGCTGAAGGATCACATATAGTTCCTAGATTGAGATTAAAAAAATTTTTAAAAACTATACAGTTAAGAGTCAAAACTGGCGTAGGATTTTTTTTATTTCTAATCAGCTGATACTAACACCCGTTTACAAATAACAGTAACAAAATTTATACCCACAAGAATGCCGTTTTCAATTTTATATTTACTATTTATCTTCAAATTCTAAGGTTCTTATCGAAAACCCATTAGTAATTTCGAAAAGATTCGTATATAGCACCAACTCTTCACAATCGGTGCGGTCCCAACCTTAGGGTTAGGGTCTACCCTAGGGTGATTAAAAAAAAAACCTTTTTATTTTTTTTCTTGGTACTCGGAAAAATAGGTTCCTAGACACCTTAAGGAAGCGTCTCCAAAAACCTATGAGTTTCATCATTCATAATGACTTTTTTCATTGAGTTACAAAATTCATAAGAAATAAAAAATTTTCCCAAAAATAATCAAACTTCAACCGTTAATATCTTTTAAACAGTTGGGTTTAGGAAAAAATCGTGGAACCTTTTTTGAAGAGCATTCAATTTCCTACAAAATCTAAGGAACAAGATATTTTTTCACGTAGTTGGAAGCGAGATATAAATTTTTTTATCTGATAATAAAAAAAAATAGAAAACTGTATGTAGGAGGACCTTCCCGTTACAATTAAGAACACATGCTTGGAGAGGCTTTCTAAGAGGTGTCTAGGAACCTTATTTTCCGAGTACCAAACGAAAAAAAAAATCATTTTTGAATCACCCTAGTCTACCCAGGAGGATAAGTGCCTCACTTCTTCGGGATTTTCAAAAATTCCTAAATTAGAGACAACTTTATAGACCTTACACTATATCTAAAATGTTTAAAAATTCGTTATTATTAATTCTTTATTTTTTAATAATAAGTATGAATATGTGAACTCAGAATGGAAAGATTAAAGCTCAAGGTAAGAAGTAACTGATTTAAATAATTATTTGCTGCGATAACGAAACTTGTCTCAACTTTCATTACAAGCGATTGTATGACTTCCAAAAGATCAAAAATTTGCAATAGATTCGTAAATAGCACTGTAGCACATTGGAGGAAATTCTGGGAGGTTGCCTATCTTCATTATGGGACCAGGAAAGATATTTCTTGTTTAACGTTAGAATTCGGTGTCTTTTTACACTCGCAATAGAGAGGATAATAGATTTGTTCATCACCTAAAACCAAGACAGATATAGATTTATGTATATATGACTGATATGGATGATATTTATCATCAATTTGATTTCCGGGGAGTATCTATCTTTAATGCTTAGAACTATACGAAATTCAGTTTCGTAGATGGGCGTTTTCGGTTCATTATGTCTAAAACTACTAAAAGTTGGATAACTCATTAAATAAATATAGAAGAAACATGAAGTTTTCAAATTCCTAACTGATACAGAAAGGCCTCCCCCCGATCTCCGGAATTTAAGTTAAGCGCTGAGTACAGAAGTACTTCATAGGAGTCAGTGACAAAATCATCATCTTTAAGTTGAAATCCTATACCTCACGAATCAGTGGACGAATATACTATCCAGATTTTGCTGGTGCTGTGTCACCTAGCCACGTTTTGCTGGAACCAGTTGTTGTTAAGATCAACTTCTTCCAAATGCGGTAATGAAAATTTGGTTATCATTGATCTATGCCGCTCTCCATTGAAAGCAACGGTGTCTCCTGCTTCATTTCGAAAGAAGTGCAGAACGTTGATTCCACCGCACAAAACACCACACCAAGTTGTCAATTTAGGTGAATGTAATGGTTGTTCATGAATAATTTGTGGATTTTCTTCGCGCCAGAATGAACAGTTTTGTTTATTTACTACACCACTTATATGAAAGTGAGCTTCATCGGAGAGTATGATTTTTTTTTAAATCATTGTTGTTTTCAAAATTTTCTAAGCCAAAATCAGCTAATTCGGGTTGATGTTTACGATGGTCTAATGGATCGGTTCTTGAGTGAGAACAATTGTATCCCCCCCGTCAGGTTTTTGTTTGAACCAGTCGCAGTTCGTTATCAGGAGCAGGGAATCGACAAATTGCGGTTTTCAGGACCCTGATACCGAAAACAACACCACAAAGTCGATGGAATAATAAGCTGGCGACATTGATACGGTTCATCGAATCAAGAAACACCTAACTCATGTTGCCCAGATGGATGAGAACACTTCTGCTCCAAAAGTATTCGATTCAATACCTGCCGGTGAAAGCAGATGAGCTGAAGATCTCCGCTCATTTGGAGAGATCAGGATACTCCAATAGCTTCAGTCCTTGAATCAAAACAATCTTATACGGATGTAAGTCCAAATTATTTCCCAGAATCCATCAAGTTGTCGGTTTTGACAGTCCCAATTCTTGAGAACATCTTGGAATCGATAAATTGCGTGCTCAGAACTTGTGAATACCAATGCATGTGTCTGATCTTTTACCGAGATTAACGGTCAATGCTAATAATGTTCCACATAAACGACATGATAACTCACTCTGAGCGAATTGACAACACTGTGCCGCATCACGAATGCACACCTATGAACGCAGTGCCCAAAAATAAACCGTTAAGTGGTGCCTACATGAATGCCGAGCTTGCAACAAAACATGCGCGCCACCAAAAACACACACAGCTAAAAGTACAGTGAGCCACGCACGCAACCATAAAAATGCAATAACAATAACAAAAACAATTACACACCATAATCAACCAGCAACAACAATAAAATGCAACGCTGCCGACCGAGTTGGTTGTACTATGCAAAATTATGATTATGACAAAACATGAGGTGCCAATAGCCGCTACTCATTTCACGCGCAACTGCAACATGAAGGTGGAGCGGAGGCGGGGGAATAGACAATACAGTATACACCTCCAATGGGACTGACAGTATACATCCATCGCGGTTGCGCGCCGATCAAACAGGCGAAACGGTTAAAAATTGGTGGGTGGAGTGATGAAGAGTGGTGGAGATGGGTGGGAAAGTGTGTGAGTGAATATGTGAGAGAGTGGGTGGTGTATGGGAAAACGTGGGTGTATGTGTATGGGAAAGGCTGGGTGTATATGTGTGTGTTTGTGTATGGAGGCGCGCTTCACCACAGCGGCGGTGTGGGGGCTTAATCGAATTACATGCAAATGAAGTGGAAAATTTATGATTGTGCAAAATGCAACAACAATAAACATATATTGATGCAAAAAACTTGCAATAACAAAAACAAAAAATGCACTGCCACCAGCGCTATCAACCAATACAAGCGCAGGCAGCTGCCGACAACAACAGCAACACCAACACCATTAAGGCAGATGAGTACAAGCCAATTGTCAGGGATTTGTGTGGCATGAGGAGGACGCTGTGTTGCTACTACGTGTGGCAAGAAGGTGGCGGCGTAGCTGCGTCCATGTTTGATGGTGTGTAGACGCTTGGATTGCTTGTTAACCGCTACGCCGCTGCTGTGATGTGTGGATATTACAATATACTGCCATGTTGCAACGTGCAATTGCAACAAATTATAAACAAAATGTGAAATATTTTGTGTGCTTAACTGTGGCTACAACAGTGTACAACAGCGACGGGCGCAGCGAGAACGGGAGAGTGGGAGCGGAGTAGCGGCAAAAACCTAAAATTATAAGCCACTCATTCGTCGTTGTTGCGCTGCCACGCCAAACCACTACAGCCATGGATCAGTGTGGCGCATAACAAAGAATCAGCAGCAACAACAACAACAACAACAACAACAACCACAAAAACATAGGTAAGTGGTGGCAAAAAATTAGTAAATAACCATGACAGTGCCAATAACTGCAGCGAAGTAATTTACGCGCGCGGATTTAATGCCCAACAGCCAGCCCAAACGCCAGCAAAAAAACAACAACAGCAGCAACAACGCGCAACACAGAAAAACTGCACAACAATAAAGCAGGCGCATAAAACGTTTTTGCAAAATACTCTCGCTACCAACGCGGCCTATTAGTTAGTTAGTGTTGCACGCGCAGTTTTTTGGGCGCTCATTCGCCAAAATGGTTTTATAGTTTTTCGAGGGCTTAACTGGTGTTTAGCTTAAAAGCGCGTAAACTTCCGGTGTGCGTTATTTTTTTGCGGCAACGCGCGCGTTGCTCATAAACTGATTGCGTCATTTTGAGCAATCAGCGAAATTAATTGCGCGAGGATTGGGCGTAGTGCGGGACAACGACAGCGAAGCGGTTTGAAAAGGTGTGCAAAAACTACTTCAGAAAAGTTGCTGATGGGATGTGATGAGTTAGTAAGGAAGTTTTTTGCGGTTAAGCATGCAAATATTTTTTGAATTTTTCACGATTTGATATTTCAAAAAGAAATTGTGATCTATAGTAACTTATTCTATACTATACTTTTTTTTACTGGACTATAGTTTAGGAGGATGTAGCCATGTATAAGTTCACGCAAGTGAGGAAAGTTCTCTGAGCGCTATTCACTTGGAAATGAACGGAAACGATTCTTTTACATATAGCTCAAACAGCTTGCGACTTCCGGTCTTAGACCAAGTATTCTCTGGGTAGCCTAAGAACATCCATTTGAATTCCACGTAAAACACACCTCAAATAAAAGGAAGAGAGCAGCCTTGGATAATAGACCTCTCTTTTGATGACGACATAAGGATACACACCTGGAATGTTCGGTCACTTAATTGGAAAAGTGCAGCTACCCAGCTGGTTGATGTCCTCGTATGATTAAAGGCTGACATTACCGTCGTCCAAGTGCGATGGACGGAACAAAGACTGAGATAAGTAGTTCCTTATGGCATTTACTACAGTGACCGCAAAAGAAGCACAATTCAGTGCATTCGGTGTGGGTTTTGTGGTGGGAAAGGGACTCCGTCACAAAGTCCGGGCATTCACTCCGATGGATGAGCGCTTTGAGCCACCGACCTTCTGAAGAGAAGGACGATTTGACCAAAGATGCCTTCTATGAGCCCTTTAAGCGCGCTTATGCCCGGGCACGATGTCAAAATTCTGCTTGGCAATTTTAACGCTAGGATAAGCAAAGAAGTTATCTTTAGTACAACAGCCTCCACGGTCAAACCTCGCCAAATGTCTTGAGGCAGAGGCCCGATGTCTGGTTGTCTGTGCACCAGATTCCAGCACAAGAAAACTCATCAAGCTACTTGGCTGAGTTCGGATCAAAAAGTTTAAAAATAGATCAATTACTTTTTTATAGATGGACTACATGTCTTTGGTACGCTCCAAGGACTAAGCATCGATACGGACCACTATGTTTTTGTAAAAAAGATACGCATTCTCCTCTTTAGCAAACCGAGTCCGTCAACAAACACAATAAAGGACAGTTAACCGATTTTTGCTTTACTTGCACTCCCGCTCTCTGAGAGCACTCATCAGCAACTTGGGATAAAAGAACAGTGGGATTGTGTTTGAAGCCTTTTACGTGAAGCTAGAAACGAAACCATTGTTTTTCGGAGTGGATAAAAGAAGATTCTACGCAAAAGATGCGGAAACTCAGGAAAAGTTTCAAGACCGAAGCATAATCTTCTATGATCCAAAGAGGTGATTTGTTTCTGATGTCCACAGAATACTGAAGTTATGAAGGGAAAACGTCTCTAGCCTGCTGAACGGCAGTGCAAGTGTAACATGAGTAGATAGCGGACACGTATCCCCAATCGATGACGACGTTCCATAGATATTATATTGACCGAATATGAAGAGGTTTTATAATAATTATTATAATTAATATAATTAGACATCTGAAGAACAACAAAGTGGTAGGAGACGATGGAATGCCGGCCGAGCTATTAAAATACGGCGGAGAAGAACTGATAAGGAGAATAGCTTCTTTGCAGAATATGGTTGGATGAAAGCATGCCCGAAAATTGGAAACTAAGTGTGTTGTGACCAATCCACAAAAGGGAGGGCCCCACAATTTTCGTCATTTACCGTAGGATAAACATTTTTAATATCGCATCGAATCAAGAAACACCGGCTACGCTGATAGATCATGTTGCTCGGGTGGATGAGACCACTGCAGCTTTGAAAGTATTCCATTCAATACCTGCAGGTGGAAGCAGAGGAAGTTGAAGGTTTTTACTTCGTTGCAGAGATCAGTTGGAGGTAGACCTGTCTGCACTTGGCTTCTTGAGAAATATTCGGTTCATTTGCTAAATGTTTTAAATACCCATGACTCAAGATTCCTGAAAGAAACTATTATATTCTATATACTTGATTAAAACTTAAAGTCTTAATTAACACACCATGATCCACTCTTATTCAAGATTCTTGAATGGACCAAGAAACTTCTAAATATTGATCAAAAATACCTTCAAAATACCTTCCACATATTTGTTCAGGTGGCTGATATCAATTCCGACTATTTCGCCAGGTTCGCCGAAGATATGACTTCTAAATGCTTTAATATCGGTTGTGCGAAAGTGAGACAATGCAGTTGAAAATGTTTAGATGACCTTCTTTTATACAACTACTGAAGTAGGACAACGGAGGTCCATTTCGTTCCCAATTCGATGGAATCGGGATAAGAGTGTTTTCTTTTGAGAGCTCATTGTCTTTGCAGTTTCCAGCGATTGAGCCATGACCGGGCACCTAGACGAGCTTGATAATAAAGTAACTTGACGCTGTCGATAGTGAGGACGGACACTCTTTAACGAACTTTGAGCGTACTATGAGCCGTTCCGCTGTCGGAGTGAAAGCTCACCTCCCTGAAGGAGGCTGGACTTCGGATCGATATTTCTACTGCTACTTTAATGCCTCCCACTTCTACTTGAAAGCTACCCCCGTGTACCTGTATCTTAAAACTACGTTCGAAGGTGAGCTCCTTACAGAAGGTCGGTCGGTGTTCGATGTTAGCAAAGAAAATGCTTTTAGGTATAGACTCTGGAACTTAGTGATCTACAGTTGTAGAAGGAATTTGAGAGAATTCAGAATGTATGGATTAGACTCTGAGACGCAGTGACCTACAGGTGACTTCCAGGGGTCGAAAAAGGACCTTAACAACACAGCTTTTTCCTAGTAGTGGAAGATTCTAAAAGTCCTGCAGTTAGAAAGAAATTTACTATTTCTTTGTATGCTTAGCTGATATCGAAATCCGATCAACTCACCGATCAATCCAATAAAAAAACATTTCATTGCTAAACTTGATCCCGATCAACAAACATTGTTGTAGCGCCAATCAAGCAGATCTGATCTGCGAGTATTGCAAAAATTCCTGACAAGTGAATGAATAAATAATCTTATGCCTCCGGAGATTTATTCTCGATTCAGTCAAGTGATTGAATTTCATTGCAGCAAACGGAGCAAAGTGTGTGGCGCAAGGCTTGCCACTAGCACCACTTCGCCGCGCCACACATCAATGTGTGTTTGTATGTCTATGTAAATAATGTGTCATGTATTGAAATCACGTAAACTCGCATAAATTATGAACTTGATGCGCCAAGCAACCCAAAGAAGAGAGCGAATTGCACCATCAGTACTCACACCAATCGACAATAACCAGTCGTAACAATAATATATCGGGAGTATCGGACAGGCAAAGTTGAGACAAGTGGAATGTCTGCGCGGTTGTGTAGCAGTGGTGGTGCTGCATGGTCTGACTATTTCTTGCCTTCAACTGTTCTATTTCCTCTTCGTCGCGTTTGCGGCTGCGCAGTTGTTGTATTTGTTTTCTTTAAATGTGTGTGTGTGTGTGTGCCCATTGATTGGCACACCACCCATATCTGCGCGCCAACGACAACGCATCGTTGTCACCGTCAATTCGAGCTCCGTCCGTCTGCGCACAATATTTCCTTTTAATTTGTGTTGCAAAGCGCAAAACCACCTCCTCAATCACACTAAAAGCGACAAGAACGACAACAATTCAAGACTTCGACTCCGATACACTTGAAGTCCGCGCTGTGTAGCATGGTTTAACAAACACATGTATGAAAAGACAGGGTGTTTCGTGTGGTGATTTGTACGAAATATTTAAACAACAAGAAATCCTTCGCAAATACAAAAGACTTCTATACCCATATTACCCATTTTCTTCCCAATTCGATGTAATCGGGATAAAAGTGTCTTCCTTTGCAAGATTATTGTCGAGAGAATTCGGAATGTAGGACTTTGGTACGCAGTGAACTAACCTTTCAGGGACAAAGTTTAACAAATACATTAAAACAACAAGAAATCCTTCTCAAATAAAAAGGACTTCTTTGCTTAGGTCGAATGGCTGATGCCTCAGCAATGTGGGGAAGATCGCACTTAGATTGTTATGTCCAGTCCTTTGTGATGCCGAATGAAAAACTTCAGTAAGAGATTCCTTACAAGAACTTGATTTTTATCGATCTGTTTGTATTGTACTTGCCACAGTGATCCAATATCGACTGTTCCGACAAATGAGCAGTTACTTTGTGAAAAAAGAACTTGTATAAAACTTAAGATCAATGTGTTCAAAACCAAGGGACTAGCTCATGAATATACAGACGACTAAGTCGAATTAGCTCATCATGCTGTTAATTTGAATATATAGTACTTTACAGGGACTTCAAGACTTCGCAGTTCGACATTACCAATTGGCTAGAAAAGTATAAAATTCCACGATCTTTTAGGGTTTCGCAGTTAAATCTTACGAATACCTTACTTGATTTTTGCTAAAAGACTCTTATCCCACAACGTCAGTCGCTCATGACACCTATCAAAGCAGAGTCCAGAAGGATCAACTGAAAGCTTTGAGTTCGGTAACCGAATATAATACGTAAATGGTAGAATCCGACATCGTCTGTGTAATATGACTCGTAATACCGATGAAACAACAGATCGTCCAGGATTATGTCTTTGATTTTGAATCAGAATGAATGGTCTTCATCGCTGAGTAAAATGATGAAACTTCGACAAGAAACGGTCCGAAATCGGTGCCGAACTGTGGCTATCTGACTATCTGAGGACTATATATGGTTTTCATGGCTTAAAGAGATGGAGTTGGACAAAGTAAACAATTCCAAGTTGGTGCGGAACTGTCGTTATCTGGATACTCAGATATATTAAGACTTTGAGGCCGAGAGGAATACAGTAGGACAAAGCAAACGGTCTGGAGTCGGAGTCGAACTGTCGCTGCCTGAGTAGATGGATGTCCAAGATGTCTTTCATGGACGAGTAGGATGGTTAAGAACAAAGGAAATGGTTCGAATTCAGTGCCGAACTGTCATTATCTCAGTAGATGGACATCACTGATATATTAAGCTTTCATGGCTCCGTAAAATGAAGTAAAACAAAGTAAATGGTTCAAAGTCAATGCCGAACTGGACATACCAGATACATATATTAAGTCTTAATGGCCTAAAAGACTAGGGTAGGACAAAATAAACGGTCTGAAGTAGTGCGAACTCTAACTATTTGAGTAGAAGGACGTTCCAGATATAGTTAGTTTTCTTCCTAAGTATAAAATAGAACAAAGCAAACGACCCGAAGTCAGTGCCGAACTTTCGCTTTCTTGGGACGCATGAACACGCCTGAAATATTCTCAGATGCTTTCTGAAGACCAGTTACTGCAATTTTGGCTTCCATAGTAGGGTTTACTCTTCGGCTGTAACAGTTATCGATCCGGATCTATTTTGAGGCTCAAACATATAACAGTTCGACCTACCAGGGCAGTAATATATGGTCTCTTCCAGAAAATTTTCGTTCCGGGACGACCTACAACATATAGAAAACGAATGTATGTTTCAGAGCGCAATCGAACACGCTCTGTCACATGTAGATCGTAATTTTTTTACACTCGCTTATTAGATTTATAAGATTTCTTAACTTTTTTTACTCGCTTATTAGTTTTATAGAATTTTTGATTTTTTTTAATACTTTCTGTGAAAAAATTTCCCGCATATTAATGGACAAAAAATATACCTTACGAATCACGCTTTATAAGCCCATAGTTGCACAATTTCTCGCCATATTTCAAAGTCTATGTGATTCCTGCATTGTTTGTTGGCATTTCTCTACACATATGAATGTATTTCTCAGTGTTTGTTTGTATCGCTTATGTTCTGCTTCTTTATGTGGCATTCACAAGAGTTTCCAAATAAACAAACTGCGCTCGCGCGTCACACATTGTCCAACTTTAATCGCCGCTCGCCTTGCCGCTCTCGTGTGTTTGTGTGTATGTTGTGTAGGAAGACAGCTCCTTGAAGTCATGTGTCACAGCGCACTTAGCTCAGCTTAGTTTGCTGTTGTTGTGATTTCTGTCACACACACCACACACACACAGAGACTGTAGGATATGCTCCAAGTCGCTGCTGCAGCTATGGAAAAATGCAACGCTGTTTATAGCAGCTCAGTGTTTCAGTTGTCGCGTCGTCGCTCTTCTTCGTCGCCTTCGACTTAGTGGCTGGCCGTCGTCGTCTTTGTTGCCATTGGATTATTTATGGGCATCATTATAAAGTTACCCATTTTATTGGGTGCCCTGGAATAAATTACTTTCAATAAAGTTGTTAGTTTATATTGAAATATATACTTTTTTTCCGTACACAACACTTCTTTTGGCTGTCTCGATTGTGGTTGTATTTGTTGTATACGTGTTTTGGTGGTGCCACCAATCACTCGTCACATTTTTGTCGAATTTCCAAATTCAGGCTTTCGGTACCGTTTGCGCTTACTACTTATACGATTATTTATAACGGGTGAGCAGAAATCGCAGATTTGTCAGTTAATATAGTTGGACTTTTTATTGCTGTGTGAGTGCTTAGGCTTCGATACCTACAGGACCGTGTTATATATACTAAGGAAACGAAAGGTTGAGGCGGATTAATAAATAACTGACGTTTCAGTTGGCAAAACAATAATTTCGGTTTCTTAACAGCCGATCGTTAAATTAGTTTTTAATAAAAATTCACACCTCTCACAAATATGTAATGTTTTCAGCCCTCTTCCTCGCTCTGGACATCACGAAAATTAAAAACAAAATCTTTAAAACCTTCTCACAATAGAATATAATTTAATATGAGATGAGATTTCAGGCAGCAGATATTAGTAATCAGTCTGTAATCAGTTCTACAAAAAGCTTAAAGCTCACCAAAAGCTTTAAGGACGACAGTGTGTCTAAGCTTCAATAACTATATTCAAGTTATTCTAGTTAGTTTTAAAAATCATACTTAATATTAATAAAAACACTCCGTCGAGTGCGGTTGAACCTCTCAGAAAACTTCGAAGGTACCCTTCGAGTCAAAAATTCTTGAAAGCTTATTTATACGTATGCTACGAGAAATATTAGTTTAAGCTCTTTTTTATACCTTGAACAGTTTTCCACGAAGTTTGGAACACTCAGTAGGAAACGTTGGAGATGATATCAAGTAAAAAGTTGCTAATTTGATGACCACTATACGATCATCTAAATCAAATTCTTGTATGGAGAACTTTTTTATTTGAAATATTATCTCCAGAAATTTGGTATATAGTATTATTAAAGATGGGATGTTGTGTAGGTCGCGTCAGAGTTGATACATCCTGAGCAGCGCTAAATCATCTCTAGCCCATGGCTCTCAACTCCAACACTCGGTCTTACTGTCCCCGTCCCATTACAACCCTAGGCTCAGAGATTGTTCCCTGGTCATGGTCATTAAATTGGCGTGGTGGGTGTATGTTTTGACGACTCCTTCTTTGCGCTGGTCGGTTCTGAACGATATAAGACTAAGCGTCGACTACCTTTTCGAGAATGGATGATAAAACTTCAAAATGTGACAATGGGAGGTAAGGGAAGATCGAAACTGGCAGCTAGATCTGTCTCGGGTGGGAGTAATGCTCTTTGGATGGTGGCAATGAAAGGACCATTACCTTAGTCGTAGGAATTTCTACGGGAAATGTTCCTTTCGAGAAAAACAAGTCGGAAGAAGTTGGCGGTAGAGTCTTCAAACACGGCGTCACAAGCTAACGAGATGTACTGATAAACGATCTCGCCAGTCTTCTGTATAGAGGCAGTCTCTGAGATGGAAAAGATATGGAAGAGAGAGAGATTGAGGGCTATGAATAAAGTGGACCTTCTACTACGTTCTGGAACTCGCGCTTGGTTTCCGGCAGAACCTTCTTCCGCATAATGAAATTGAGAAGATAATAAGGTATTGAAGCCCATTACAACCTACGCATGACTTTGTCGCTTTAGCACTAACGAAATCCCTCAGTCCTCACAGCAAAACCAAGGAGGCCATAAACTATGGGTTCGAGAAGGTGGTCTTCAGATTCTTCCAACGGATGCCGTGGATATGACTCTAGATCACTTCCAACGATTATGCTTCCAGTTCCTGCTTTCAAACCTTTTAGCTGTACAGTATGTCCTTCGTTTTCTAAGCCAAAATCAGCTCTTTGGCTAGTTCGCTCAGATATAATGTGTTCATCGATCACTTTCGGTTGAATTTTTTTTATATTAAAGTTATAAAGAACTCCCTTCAAAAACAGACTCAAAGTTGGACATATTTAAGTGCAAACCACACGAAAATAGTTATAGTTTTCTTAGTTGTGGTTCGTATCTCTATCACTTTAAGGAACAAATTGATATAAAAAATGAGCTATTTTCCTTTCCATACCATAAGTATAACAGAAAATATTTGACGGCTTCGTTTCACCATTTCTCTGCTCGCTTATTTGAGCTCTCTTTCATTGTTCGAAATTTAAGTAAACAGGCAATAACATTTACATCTAGTGGAATGCTGTGGAAGAGAGATTACTGTTATCTCATTGAACTGCTCTCTCTCGTTTTGTGAAATTATATAGGGTGATTTTTTTGAGGTTAGGATTTTCATGCAGTAGTATTTGACAGATCACGTGGGATGTCAGACATGGTGTCAAAGAGAAAGATGCTCAGTATGCTTTGACATTTCATCATGAATAGACTTACTAACGAGCAACGCTTGCAAATCATTGAATTTTATTACCAAAATCAGTGTTCGGTTCGAAATGTGTTTCGCGTCCGTGTCCGATGAGCGATGAGGCTCATTTCTGGTTGAATGGCTACGTAAATAAGCAAAATTGCCGCATTTGGGGTGAAGAGCAACCAGAAGCCGTTCAAGAACTGCCCATGCATCCCGAAAAATGCACTGTTTGGTGTGGTTTGTACGCTGGTGGAATCATTGGACCGTATTTTTTCAAAGATGCTGTTGGACGCAACGTTACGGTGAATGGCGATCGCTATCGTTCGATGCTAACAAACTTTTTGTTGCCAAAAATGGAAGAACTGAACTTGGTTGACATGTGGTTTCAACAAGATGGCGCTACATGCCACACAGCTCGCGATTCTATGGCCATTTTGAGGGAAAACTTCGGACAACAATTCATCTCAAGAAATGGACCCGTAAGTTGGCCACCAAGATCATGCGATTTAACGCCTTTAGACTATTTTTTGTGGGGCTACGTCAAGTCTAAAGTCTACAGAAATAAGCCAGCAACTATTCCAGCTTTGGAAGACAACATTTCCGAAGAAATTCGGGCTATTCCGGCCGAAATGCTCGAAAAAGTTGCCCAAAATTGGACTTTCCGAATGGACCACCTAAGACGCAGCCGCGGTCAACATTTAAATGAAATTATCTTCAAAAAGTAAATGTCATGAACCAATCTAACGTTTCAAATAAAGAACCGATGAGATTTTGCAAATTTTATGCGTTTTTTTTTTTAAAAAAGTTATCAAGCTCTTAAAAAATCACCCTATATGTTCTATTCGCCACTATAAAAAGTCTAGCGAATCGAACAGAGCTGTAGTCATAGGACATAGTTTTTATTTGATGCCTTGCCTCGTCTGCTTATCATAACTTCTAAAAATTCTGTTCTTCTACATTTTACTATATGTGACCTGGTCTACGAAAAGGGGGCTTAGGTGTCAAAAAATCTTTTTTTTTTTTTTTTTTTTTTTTTTTTTTTTTTGACACCTAAGCCTCCTTTTCGTAGACCAGGTCACATATACATACATACATCTTCAGTTCTTCAATTTCATTTGTATTTTGTCAAGCGTTAGAAAATTGATGGAAAGATAACCTACAATGAAACAATTACCTAACCCACTTATGTGAAATCGATTATTCGCTGCTATTTGCTTTAGCGGCGCAATCTATGACATTTGATCAATCGCATTCCGATGCCGTGACTGTAGAAATAAAAGCAATCGCGCGAAATACATACATACATACTTAGACAGCCAATAATAAATGCAGAAAAAGGCTAATAAATGGAGGGACTAAACACATTAGCGCACTAGTTCCAGTGACCTAATTAGCAGCTTCGTAGGAAGGTCTCCTATCAGAGTAGCGGTTTTGCCACTCGTACGATTGAAATAATTGCTGCATTAAAGAGCGAGACCTGCTGACTACGCCGCTAGTAGCTGAGAATCAGTAAATATGTTTCCCAACAGCATAACCAGCCGCTGCGGCTATAATTTTATCGCCAGCTTGGCGAACAAGTGCTATTTCCATGCCTAACTACTGACTGACTGACTAACTGACTGCCTGTTTGTTACCAATCAAGCGCCCATCAATCACTCTAAATAAAGCAAATGTTAGTAAATCTTGCCACAACTCACCAATTCCCCACAGTACCTCTCGCTCTCCCTCCCGCTCTGTCACTCGTGTGTAAACGCGAATGTGAATGTACATTAAATAGTAAGTTGATCAGTCTTTCGGCCGTTCGATCGATCGATCAATCATTCAATCAATCCATCAGTACTAATTTCCAACGCTATGAATAAACTTATATATTATTTTTTATTTATTTTTTTGCGTGATATTTTATGTGTAAATGCAGTTTGATTGATAGCTGCGCACTTTGGAGCGCTTAGCATATTTTTAGTATTTTTCGCTTGGTACTTTTTTACTTCTGCTGTCGCATATTTTTCTGTAGATATTTCTGGGGTGTGACAACATAACATAGATAAGTTAAAATGGCACAAAGTTCTAGCAAAACGAGTGTGTATAAATTTGCCATTTGGCTAGTTTTTACAAAAAGTGCGTTGTCTTTCTGGGCGCGTCGGTGTTTTATGAATCAGCAAAATTTGGTATTGTGCAATATTTTGAGTTAATTGATTTGAGTAGACTTTTAAATCATCAGTTGACATGTGTAATCCGGCGAGGCCTGCATAGTTATGGGCTGATTTATGCAAGGAATGTTCAAGAGACCTTATCACCAAGTTTGGAAGCGCCTACAAGTCTGTGGCGATCGCTAAGAAACCAGAAATAATTGTCTAAGTTTTAGAATGCGAAGTCTGAAATGTTATCTTGTCTTAGATTTTCATATTTGATAACAGTTTTCAAGCATTATCAATAATTTTTGCTTTGCAGTTTTTGTTCTCTTTTAACTGAAATATTTTTTATAAAAATTTAGCTATCTCCATCAAATCTATTTGTTATGGTACTCGTATTACACTCTGATCATTGAGAAATTTAGCTCAACTATCGATCGTTTATTCGACCAAAGCCCACTGTGGCGATACATTTAGTTCGAGTTTTAAGCAAAGTCTTTAGCGTTCTTTGATGTTAGAGGCTTATGAAAACATGGTCAGGGCTAATTCAATTTAAATCGAAGTTTGTAACTTCCAGAAACGCCGACGACCCTATAAAGTATACAATCATCTGACTAGAATTAGCCATCTCTATGTATTTATCTGCCTCACGCCCTGTCTATATATACATGAACGAGTTTATCAATTTTTGAGATATCTATCTGAAAATTTTCACAAATTCTTCTATCCTAAAGAAGGCAAAAAGATATCGGAACATTATAGCTGCAATATAAACTGTGTGTTCAAAATCAACTTACAGATCTTGACAAAATATCATCATGAATTATAATTTCTAGGCAGAAGACATAATACCATATATGGAAACTGCAACAAATCGGTACTCCTCAATCTTCTTGCGATCTGGTGTTAATCCTCCCGGAGCTTGCCAAGCGCTAGCCAAAAGTCAAAACTTATACGGCACCGAGATCCTTCTGGTCCAAAGTGGAACGCAAGAGGTTCTCTGATGTACTTGCACTTAACAATGTTCATCTCGCTGCTAAAGTAGGTATTTGGATTGGATATCTGGAACTCATTATTTCTCTCTATCTCTCTCTCTCTCTCTCACACACATAAGGTGGCTTCTAAAAAATAATTTCTAGGCAGAAGGCACAACACCATCTATAGAAACTGTATAGTTTTAAGAAGCAAAGAAGGGCAGTAAATTCATGGTTTCTTTTCATTGTTATGTCTAGGCTCTCAGTTAGTTTATGTTGATAAATAAGTGGCAATCAGGGGGAACCCAATATAAACTAATTCGAGGTGGAGTCTCTTTAATTTCCCATGGGGAAAAGCAACTTAGAACTTACAGTACAGTATATTTATACTCTACGTACTCCATGTACAACTGAAAATTGCGAAAACCCTAAATAAATGTAGCTCAGATAAGAAAATAATTTAGACGAGATTTTGAACCACTCAGGGTGCAGTTATTATTACAAGCCCACAGATTCATGAGGTCAGGATTTTTCACTTCTTTTGACCTCGAAATTCGTAGACCACCTAACTAATTCTAGTTAAGATAGGACAAAAATAAGTAATTGATTTCGAAATCAGAACTGCTCAACGGCGATAGTGTCTAAGTACTTCGATTAGATAGATACATTAACCTTTTTAGTGAGAATGTTTGAGAACTATTGCTGTTATTAGAAGATATTAGGTGATCCGTCATGATATACTCTATTGATTAATTTCAGAATAAGACTGAATGTTTTATATTTATTATTTTCAATTTGAACGAAATTAGCTAATTTAATCGCGAAACATGTCATGGCTCTACGTCGAACTAATGTCTCAATCAAACGGTAGATGATTTAAATTTTTCCTCAATCATTTTCTGATAAGTACAGGGTTTGTCTTCGGAGCGTGTGAGCACAGTCTGGATTTAGAAGAGGGTGCCCCTGCCTTACGAACAAATGGCTAGCCAGTTGTCTCCGAGCACCTGGAGAGTCAGGACAAACATTTTCGCGCAACGTGTTTCTGTGAGTGGTGCAAGCCGAAAATGCAGCGTTCGTTAGAGCAAAGGTACGCAATTAAATTCTGTCTGAAACTCGGTAAATCTGCAACAGAGACGTTTGAATAACAATAGTAATCACAGATGACTAGTCATGAATCTTTTTTGAGTATGATCCCGAGACAAAGAGAGAATCTTCTGAGTGGCACACGGAGGCGTCTCCTCGCCCAAAAAAGGGAGAATGAGCAAATTCGAATTGAAAACGATGCTAATTGTCCTTTTTGACATCCACCATGAATGTGTTCCTCCTGGAAAACCGTCAATGTCAAGTTTTACGTGGAGGTCCTCAAGAGACTCAAACGAAGGGTCAATCGGGTCCGACAAGACATCACAGCCGATTGGAAGTTTAACCACGACAACACCCCGGCTCACACCGCCTTTCTTGTGAACAGTTACCTAACTAATGTCGGCATCCCAACGCTTTCGCAGCTGCCCTACAGCCCAGTTTCCATGCCTGAAAAGGCTGATGAAAGGCAAGCATTTTACGACGACAGAGTGGATCTAAGTAGCGTGAACCTCGGCTGTTCTAGAGAATGCCTTCCGTGACACTTTAAATGCTTGGAAATCGCAGTGGCAGCGCTGCATCGATGCAAAAGGAGCATAATTGGAATTTGAATCGATTGGTTCAAAGAGTTAAGAGAGCGTCTCCGATGGCTAGGTCATGTTGTCCGAATGGATGAAAACACTCCAACCTCGAAAGATGAAGTACCCGACGGGGGAATCAGGGGAAGATTTCCACTTCGTTGGAAAGACCAGGAGAAGGACCTGGCTTCGCTTGGGACCTCCATTTGGCGCCACATAATGAAAAGGAATAACGACAGGCGCGCTGTTGTAACCTCTGCTATAACCGCGTAAGAGGCGTCTACGCCAACAAAGAAGAAGAAGAAGTACGAGGCTTGAAAAAAATATAAAAAATTAAGGCGTAGGATCTTCCCATTACAACAAAGAGCAAGAGAAATTTTCAATTTAGCAACATTGTACATCAAACTGAATGTGATTATAAGAAAAATTTTCTGTTACATACGATAATGTATATAGACCATGTATTATACTTTCTTAAACAAATAAACACCGGATGTGGTGTGATATTTCTGGAGCGCAGTCAAGAATTCATATGCTAAATGCCATTTGGCGCTCTCATGCTTAAAGACTTAAGAAATAATTTTCGAAATTTTCACTTTTGTTTTGCGTCAGTACAAGTAGTTGCTTTGATTTACAGTTAGTTAACATACGTGCTGCCTGATAACTCATTTGTTTGCATTAAAAATATGATGAATGATATTGATGAGGTGAAAACAACAACAACAACAAAAGCACAAATAATCAACTAAGCACCGCTGTCCATGCTTGTCGGCGTCATTGTAGCGAGCAAAGCACACCATTCAATCCACTCCATTGTCTAATAACGGTGCGATTTAAAAAGCCATCACTTTTAACAACAAGTACAACAACACATTAGTTGTTACCTTTTAATTAATTAGTGATTTTTGTTATATTTTTAATTTTTTTTATTATTTTATTTCTATTTTGTGTGCTTTTATACAAATAGTTCCACTGAAGGCGACTGAAGCCAACTAATATACTAATATGTGAAATTATGAATTCCTCCATCAATATTCGTGGCGTATTTTTTGAGCGTTTGACGCAATTTTTCATAATAAGCTTGTGTGCGCGTAGTTTTGTCACCGCATGCCAAGTGAATTTTGAATGATGGCCTGCCGACCGTGAGCGTCTAATCCACGGAAAAATAATGAAAATGAATTGAAGGCGCAAAATATTGCCGACAAATGTATGGCGCGGACATATACATACATATATATATAAAAGTATATATGTAAACGTAGCTAGAAATTAAGGCAGCAATGTAGCGCGGCGACATGTGGAAACGCCGACTTAAATGATTGAACGCACAAATTCGTAGCGCTACATATGTTGATGTGCCAGCGTTTGTGTGTATGCCGCGCGCAATGACTACACGCGCAGCGCTTACCGCTTAAACAACTACGTACATTCTAGTCAGCCAGCCTAACACTGTCACCGGCCATCCATCATAATGTGCTTTAGGCCAAATTGAAAATTAATCCGTCAACGCGGCACGTCGATCAATTTTAGCAGTTGAGATGACTTGATACCCACAAAGCACTGTGCGGTTAGCAGCGCGCAGCGCGGTACATCTAACATATACATCGATCAAGGCGGCGTCTTAACTTGGCCACAACTTTGGCAACGTTTATATTATAATAACACGTTATGCAGTCAAATATTTCTTAGATATTGCAGCGCGCAACAAAAACAAGTTGCCATAGAGTGGCGCGTTTATGCCGCGCTGGTCAAGCGCTTGTTATAGAGTGACGCGCTTGGCCAAGCGCCAACAAGAAAGCGGCGCGTTTGTACCGCGCTCGTCAAGCGCTTGTTATAGAGTGACGCGCTTACGCCGCGTTGGTCAAACGCTGGTAAGAAAGCGGCGCGTTTGTGTCGTACAATCCATAAAAATCGTCGAAACAATTCAATTTGATTGAAAGTCAAAAAATCACAAATCAAATTCCAGCGAACACAAAAGACTAAAAAAAAAAATTAATAAAAATCACACGGAAATCGGCAATCGCGTGTAATTCACTGGATTTCTACAACCACTTTTGATTGATGCATTGTCAAGCGCGGTCAACGCGCCGCTGTCCATTTGATCTGCGCTACACTCGATCACCCGCGTCATTCATCTAAACTAGCTGTCATTGTACGCGCTTGTATTTGCCTCGTTCATACATACATAAATATATACAAACAGTCCGTCATGGCTACAAATAACTGTTATAATGCTGTCATTATTTTAACAGTGTATTGTTGTTGTTTTTTTAATTGTTTTTTCCTTACTTTGATCTCAAGAGCCACTTTGAAATTTCAAGCTGCAGATCACCTTACAGCTTTAGCGCTTAAACGCCTGCGGTGCTCATCAAAGTGTCGCCCGTCAAAGTGACTTAAATACATATGTGTGTATGTCTTCTTCGGCGGCGCTTATCAAAGCGTGCGCTTTTGATTTCGTTTAGTCAGGTCGTCAGTTGAGATTTAGTCTTCACGCGTTGGACACTTAAAACAATTTAATTTGAAAATAATGCTATTTTATTTATTTATTTTGAATACTGTTAATGGAATTTTTTTCCAAAGCGCTAATTCTGCTTTAAGTGCCAAAGCAGTATTTGTCGGCAAAACAGACGAAGACTAAAATTTCGAGCAAGTTTGATGAAAGTTTAGTATTTTTGGGGTATATATGCAATATTCATGGCGCCTTTAATAGGTTAGAGAGGGGGATTACAGGTTAAATTTTATTTTAGGTATTTGGCGGCTAATATTTAAGGAATACATAACCCTCTTGGCGCCTTTACTTATTATTAGAATGATTGCATTTCTAAAACCTTGGGAAATCCAGAAATTAGGCGAAGTTACATATAGTATTGCCGGTTAAAAATTGGTCAGTACAGTAAACAGTAGCACTTGACATCTTTCTCAGTAGCAACAATCTACTTCCTTAACCGAATTGTTTGGATGCCGAATCACAGCGGCTACGCTGCCGATGAGTTTGCTAAAGACGGCATTCTCACCACAATTTTATCAGATTGGCAACAAATCGGTACTCTGGTGGCTTCTTGCGCTCAAGGTTGGTTCCCTTGGAGCTTGGCAAGCGCTAGTAAACAGCCAAAACTTGTGCGGTGCCTCTGCTCCAAAGTGACATTCTCTGAAGTACAGGGTGGGCCATATAAAATTTAAAATTTAAAAAGTCAATAAAAAAAACGGCTTGATATTTTTCAAAGGTCTAACATTTATTTAAAAGGTTGTTTTATGAAATTTATTTGTGGAAGACAATTTCGGACAAATGACCACCACGGCTGAGTTTACAGTAGCTTATCCGATCCACCCAATTTTGGATTACTTTCTCGATGTTTTCAGGTCTTATGGCAGCTACAGCAGCTTGAATCTCGTACTTTAGATCTTGAATTGTTTTTGCATGGTTGGCGTAACATTTATCCTTAACAGCTTCCCACAGACAATAGTCCAACGGAGTTAAATCGCAGCTTCTGGGAGGCCAATTTACATCACCTCTTTTGCTGATTATGCGATTTTCGAAGATAGGGCGTAAAAGATTGAGGGTAGCGTTTGCTGTAAAGCACGTAGCGCCGTCCTGCTGGAACCAAATGTTGTCCAAGTCTTCCTCTTCAATTTTCTTGAAGAAAAATTCGGTTAACATTGCGCGATATCGCTCACCATTGATGGTTACGGCGGTTCTTTCTTCATTTTCGAAGAAAAATGGGCCGATGATTCCACCAGACCAAAATCCGCACCATACAGTGATTCGTACTGGGTGCATTGGCTTCTCGACGATTACGTGCGGGTTTTCTGTGCCCCAAATGCGAGGATTCTGCTTGTTAACGTAACCATCGAGGTGGAAATGAGCTTCGTCCGAAAAGATGATTTTTCGGTAAAATTGCCAATCCTCTTGACTCACCACTTTGGAAAAAAGTTTTCAATATTTTCCAGTTTTCTTCTAATATATAGCGACCCATTTCGTAAATTTTAGACTTTTTACTGAATATCTGTCACTTTCCGAATGGTATTTGACGTTTCCAATGTCGAAATATTGATAATTCAAATTTAAAACGTTCGATGGCCCACCCATTACTTGCACTTAGTAAGATTCATATCCATGGTAGGGATTCCAACTGGTTCGAATATTCTTTCAATCAGTATTCAAATTGCCGAAGCTGCATGGAAGAAGGTGTGGTGAAATCATATAGACACTTTCTCCTTAACTGTCCAGTTTTTGTCAAACCGAGGTTGAAACATCTCGGTAGAGACGGCAAAACTGACGAAGTTGCTGGAATTGATATTGCCTACCGAACCGCTTTAAATTAATTGTGATACGCTCAAAGTGGCAATTTTTATTCTCTGGTGATCCATACCTAGTTTGAAAATCATAAAGTACCATCCTCTACAGTGACCTAACCGAACCTAACCTAACCAATAATCAGTCGCTACCTTCAAAAACTCTAAACCAAAATCCATCCTGCTTAAACCTCCTCATCAGATGTAATTAACAGTGTAGACGTTCTTGACTTCGAACACCAGACGACGATCTTCAAATAGTAAGTTAGGAGCACTAGCATGTTTCTTAGAAACACTATTAGCACTCACGTTCTTCTCGCATCTTTTAAGTATGGGATATATATTTTTTCTTTCTTAATTTGCAAGAGAACAAAGGAGAACAGTCCTTTTGTCGAATATTAAAGCCGATAAAATACTTAGTTCAAAAATTATCATATATATTTTTGTTAACCTGTACATCATCTAACCATCATCAATTAGGATACAGAACAAGCGACAAAATTTTTAGTTTATTTTTATTTTTTTTTTACCTTGAAAAGGAGCGCAGTCATGCTTGTATTAAACAAGTTGCCAAATCCCAATTAGTCGAAGATGAATAGCCGAAACTACTTCGTGATAACCTACTTAACACAAAAACTACCTATTTTCTCTACTCTCTTGTTCGTTCGATGAGTACGGCGCACTAGTAAATACTTTCAAAAAAAAATTGGGTGTTTGATAGCAAGAAGCACACTCAAAGTTTAGCGAAGCTTTCCTGAAGAAGCATATATTCTCAAAACAGAGTATTTGACCCGTACTAAAGGGTGATTTTTTAAGAGCTTGATAACTTTTTTTTTAAAAAAAACGCATAAAATTTGCAAAATCTCATCGGTTCTTTATTTGAAACGTTAGATTGGTTCATGACATTTACTTTTTGAAGATAATTTCATTTAAATGTTGACCGCGGCTGCGTCTTAGGTGGTCCATTCGGAAAGTCCAATTTTGGGCAACTTTTTCGAGCATTTCGGCCGGAATAGCCCGAATTTCTTCGGAAATGTTGTCTTCCAAAGCTGGAATAGTTGCTGGCTTATTTCTGTAGACTTTAGACTTGACGTAGCCCCACAAAAAATAGTCTAAAGGCGTTAAATCGCATGATCTTGGTGGCCAACTTACGGGTCCATTTCTTGAGATGAATTGTTGTCCGAAGTTTTCCCTCAAAATGGCCATAGAATCGCGAGCTGTGTGGCATGTAGCGCCATCTTGTTGAAACCACATGTCAACCAAGTTCAGTTCTTCCATTTTTGGCAACAAAAAGTTTGTTAGCATCGAACGATAGCGATCGCCATTCACCGTAACGTTGCGTCCAACAGCATCTTTGAAAAAATACGGTCCAATGATTCCACCAGCGTACAAACCACACCAAACAGTGCATTTTTCGGGATGCATGGGCAGTTCTTGAACGGCTTCTGGTTGCTCTTCACCCCAAATGCGGCAATTTTGCTTATTTACGTAGCCATTCAACCAGAAATGAGCCTCATCGCTCATCGGACGTAAAGCGCGAAACACATTTCGAACCGAACACTGATTTTGGTAATAAAATTCAATGATTTGCAAGCGTTGCTCGTTAGCAAGTCTATTCATGATGAAATGTCAAAGCATACTGAGCATCTTTCTCTTTGACACCATGTCTGAAATCCCACGTGATCTGTCAAATACTAATGCATGAAAATCCTAACCTCAAAAAAATCACCCGTTAGTTCATAAAAACTGCGCGCGCAAACAGAATTGTTTGGATTTGTCCGCTCTTTTTCTATGTTCTTATGAAGTTTGGCAACAGTGTGTTTAAGAAGCAAAACAGTGTGTTTAATCTGGCGATTTCGACCATGGAAAGGAAATTGAACAATGAATTTTCTCGAAGTGAAAGCACGGCTACGTAATCATTGAAAATGTGACTGAAACACTGTGAAGTCATCAACAACTTGCTTCATGAGAATGATCCATCCACCTCAGTCAATGACGATACATCGAAAAAGTGATAGAAACAGTGCTTGAAAATCGACGTGTTGGCACCACAGAGACAATAGATGAACTCAATCGTTTTTAATGGTTTGCGTATGAAGCGTGCCAATGCTAGACACTTATAAAAAGGACTGAATCTTTACCAAAAATCACGGGTCATCGTTTTCTTTAATTACCGTGTTGTGGTTCACCATGAATTCATCATGCCTCAGGTTCAAATCTTCAATAAAAAATACTATCAGTACGCAACCGGATTTGTGGGCAGAAATGTCATGGATTTTTCATTATTCAACATTTTCATCAAGCTGCCTTCTGAACGCGCTTGGAGTCCACTGTACTCGTAGTCATTAAATTACATTCGCTGAAAGCAGTGAAAACCATCTCAATCGATAATAAGTGTATGAAGAATTAGATTAAGCTTTGCCTTGCTTAGGTTCGGTTAGGTTAATCTGGTAGGCCAATAAGCCACGCATTGACCAGTTTGGTCCTTTGCGATACCAGATGGAGTTCAGTTGCAAGTCCAAGAGATGTCATCGTTTTAGAATTGCCTGTAGGTGCATTAGAGGCCAGCTCCGCAGCTTTCGCAACAGCAAAGACTTCAGCTGGAAATATACTGCAGTGGTCCGGCACCTTAAAAGGTTTTCTTATGCTTAACACTGGACAGTACATTCCCGCATACTTATATTAGATCCAAAGAGCCCTAATATGAAGGCGATAATTAAGTTCTTGTATTCTTCTGTCAGTCCGTGTCAAATTTGATAACTTTTAAACCATTCGGCTAACGTTTTATAGGAGACCTTTAGGGATTACTCTTCTAAGTCGCATCTCGCATAAATCAAACCTAACATAAAGAATTTCTCCAGATTTTTATGACTTTGCACCGGAAATAATTGATTTTCGAAATAAAGAAAATTTTTTAAATTTCTAAAAAATGCAACTAGTAAAATTTATTATATTGAGTGTGTGAAATTTTAGGGCAAAATAATTATGGAACTAAAGAGCAATTGTTGGTACTTGTGGAGTATAAAAAAGACATAAAATCGGAATTCCATTAGAGGCCTGATGCAGATTAATGCTATGGATGCTCTTCCAGTTGCATTATCCCGTTACTCATCACCAGCAACTGGAGAGAGCAACGTGTGCGAACGCATATTTCGGTTAATACCTGATAAATCTGTCAGTTTAATGTTTAAATTGAAATCTCTCACCACGACGCCGCTAAATGCCAAAAATCTTTGCAATAACAACAACAGCGCATGAAAGCCACACACAAGTTTAAAGTGGTTACAACAAAATGGAAGGTCTGTAGGAAATTTTTGAGTAATGGAAGTAAGAAATGTGCTTATATGTATTAGTGACAGCAGTTGAATGGATTGGATATATGTTGGGGACAGTTTTAATGCTTTCTTGGATCCTAGGATTCCATCCAAGATGAAGGAATCAGTAATCCTGGAGAGGATAGATTAAAAATGTTTTGGAGACAGTTCTAACATGAATTTCTTAAAGCAGAATCTCTTAACACCTAAGCAATACTTTGAAACAATAAAGCTTAGAAGCTCTTTCAACATATTTAGCCAACAGAAGCTCCACCCAAGATTAATGAATCAGTAATTCATGACCAGGAAATGACTTTTAGTACCAGTGAAGCAACGAGGAAATGATTCTTGTGCTATTCCATCACTATGAATGGAATTTTTATCGTTATGCCTGCGCGAAAATCATGAAGAAGGTTTTAACGGTTACTGGTTGCAACAAAACCGGTTGTCATGGCACACTTTGAAACCAACTATAGAGCTTCTGGATATATGAGCTTAAAAATAGATGAAATGAGATCTCCAAAATTGCCGTCTGTCTTTTTACATAAAGTTATGCAAACGTGTCCTCGGAATATTGACTAGGTTAGGTTAGGTTAGGCTATGAGATTGATTCTTACAATGATCTCACTTTAACAGCTTAAAACGTCGGTCCTTTATGGTATCTAAAACTCCTATAAAGTTACTTACAAATCGACATAGCGCATTGAGTTAATCACAAATTTGTTGAGACGGCTGATGTCACTTTCGACTAGGTCTCCAGACTGTCCGCAGGTAAGACTGTAGATATGTTTCAACCGTATCCCTCCATACACCTTGCGCCCGAAAAGGATTTTAGACTTATTACATGAACTCTTATTGGACATTGTTTAGTTAGCACCCCTACGAACTGCACTCTAATTATTAGAGCTCTGTCCAAGAACCTTTAACTCCGT
Organism: Bactrocera zonata; assembly: GCA_037783105.1. Classification (NCBI taxonomy): domain Eukaryota; kingdom Metazoa; phylum Arthropoda; class Insecta; order Diptera; family Tephritidae; genus Bactrocera; species Bactrocera zonata. Next base: position 89,641 of record JBAWJQ010005551.1, on the reverse strand, counting down.
TCCTGACTATCTTATTCGAATTGTGGCAAACTATTTCGAAAGCAGAGTACTGGTATACGACACAGAATTTGGACCTGAAATGTACAAAGATACAGGCAGGTTTCGGTTAGGATCAATTCTCGCCCCTGTACTCTGGAACGTAAGGTAGAATGGTATTCTGAGAGTCACGATGCCGAATATGCGGACGGCATTGCGGTCGTAGTTGTAGCGAAAACCCTTGACGAGGCAATGAACAAGATGAAAAAAATGGCTTGAGACTGCTGGCGTTCAACTAGCTGCTCACGGAACGGAACGGAAGTGGTACTAATGAGTAAACATAAGAGGGTTCAAGCAATTGAGATTTGTATTGATGGACATACCACAAAATCGAGACCTCATCTCAAATACCTGGGAGTTATCCTGGATCACAGACTTTCATTCAAGCAGCACGTAACAGCTACACACACACCAAAGAAGCGAGGTTTTTGTCGGAATTTTCTAAAATAATGCTCGATATGCGGGGCCCCAGAAAGCTAGTGATAGAGCTGCTGAGAAGTGTCAGTAGCTCAATATTTAGTCATTTGCTACTAGACATAGCTAGTACATGAGAGGAGTTGCTTCGGTGCACAGACTGCCGTCATTGAGAAATTGCGGTGCATTCAGAACAGTATCGGATGATGCAATCAATGTTATATCGGGAAGACTCTCCATAGATATAGAATCAGAGCGTTGAGAGTAGTCTGAGACATGAGAGCTAACAAAAAACCTCGCCAAAATACACAAAAATCGGCAACAATTTATGAAAAGGACCGTAAGCTCGAAAAAGTTATAAAGGTGGGAAAAAAGTAGCCTTAAGCGTTTATTTTTTGATTATAAAATAGTTTAAAGCTCTGAGAAATAATTCTATCCATACCACATATTTCATACTTCTACCATATGCGTTGGTCAACTCGAGCTTGACTTAGAAATGGAGTATGGCGTGCGTTATATTTGGGTCATCTCACAATAGCTGATAAGTTCTTGAGAACATTTTTCATTGGAAACAAGTACACTCTTAGGCTTAGAAATTTCTTCGAGGAGTACCCTATCTTCAAATACATTTTCTGTACTTTTAGATTTTGGGTCAGATCGGATGATCAATAATCGCTAACTCAAGAATATCGGCTAAGACAACGCCTTTGTTGTTGATCACCGGATATTTAAACATTGTATATCCTTAACTGAGTATATTAAGTCTGCCACGAAGGAAATTAAAGTCCCAGAAGAAAACACCGGAGATCCTATAAAATACATATATAAAAGATCAGCGTGATAAGCTGAGTCGATTTAGACATGCCCGTCTGTTTGTACTTACTCTAACTAGTCCCTAAGCTTTTAGGATGTCGTTCTGCAATTTTGTATATGCCTTTTCTTATCAAGAATCTGCTCATTTGACGGAACTGCCATACAAATTGACCGATCAAAATTGAGTTATTGTATGAAAAACTTTTTTATTTGATAAGTTATCCTCACGAAATTTGACATGGGGTATTTTTCGAGCCGACCCTATAATCTCCAAGCATATTTTTTAGATCGGACTACTATATCATATAGCTGCCATACAAACTGATACATCAACATCAACCTCTTATATGGAGAACTTTTTTGTTTGATAAGTTATCTTCGCGAAATTTGACATGGAGTATTTTCCAAGTTGGCGCTATAATCTCCTAAAATATTTTTCAGATCGGACTACTATATCATATAGCTGTCATACAAACTGATAGATCAAAATGAAGTTCTTGTATGGAAAACTTTTTTATTTGGGCAGATACCTTCAAGGAACTCGGCATGACTAATTGTTCAATTCAAAGATTTATTGATATTATTTTCCATACTCTCATTTTTTCCTACTGGGCACTCATTGACAGCCTCACCGCTGCACATATGGTATGTAGCGCGGGCAATTGCGTGGGGACACACGCATCTTTCACGGCAACAGCAGGCTATTGAGAAAACGAGCGACCACTTACAGGCAACTATAATAACAACAACAATAAAAACCAACTAACAGATCATTACAAATAAAGAAACAAAAAACCACACACACACACAACAAAAACAAACAAATAAACAAACATAGAAAGCAAATAGTGAATAGTAAATACAAAGTTGGCAAGCAACAAATCCACAAGACGAATTTGCCATAGATACAATTTAAGATAATTTGTATCTCAACATCAACATTCAACATTCGACAACGGCCCGTAGCAATCAACGGCAACGCAAGTGGCAGGCAATAGCTGCAACAACAACAGCAACAGCAGTAAAAGCCACCAAGCGGCAGGCGGCAGGCGCATTTAAAGCGAAGGCGCGAATGAATACGCGAATGACTGGATATTTTCGATTTCAAATTGATTGCTTGGTGGGGCAGTGGTGGAATGTGCACACATACACATACATGCGGATATGGGAGCCTCCAGTTGGTTGGGCGGAGGGGATTGGTGCGCACAGCATGCGATTTGGCTTTCTAGCATGACAGATGTTTTGATTTGTAGCCGCTCAGAAAACAAATCCTCAATGCTGCTGAGCGTGTTTTCAACGCACACATACTCATGCGTGTCTGTGTGCAATGTGTATTTCGCGTTTTCACAGCAGGAAAATGAAAATTATTTGCTTTGGTGTAAATAAAGAAAACTGAGAATCGCTCAAACAGCTTTTCGATAATCTAATTTCAGTGAATAAAAGATTTATGTGATCAAAATAAAATGTTTGCATTTAAAGACCCACTTACGCACACATAAATGCACACATTTGTAAAAATATATATTTTGTTGTATACAGTCGTGACGAGCTGAGTCTGTCTGCCTGTCTGTATATACGAGAGCTAGGCCGCCAGTTTTCGAGACATTGATCTCAAATTTGGAACACGTTCTTTTCTCCCTGAAAAACTGATCCTCTGTCGTAATCGCCGATATCGGACAAATATAGCTGCCATACAAACTGAACGATCAAATTCTAGTTCTTGTACGCTCTGAAAGAGCCGTTGTCGAAATTATCAATAGAATAATAGAAATGGTCGCCTCAGACCATTATGTAGGCATTGCTTCCAATTGATGCCCAGATGCTTAACATTCCGCAGAAAATCATTTGGAACCATTTAATTAGGCTGGACACAAAAAGAAGCGCAATATAACACAAAAAAAATTATGTCTACAAACTGATGTTAAGTGGCAACAAAATCTATGCATTTCTGAAGCGTCTGGTTACTGGCGATGAAAAGTGCCAAAGTCAGTGTTAACGGTTAGGTCTGTTTTCTATGTATTTGGTGGAACTATTACAGACTATCTACTAAGAGTTACACCCTTACAGCCAAACACTTAATTCGAACCTGCACCATCAACATTTGAGTCGCCTGAATGAAGCAAATACCCAGAAGCGGACAGCTTTGGCCAATAGAAGAGAAATATATTCCACCAAAACAACACGAGGCCACAGACAATAGTAACACGTCAGAAGTTCTGAGCACTTAGTAAGGATGTCCTATGTATTCACTTAATAGTCCGGACCAGGTGCAAAGAGCCTGTGACAAATTCAGTTCCCTTCAAAACCTTTTTTGTGGTATGATTTGTCCTTTTCTTCGAAAAAGACCTCTGTTTCAGCGATCACCTCCTCACTCAACGCAATTTTTTTCCAGCAAACATTCTTTAGAGACCTGCTTGCCAGTGATTATTACGTTTTTGTACGCTTTGGAACGGGTTCATCGTGGACTGCACCACTTGGATGTCTGACGATTGGACTTCGCAGTGAAATGATGGAACCATGTTTTATACATTGCCACATATCGACACAAAAATTCGGTTTTGTTACGACTTAATATCTCCAAACACTGCTCCGAATCACCAAATCGTTGTTGTAGCGGCAAAAAAAATTGCTGAAATGCAGCAAATTTGACAGTACTTGGTAAGATAAAAATCCGGCTCCATTCCGATCCCTTAGACCTGACTGTCTTGGGAACGGAATCATCAATTCGTCTTTGTTTTTGTTCAAAAGTGAGCTCGCGCGGCGCCCCTTTTCACTGAGCTTTCTCATACCCAAATATGTATGAACTGCTTTTGTTGGATTTGGGTTATTTTGAAATATCCATACGGTCGACTGCTGTTTAATTTCAGGCAAATACGCATAAATCTACGATTCATCACCTGTCATGTTGTCATGGACCTGTTTCGAAGCAACTTTATCGTATTTTTTATTACTTCTCAGTTTTTCATTATTTTGAGCAATCCACAAACTGGGTGGGATCCAATATTAAAAAAAAAAAAAAAAAAAAATCAATCAAATGGTCATGCAATATTGACAATATCAGTTTTTTCGACTTGAAGCGATCCACGATCTCGATCTGTGCCAAATATCAAAATAATAATTACAGGATGTTAAAAAAGGTCTTACATGATAATTGTTTGTCACGTGTAAGTGTTTCTGATTGGTACAAATTATTCAAAGAGGATCGAGAAAGCGTTGAAGATGATTCACGTCCAGGACGACCATCAACATGAACTGATGATAACCCCGTTAATAAAATGAAGGAATAAGTGTTTTAGATCGATGATTAACACTTAGAGATCTTACTGGCATTGTTGGAATATCGAAAGGATCAGTGAAAAACATTTTGAAAGAATATTTGGCCCTAAGAGTACAAAGTACGATTGGTTCACAAATCACTAAATTTTTCGAAAAACAACGTCGCTTTAAAGTCTATGAAGCAATGATTTCCGACTACCAGGATGTTATGAAACGCATTATCACTGACGATGAGTCTCGGATCTATGCTTATGACCCGGAAACAGCCGAAAAAAACTACTTCACAGCAGGTCAAAAATCAAGGATCTGTTCACAGTTTTTTTCCATTATCGAGGTGTGGTACACTCCGAATTACTTCCGACCAACCAAACTATCAACAAGGAATACAATGTCAGAGTTATACGTCATTTGCTCCTATTCATAAAAGCAGGCCGGCAAGGCAAGCAAAAAAAATGCAAAGTTGTCATTATGCGACGCAGTCTGTTCGCTTTGAAGGTTGTGTGAAGGAGGTAAATATGTAAATTGTATTCTTAGACTTGAATTAACGAAGAAATGAGTGCCTTCATTCATTAAAATATGCTTTGCTGGTTATGGGATCAGAGCCCCATATTTTTGAACACTGACTCTTATGTAAAATTAGACGAGAAATCGAATGAAAAAGTCAATTTTGAAAAAAAAAAAATGGGGGAAAAGCACAAAAAACGGTATTTTTGGGAAAAAAATATTTTTTTTTTTGGATTTTGAAAATATTTTTATCAGAAAGCTGAGATTTTTTTACATAAAATTGGGTAACTTAAAAAAATTTTTCACTCAATTTTGAGGTCGTTAAAAAATAAAAGAAATAGTCATTTTTTGGTTTGATCTCAATTTGAAATGCGCGCCAAAAAACAATGGAGCAACTTTGACCACTAAAAAGTAAACAGATATTCTAATTTTGGTCTATATTATGATATTCTAAAGTTTGGTCAAAATCGGAGAACCACGGGTACAAAACCATGTCGCCAATTGATGGAATGGCCCATATATAAGAGTATCTATCGTAAATATATTTCCTTTGGGGAACTGAGTATTTGAAATACTGGAATTATTTCTTCTGTAAATGTACTTCAGCGGCAGAATCACGGGAAAGGATATTGCAGAAGAGTTTTGGGGAGTCTACTTTATTATGAACACAAGTCCATGAGTGTGTTGAAAGCCTTGTGAGTGTCGTGAAGTCAGCGAAAACTTGCCTCATGCGAGTTATGCATTCAGCTCTGTTTATGACATTAACATCAAACAGTTGAAAAACAGTGCTAGAAATTCATCGTGTTGGCATCGGAAATATAACAGATAATCTCAGCATACCTTTTGGGTCGACTTTAACATTTGGTTAATGTTTTGGGTATGAAGCGTGTTAATGCTACTTGGATTCTTATCAAAAGACCTGAATGAACGCTTATCCACCAAATTCGCCAGATTTAGCTCTTTGGAATTTTTCTAATTTCAAAAAAAAAAATCGCTAACTGGAATGCTTCATGAGTCCATTGAATCAATAAAAAAGTTTAGAAGATTAGAGATGAAAATTGATGGATGTCTAATTATTTCCTTACAAAATGCTTCTTAAACTAATTTCTTTAGTCTAATTTTAAAATATACTTCGGAAAAAAATTTAGCGAAATTTTAATGTTTTGTAAAAATATTTGCCAAAAATCCAATTTTCAGTTTTTTCTTCGTCCAAGTTCTAGGTTAAGGCATTAACTAAAACAAGTATTTTTTTACGTAAGATGATCCTGTAAGGAGCTATCCCGTCAACGCGGGTGCATATTTTTCCGAGTTGTCACCGGAAGTGGCATCGCAAAGCAGAGTTTAATTTTTTTTTTTTCAAAATATACAGAATTTCTTTGTTAATCCTTTATGTTTGTAGCAATAAAAAATTCTAAAAAAAAAAAATCTTTTTTTATATAAGAAAAAAATTGTTGAAAAAAGGCTGTTTTTTACCCGATAGATTTTATTGGGTAAAAAACCCTTTATTTTTTAACCTTAACCTGTTTTAAATCACTTTGGTATGGACGAAATTTCGCTTACTACACAGACTCGATATTCATATGATTAATAAAAATAATTAAATTAAGTCAAGACTCTGGACATAATCCATCGTAGCATCTTGGTCACTATCTCTACGCCCGATCAGGAGTCACTTTATGTTCTCTTAAAATATGCGTTACGTTTTCGTTGACTTTCCAATGTTTTATGGGCTTCATGTTTTGACAAACCTACGCCTGCGGTCAAAGGAAAGCGCTACATACATACATTTACATATGAAAACTTGATTGGCTGCTGCCAATGGAACTAGAGTCCATATGTATTGATTAACAACGCAGCACTTATTTATAAAATCATATTATTCAGCGATGTTGTTAAGTGACTTTAAAAGTGCATGTACATATGTATAAACATATTGTGTGTATATGTATGTGTATGTATGTATATGTATATATATGTATAAATTTCCTACATTTATAAGCTGTTAAAGTTGTTGTCGTAGCATATTTTTATTGTAGTTGTTTTTTGTTTTTCATTTCAATTCATAATGCTATTAATACTATTATGGTTGTTGCTTTTGTTGTTGTTGTTGTCATTCGTTATAGCCATAATGTTAATGTAAAGGATCGTAAAAGTTTTTACGATCCACCAATTAACCGATAATAATCAAATCACTTGTAGCGCGCGCCTCAACTCAACTCAACTCCACTCGACTCGACTCGAACGCGCGGCAGCGCTTGGCTACAACGTGCGCGCACATGCTATAGATACCTATATACATATGTACATGTGCATATATGTATGTGTGCACACCTCGGCCAAGTGGCACAATCAGCGGCACGACGTCACACAGGCTTTTAGTGGGTTTGTGGTGCTTGTTGGCTAGCTGCCGATTGTTGATAGCCACCAATTGCCGCTGATCCAGCCGCTGCCAAGCATAACATACATGCACAAGTGTATACATATGTATATATGTATGTACATACATGCGTTTCTATGTACTGTGCGCTGCATTATTATGGCTTTTGTTGTGATCGTTGCTGCTTGCACGGCGCGTTGTGTGCCTGTGTCGCTGTCAGATCATAAATATTTTTACGATTCTTTAATTTGATTTTGGCATTTTATTTAATATTTTCCCCGCCTCGACATCACAAGATCCGAGTGTGAGCGCGGTCTGGCGGTCTGCTCTGGCTGCCGTCACTCTGCCGCCCAGCAGCGGCTTTCATTTCTGGCTTTTAGCGGGTGATTTCCAGCATTTACTTTTATGCGTTCGCTCGTAAAATTCGATTGATAAATTATTATGCAGCATTCGCAGGGGGGAGGTCGAGGTGGCGCGCGGCTTTACTGCAGCTGATGAGTTATAGACAGGTGCGTAGCAACAGAGCGCGCGCTATTAAGCGACGGCGTGTGATGCCGCTGGGAGAATGAAGCGTTTTAGCTTACAACTTATGTTTAGGGAATGCAGCGTGTTAGTTATATGGGGTCTAGACCGAGTTTTCATCGATTTGATTCATTCTAAGCAAAAATTTTAACCGCCCTAGATGGGTCGATGTGATCCACGCTCTCGCTTAAAATCTCCGACTACCTCAGAGCTGTGGCGCGGAGCTACCTTAGTAACAGAAAACTGCAGTACCAAGCTAGAGAAGGATCACGACAGATAGCGGTCACGTCAGTAGCAGCACTAGGATCCATTCTAGGCCCACATTTGTGGAACAAAAGCTATGACGCTATAATAAAACTCGAAGGGCCAAACGAATCTTAAGTAATTAATTGGCTACGCACATGACATTGCAGCAGTAACTAAGTAATTAGAGCAAGAGACAAAGGAAAGTCCGTTGAAAACTTAATCAGGTCATAATATGGACGCCAGCATAGCTCAGCTCACACTATCTACAGCTCGCTTTGGAAGAATCAGAGCTCCTACTACTGGAAATAAATGAAATAAGTATGCGAACGGTTTTAGATATCCTTAAGACACAAAAAGCAGTAAACTAAGTAGGCGTAAGGCTGGACCCCAGACTAGCCTTCTGGGTATAAATCCCGCACGCCGCAGGAAATGCAGCGAAGATTACCTCTCAATTAAGCCGTCTAATGGCTAACATAACGGCCCCAGCCAAATAAAGAGAAAGCTCCTAATGTCGACGACAATCAGCGTCTTATTATACAGAACTGAGATCAGGGAAGATGTGCTTAGAAAAAAAACCGGTGTAAAGTAGTGGCTAGAGTGCATCGCACCACAGCCCTCCGAGTTGCATCAGACTCCCGAACAGTGTCAGGCAACATTAGTTATAACCAATTAACCTTCTGGTATACGTCAGGAAAAATCTGTGAAAGCTAATGAAAGCATCCAACAACAACAAGAGCGCAATTGACCGAATAAAGAAAGACACGATACTCCCATGGCAGCGAAGATAGCAGAATGAGAGTCGCAGCAGATGGATGGCCAAACTAATAAAAGACCAAAACTTATGGATGAGTCGTCAATTCGGAGAAGTCTACTTTTACACAACTCAGCTGTTATCCGGTCACGGATACTTCAAAAAGTACCTCCACAGAATGAGAAAAGTCGAAGAGCCGTCATGCCTATACAACGACGAGCCAGAACACTGCGCTGAACAGACTTTCTTTGAATGCCAACGAGAACGTAGAAGACCTGTTTGGCCCAACAAACGCGAACCAGCGTCATGCTGAAGAGTGAACTGAGGGATTATCCAAAAACTCGCAACTATTTTGCTACGCAGGCCGAAAGCTGGACCTGGACGCAGGTACACAGATGTAAATCTCTCAATGAGTGTGGCCCCAGGGTGGTGGACTGTTCCTCGGTTGTTAGTGACCTGTAAGGGGCACATACCATTGCTTTGACGGCAGCACTGATGATGGGGAAGGTATTTTCCTCGCCTCATACGCAAAGAACGTAGTTCTTAGCGGTACCGTTATGTATATGGGGAGTAAGCGGGATTATCCTGGATGGTGAATTTGGTTGTTGTAGCTTTTGTGGCTTAGGAGACTTGTATATTAAATTTATTACAGGGCGGAAACACGGCCATTTTTTCAAATTTTTTATATAGCTTTTCGATTAAGGCGTTTTGTGGGCATGTCAGTGGTCCGATTACGCCCATTTTTGCTAAGAAACGTGTAAAAGAAAGTTTCATCAAAATCATCAAGATATCTTAATTTTTACTCAAGTTACAGCTTGTATGGACGGAGGGACGGACAGACAGTCTCGCATTTCTCATTTTCTCGTCTTGTCCCCCTGATCATTTATATACATATATATAACTTCATAGCTATCTCGGTTAGTTTTAGGACATACATACAACCGTGTGGTGAACAAAACTATTATACTCAATGGCAACATGTTGCAAGAGTATAAAAAAATGTAAATATACTTCGGCTACAATGTAACGAAAAATCGAGAATCTCTCTTCTTTTAAATTTATTTTATTTTTTCCTTAACCTTTAACTCACACTCACACACCACGCTCAAACGCTTCTCTTACTTTTACATTGCTCTGTCTATCTAACCCAACGAATTCTGCTTGAATTATCGGATTATCATAAAAATGCGTAATAGTTGCATGCGCAGTAGCAATATGCTGAAGCAGAATATCAGCTATGACAGTAGCGGCAACAGCAGCCGGCGACTGGCGTCTGGCGCGTTGCAAAAACGGAAATCGGAAAACGGTATACATACATACCACCACGACGGGGTTGTTCGACTGCAGCTACAACACGCTGTTGAAGTTTAGTAAGACATTTCAAATGCTCATTAACGTCAGCAATCTGTCAATCAACGCTGTGAATACGTTTGTATGCATGGCAGTCGTCAGGGCGTCAACCAGCGCTCGGGGTGACAGCAATGGTTTCTCGCTCTTTGATTAGCCGCAGAATATAATTTCGATGTTTTTGGCTGGTAATTTTGTTAGAAATTAAATTGAGCTTTTAACAACTGCTTATTAAATTAAATTATGATATTATTTTTGAGCTGAAATTGGCAGTATTTTTAATATTGAGTTAAAGAGAATTCTTTTCTAGCACTTATTTAGAATTATTTTTGGAACACTGTTGCATACATATATGATTTCCTTTTGCAAGAGTAAGATTGAAGTATATTGCTCTCATATCTTCAGCCAACAGAGTAAGCTAGCTTAAAGGATTATAACCACTTGGGAGTTGCAATAGGGGAAAAGGGAAGCGAGACGCATTTGCAAACAAAAAAAGAGAGAGGCCGAATTGCGTGAGTACGAAGAGCTTGACAAGCTGGCCAGCAGGGGTACTGCTCGAAAATTCTACGAAAAGATTTGACGACTAACAGAAGGTTTCAAGACCGAAGCATACTCTTGTAGGACCCCAGAGGTGATCTAGTAACTGATGCACAGAGCATACTGAAATTATGGAGGGAACACTTCTCCAACCTGCTGAATGGCAGTGAAAGCATAACACCAGGAGATGGTGAACCCGAACCCACTGTCAACAAACTGACTGGATTTTTTTAGTGTGGTTTGAGACCTGGAAAATCAACACCTGATCAGTGAAAAGAGGACCGACATACGATCTCTTCGTCGATTATAAAGCTGCTTTTGTTCTTCTCCAAGATGTGGAACTGCTAGCGTATGCCGATGACATCGATATCATTGGCCATAACAACGTTCTGTTAGTTCTTATTCTTCAGGTTGGTAAGGAAACGAAGCAAATTGTAGTGAACGAGTGCATGACAAAATATCTCCTGTCCTTAAACAAACAGTTCGCATTCAGGAATTGGCTCCCATGTCACTGTTGACAGTCATACCTTCGAAGTCGTAGATAGTTTCGTCTATCAACGACGTCAGCCTCGAAAGCCAACGCAGAATCACTCTCGCCAATACGTGCTACTTCGGACTGAGTAGCCAATTGAGAAGTAAAGTCCTCTCTCGACTAACAAAGACCGAATTCTACAAGTCACTCATCATTCCCGTCCTGCCGGCATGGACGTCGACATCGACGTTGCGAGTTTTCGAGATAAAGCTTCTGCGAAAGATTTAGAGTCCTTTGCGCGTTCGCGTTGGCGAATACCGCATCAAATGAGCTGAATGAGGAATACGACGACATTGACATAGTTCAGCGAATCCGTTGGAAAGAATTTATATATAGTAATAACATATATTTGAAAATTGTTCGAAAAGTTAATCCATCTTAAACATACATAAATAGTACTTCAAGAAGTTTTTTGATCTGAACTATAATTTTGGTTGGCAAATTGAAGACCTTTGCTAGTTCCGACTGGAATTCAGGCTTACTACTCCAGACTTGTCCATTTTTAAGGCAATTAAAATTGCATAATATATGGGGTTTTTTTCTGAATTATCCATTAGATCGAAACGTTTCTTCGTCTTTTAAAGTTGGCGTGGCTAGAACGCAGTTTCGAACAACTTTTTTCATTTCTTTAGAGCCTTCCCGTTCTCTAGCTATTTTTACAAGTGTGTGTTGTTTCTGTAACTCTTTGGAATATTTATGTTAGAGGTTCAATAGTAAGTAATTCTAAAAAACCTAGGGTAGTTGAGGTGTATCCTTCATCGAAATGGTCTCCTTATCGAAATGAGTGCAAGCACTAAGTGCTATATGAGAAATGAAACCGAGGAGACCTCAAATACTTTTTAAAATTACTTCAATAAGAATTCAATGCACAAAGTTAAGAAAAAGATACCCTTTAACCTAAACAAAATCTTACTGAACTTAATTTCCTTTACCCATTGGTCGATGTATGTACATATGCACAGCCGCCGCTAAATTGAACAATCGAAGTTGACTAGAAACCATGCGAGTTTTATGAATTTTTACCTAACTAATTAGGCATGTTTGTAGGAAGAAATACGTTGGAGTTGCGGGATCTACTCGTCTTTAGATATCGCATATAAAACAAGTATTTTATTAATGCACCTCCTGTTCTGGAGCTGAATCCTCAATATTCACAGTAAATGTGAGTGAGCTCAGCAAACTCGTTTGACTTACAGAGGAAAATCTGTCACTTATCTTCAACAATAAGAATGAATTTTGCCGATTTATGAGAATAGATTAAACATGGGTACATCACCTGTGGCTTATGGGCAGACCACTGAAAGGTTGCTGCGCGTTGAAAAACGAAAAAGCGTCCGTAAACAGAACGTTCGTCTGGAAGGTTTAATTAGTAAATTATTTTTGATTTGCAAAGATATATCTCCATATTGACCGATTTTGCGATAAAACAATAACTATAGGTACTGTGATCTAAATATTCGGTACCTAGGGGATTGAACAGTTTTTGTTCGATTTGAACAATTTTTTGGTCACAAGCTGGAACATTCTAGAAGCTTAATTCTTGCAAAGTTCTATACCGTTATTTTATTTTTTTTCTTGATTTGTATACCAGAAGCTAGAGAGCATCAAATGAAATTAAAATTGTGTTACATGGGAAGTAGGTGCGTTTGCATTCCGATTTCGTCCATTTTCGCACTGTGAAATAAGAATGTTAGAAGAATGTTATATACCGAATTTGGTTGAAATCGGTCGAGCAGATCCTGAGATCGCATCGTCCATTTTTTACACCGGCTTCTTTAAAGCCCTCTCATATCAGTCTATTGTGGATTAACAGTAAATTATTTTATCAATTACAACGAAACAACCGATATATACTATTATCAAGTATGTGTTATTGGTTCGAATGATCATTGAGATTGGCTAACCAAATTGTTGGCATTCTTGTGATAAAGTCCACACTGCGCGAAATTTGTGCGAAATTACATAACGAGTTTGCTTAAACTTTTGTGCTTCCATTGAAATCACAGCTGCCATTTTGTTGAAAATGTTGCAGAATTGTTTTGGGGAATCTATTTTATCACTTATCTAATGAAATCACAGCTAGAACTGTTTTGTCTGGAGTCTATTCTTTCACGACAGAAGTATTTGAGTAGCACAAAGGATCTGTGAAGGGCGTGAAGTCATCGACAACTTGCCACATACGAATCGTTCATACATTTTTGTTAGTGATGATCGGAAATGTTAAGATAACAGGGCTTATAAATTGTCGTGTTGGCATCAGATAGCTAGCAGGGGATTTCGGCATCCCTTGATCCATATTTTGGTTAAATATTTGTATATGAAACTTGTCAATGCACGATTTGTGCCAAAATACCTGAGTGTTTTGAGTATTTTGCAAAAAAAAAAGACGTTGAGCAGAGGTCGCAAAAGAGATGCTTTACAACGTTGTTGAGGACCCTATATTCAACAAGCGCTCATTACTAGACGTGGGTTTATGAGTACTACGTCAAAACTATCCAACAATCTACCGAATGGCGTTCTAAAAATGAGCCGAAACCGAAAAAAATAAAATTCGCTGAAGGAACTGCAGACATCGGAAATGAAAGCTAAGATAATGGCCATTAAGTGTCCGGTTTATGGGGGTTAACTGCAAACAATTCGAGTTAAAAGTTTTAACTCATTTATCAGCTATGATTTTCTAAAACCTAAAATTGCCGTAATATTATTAAATTTTAATCTTCAAATATAAAGGCTGATGATAAAATCTATGGCTTATACAATTATACTTCCTGTAAAAAAAAAAAAAAAAAAAAAAATACAAATGCATCGTGTCAGAGCCTTAAATTAGCACATCCATATGTATAAGATACCCAACCACATAGTTAAAGATCTCTTTAATAAAGATTTATGTTTCGAAAATATATTTTTCCACTGAAAACAAAACCTGAAAACAAAACAGAAATCTGCTTGCAACACTGTCTTATGTACCATTTGTACACGTACAAATATCTGTGGCAACTAAAATATGACACATAAATTTGCACACGTTCATAAGTCTGTCAAAAATCGACATCTGTTTGCCGAATCTAAGTAAATCTGATTACCAATTCGATTTAAGAATAATTCATAAATATTTCAGGTATGTATGCACACATACACAAATACACGCCTGTATGCGTGCAGAACAGAGAAAAGTACAACTACAGCGAAAGTTTGCCGCTGTGCGGAGGGTATGTGCAACAAATTTTATGACATTCCTTATAAAAGTTTTGAAAATATTCAGTAGCATTTCCTTATGTTCCATAACAGCACTTGTGTGCTGCGCTTACGCTCTCACTCACACTTACTCGCTCTCGCTTGCCAGCACGGTCATACCATAACGCAACACAGCAGACTATATGCGCTGATGTCTATATCGATTTTCTGGCAAATAGATTATCTCTAGACAACAACATATTTTTACGCCATCAATTCATTTACCGTAATACGCTTGAAGTTGCTGGCAAAACAGCTAAGCGACGGCGAAGTGTGACTGGCAAGGATATTTGTTGGCAAGCAGAGGATGAGTGAAGAGGGCAATGCGCCACATGGATAGTGGAAAAGTGGAAAAAGCAAGGTTATAAGAGGGGAAAGGGTAAGGCAGGGTAGAGAAAAAAAATCGTCTGCGATTTTAGGTGGCGCTCAAACCAACGGGCCAAGCAACAGACGCACAGCGCGCAACCTTATGTGTGTGTGTATGTGCGCGCGAGATCCATATTTGTTCGTCCGCATTTAATTGGGAAGTTTTGTATAATTTGGTTGCAATGACGAGTACGACAACGGCGACGACGAAGGCGACGGTGTGCTGTTAATGGCAAACATTTAACGTGGACGACGTTGCTACTTCAGCGTTTGTGAACTTAAATGAGGAGCAGCGCGTCTAGCAAAAACAAACAACAATACACAAAGAATTACTACGCGCTGTATGATAACTGTGCTTGCAGCGCCCCATCAGCTGCTCACTTTGCTGGCGCAAGGAAATATTCCATGAAAATTGCGGAGCGGCGCGGCGCGGCGATTCAGGGGGTTGACAGGGTCACAAAAGCACGACGTATTTGTTGCGAAGAGCAAAAATCATAAAAAGGTGAAATCCACAATTGTATACGACACACTTGTAAGACACACACACATGCACACCTGCGCCCGCGCGCCCAACCGTACTTGTGTACAACCCTTGCGCATTTCACTGACGCGCTGCAAGTCAATGCCAAGCAGCCAACACACAAAAAGGTTAACTCTACACATCAACGCGCTGGCAGCTGAAGGAGTCACAAACAACAACAACAGCAACTACAATAACACAGTTACGTTTAATAACCAATGCCGCCGGTCGACGCGCACATACACACAGTTGGTGGCGGAAGAGCGAATGACGACAAAGAGCGCGCGCACCCAACACGACAACGACGACGACAACGAGGAAATCAACAGCAGTGACGAAATGAGCTGGAAGGACGAACGACGCCAACGTTGATGCGATGCGACGATGCTGTTGACAGAAAACCACCACCAGTGTACGCGACGCGCATCAAATTGACAAAAGGAATTTAAAATTTGCAATGCAACAAGAGCAATAGCGCGGCGACGGTAGCACAGATAAAGCATTACGACGCGCGCTAAACAAGCAACCAGCAAGGCGACCAACCAAACAGCGCAGTTAGGTAGCCGCAACAACAACAATGTACTGGTAATACATAAAAGGAATGCAAAGGTGTGCAGGAGAGGTGGAGCACACAGCGTAGCTACACGGTAGCGAGTTGAGTAAAAGCAGAGCGCACGAGAGAGTGAGCAAATTAGATTGATAGAGCGAAAGCGCTGAGCAGCGCACATAGTAAGTGTAGTGTGCAGTGTAGCGCCAAGAGCCTTGCAACGTCAAGCGTATGTACTTGAAATGGGGCGTGAGAGTAAGCGCACTAGCGCGCCACAACAGCAACAACAACAATAATAACTATGAGCAAGTTAATAAATATAAAGTACGTACAGCATTTAACATTCGTTGCGCATTTACTTTGACAAACGCATTTCATTTTCTTTGCGCGTCTCATTTCATTTGTGCAGCACAACTCAATTCATTGCAGTGCGCGCCAACAACGGCTGGCTGTCAAAAACTATGCGCAGCAACGCGCAGCATAGTCAGCAATGAAGAGCAACGGCAATACACACACACACAAAGCGGACAACAGCTGTTGCGCTGGTGTTGGTGGTGGGGGCGCGCTATTAACCTTACACTGCAAACAGCAAAACAAAAGCAACAACAACATGCTTGGTATTTGCAAGCGCTGCGATGGATGGATAGACAGAGAGACAAAGCGTGTCAGCGCAGGGGCGTTGAGTGGCAGTTGATGTTGGCGAGAAAAGGAGCGCGTGCAATTTGCTTGAAACTGTCATAAATCTCACGAGCTGTGTGATGGAACGCTGACTCGTTATTTGACTCGGCGCCGACGAACGAGTAACGAACAAACGAGCAGTAGCCGTAGACGTGCGCGCTCGTGCAATGGTTGACGAAGACGAACCAGATTTGAAGAAAAGGCAAATGAAAGATGTATGAAAAGGTGAGTTGGTATGTGTGCGTGTGTGTGTGTGTTTGGCAGGGGGTGTGGTGACAGCAGCGCGCAAGCAAAAGAGTAAAGCTGCATGAACGCGCTGTTACAAATCTAACCAAGTACAAAAGGATTACTGCAAAAATATGTGTGTAATTATAACTACCAACAAGTAATGCAAAATATTGTTAATGAGTTACGCGTTAATTACTGCCACCACACAATAGAAAATTTAAAATTATACACCAAAGCAACGCACACGAGTTGAAAGCGTTTTAGAAGCGAGCGCCCCAACAACAAATTGGTGTAAGGCCACAAAATTAGAAATTAATAAAATCCCAAACACAATAACAGCAAAATGCAAAAACAACGCATAAAAATAATGGAGGTTGGAGGTAGCATCAATGCGCGTCAGAAACGCCATCAAAAACCAGTGGTGTAAGCGAGCGCACAGCAGCCTACTGCACTGACGCGCTCTTGCTCTTGCAAATTATGGTTGCGAATTTATATTGAATAAGCAAAATAACAACACAACAGCAATACGCCGGTGAATAGCAGACATCGCACGGACAGACAGACAGGACAGACAGCGCGCAAGGTTGTGTATTTCGTCAGCGGCATGTCAAAAGTGCAAGCGCACACAGTTGAAACGAACGAGATTGAGCGCGCTCACCTAATATATGCATGTGTGCGCGCACACGCTCTCACCATATGCGACTAAAGAGCGCGCAGCATTGTATTTGTATAAAATTCACCTACACTACATATATACAGCAAGCTGGCATGTCACTGCAGAACGCGAGCACAGTTGATGAGCGCGTTGCGAGAATATGTAACGCGCTGCATGCGTAAACACGCTCGCAGCAATGTTGTGTTATGAAGCGCTCATCGAATTTAAGAGCGCGTTGACTATATACTGCCGAGCGCTTGAAAGCAGTCGAGCGCCTGCCAGCAACGCGCATGCCTCATTGAAAGAGTGATGCTGAGCGCTTGCTTTTAAAGTTGCACTAACTCTTTAGTAACTTTATTGCGCTGCCACTGCCTAGCCAAAATACTCTTAATTTTAGCCAAAGCATTATTGAGCGCTCACAGTTCGCTGCTGTACGCGCGTGTTTTTGCCTTTATGCCTCTTGGCCAGTGAATATATGAGTGTCGGTCAATCGCAGTGGCATTGCGGTGAGCGATCATGTCAAATGTATAGGCCTGTCAGTGTCGAAAGGTGCAGTCAGTGACACACCAAACGTGAGAGTAGAGCGTGTTTCGAATTTTTTTTGTGTTGCTGTGCCGTTTGTATCGTGACTTGCCGTCGTCGTATTGCCAATTGACGTGACGTATTCGTAAGTGCGCGTAGCCGAAATAGTGCAAATGCCGTCGCTATTTGCTAATATGTTGTCGTTGCGAATAACAAGAGATTTAGTAAAAATCGCATCCGCAACGCGATTATAAAGTGAGTGTGTAGTGTATTGCAATGTTTTTTTTTATTTTTTTATTGGAAGTGTTTAATTGCTGCTGTTATTGAAGGCGGAATGTGTGTAAAATATTAAAGGCAATTTGCGTTTTTTGGTGGAAAATTTGGCAGTTTTATGTTTAGTATTAATAAAAAATTAAAATAATAAAAAATAAAAATATTAGATATTATATATAAAATATATATTTAAAATGAAAATAAAAATAAAAAATATGGAAAATAACCGACAAAAGTTTGATGAAAAATATGACTGAATAAATATTTTGCAATAAAAAGGATTGATTAAGCGATCAAAAATATGTATTAATAATAAAAATAAATAAATTAAAAATATAAATATTATTAAAAATTAAAATAAAAATAAAAATATGAGAAATAATAGATGAAAGTTTGCTGAAAAACATGATATAATAATTTTTTTTCTGTAAAATAATTTAATAATAAAAAAATGGCATAAATATTATTAATAATATTAGCTTTTAAATATTATTTCAACAAAAATTATATAATTTAGTAATTTAATAATGATGTAACTTTGCTTCAAAGGCCGAAAACTTAAATGATAATCTAATTTTTTGTGAAAAGAAAAATACTTATTTGAAAAGAAAGCTTAAAAGGTTTATAAATTTTCTACGTTATTCATTAATTCTTTGGATAAAATAAAATTATAAAATAAAGGAAAACTAAAAAACTTAATGTATTTATTGCAGATAAATAAATATTGAGTTTTTAACTGTTTACAAAGTAATAATTTATTAAATTAAATAATTTATTTTAATAAGTGATTAATTAATGAGATACTGAAACCTTTCAAAATAGAAATAGAAAATCATATGTCGAAAATTATTGTAATTATTATTAAGTTATTAATTGTTAGAAGTTTAGAAAATTTTCTCTTTCATTATTTGTAAGTGAGTTAAATAATAAAATTTCTATTGAAGGAGATTACAAACGAATTGAGTAGGCGTAATGGAAGCTAATTAGCATACAGTTGAATGAAAGTAGTACGAATTATATGAAAATCGCTAAAAGAGAATGCCAAATTCCCTAGCATTTAAAAAAAAAAATATTTAAAAAGTAATTTAAAAAATTTTAATTAAATTTGAAAAACTAATTTTTAATTAACTAATTTTATTTTGAAAATTTTTTTCCACACAAAAAAGGGATGCCGAATTTTCTTGGATTAAAAAAAAAGCTGAAAAAGTTATTAAAAAATTAATTTAATTAAAAAAAAATATATTTAAATTTGCAATTTTTTTTTACATATGACTAAAATTTTGTTTAAAAAATATTTTTGAGAGCAAAAGAAAAATAAAAAAAAAAATTTAAAAAGTAGCTTAAAAATTTTAATTAAATAAAAAAATAAAATTTGAAAAACTAATTTTTAGTTAATTAATTTTAATTCGAAATTTTACAATACAAAAAAGGGTGCCGAACTTTCTCGGATTTAAAAAAAAACTAAAAAATTTACTTAAAAAATTAATTAAATTAAAAAAAATTAATTTTAATTTTTAATTTTTTTATACATTTTTTTTTAAATTTAATTTGAAAAATTATTTTTTTTTTGACATATGACTAAAATATTGTATAAAAAATATTTTTGAGAACAAAAGAAATATATTATTAATAAATAAATACAATAATAAATAAATACTACAATACTATAATATAATACTATAATATAATACTATGTATATTGAATGAGACAAAACTATTGAAACTAATGCAAAATTGTTCAACAGTGATAACATATATTTTATAAAAACTAAAATTAAATGAAAACATGACTTTTTTTTCAATAATATTTTATTTATTGCATCTGCTTGGTAAAGCCTAGTAATAAGTATTCAAATCTTAAATCTATTTAAAACTAAAGAAGCTCTAGAATGTGGTTGAGCTTTTTTTGATAGAACGTTGCTCTGTAGTAGGCTGGTAGATCACTTCTTTTTAAACGTGTTTGATTACAGGAATTCACCAAGGCATTAGCCAATGGCCTTGAGTGTCAGCGAAATTTAGAAATAGACCTCATTCTGTTGGCCTCTGTCTCCTTCTTTACCACTGGAATATCAAGATCTTTATAAATGTTTTCAATGCCCTTGAACCATGGTGAACCCGTGATTGTTCCAAGCCTTTTAGATTATAAGCTTTGTATTATATCAATGTTGGTTGCCAAAAAAAAAAATGCCATACACGCAAAACGGTTTTATGATTGCATTGTATAAGAGGACTTTGTTGTCTGGGCTAAGTTTAGAATTTTTGTTTAAAGGCCAATTTAAATTTGCTGCTCTTAACTTTATGCAGGTTATTTGACTTTATTTTTTATTATTATTATTTTTAATGGAGAAAGGGAGTCATCTGTGATAGTAACACTTTTTCAAATATTTTCGAAATATATGGTAAGAGACTTATTGGTTTGTAGGAAGACGGCTGTATTAAGTCCTTCCCAGATTTATGTATAAGTCATGATGATCTGCGACTTTTTCCACGAAATTGTAACGTATCCGAAACCAAGAAATGCATTAAAGAGCAAGAAGAGCACCGCTAATAAATAAAAATAATTGCAATAAAATTTCTATAAGTAGTTTTCTAAAAATCATTAAAAAAATCTTTTTTTCAATTTTTATCTAATCAAATATTTAGTAAAAAATTTACTTCACGACCGACCACTGTCATTTCATGCATTTTATACTGCTCATGAAATACCATAAGCACGGGATACATATATTTTTTTGGAATAATATAATAAACTTTTTCATCTCCGAAAAAAATGTTCATATCCAAAATACCCAGAAAGACATGAAATTACTTTCCTAAAGTACATTTTTGATAGCAGAAATGTTTTCTATGCCAAAATTTATAGAATAGTAGGCGGAAGTCCCTTAAGTTTTGCAGGAAAGTTGGCTCAAAAGTCAGGAAAAACAATTTTGATAATATAAAATCAATGAAAAAATATATGAAATAATATTTTGAAGAAAAAAATACTAAGAAAAAAATGGTAATTTGAAGAAAACACCAAAAAATTAAAAAATATTTTGAAATTAAATACCAGATATAAGTTCTGCATGAAAGTTGGCCCAGAAGTCAGGAAATACATTTTTCATAATACAAAGTTAAAGAAAAAATTTAAAATTATATAGACAAGCGTTAAAGCAATGCAAAAAATAATATTTTTAAGTAAAAACTACAAAAAAAAAGTAATAATAAAATATATAATTAAATAAAAAAACATATATAAAACAGAAAAGTCATAAAAAATATATACAAGAGCGAGAAATGAGTAAAATTATAAGTTTAAGTAAAACAATAATACAACAACATAGAAATAATAATTCAAAAAAAAAAAAAAATCATAACAAAAACTGAAAAGCAATGAGAAAAACAATATTTTTTTCTGAAATATGCAAAAAATTGTAATAATTATTTAATGCACACCCTTTAAAAATAATACCACTGAAATACTTAACTTATGACATTATTAACCATATTTTACTTAAAAATTATTAATAAAAACAAATTAAAATACATAATAATAAAATATATAAATAAATAAATAGTAAAAAAATAAATAAATAAATAATAAAAAAATAAATAAATAATAATAAAAAAAAAAATTGAAAACCCAAATGAAGTAAAATCCTTCAAAAAAGTACCAAATCAATTAAAAAACCACAAAATATTTATGTATATTAAAAATAATGCACGAAAACATTAAACTTTTCACCATAATTCAATTAAAAGTTTATTCAAATAAAAAAAATATATTTTTATAGCACTCTATATTTGCAACTATAATTTTAATTTTTACAAATCAATTAAAACTTAATTTGGAACAAATTAGCAGAATTACAATTGAAAGCAAAGTGTCTCAATCACAAAACTGACACCCTACCAAATAAGCCAAACACAAGCGCACGACATGTGTGCCCCCACCATAATGATTGAACGCACGCTGACCTCACGAAATAAAAGCCAGTGCGTTGCCAACTTTAAACGTTTTACACGCGCCCAACAACTTTGACACCAAATAACATAACATTTACAAAATTCGACAAAGACGGAAGGCAGCAACAACAAAAGTCAAATTACAGCTGACCGCAAGAACCAGAAAACAACTACAATAACAACATATATGGCAAGAACAAAAATACGAAAACAAAAACAACAATATGCAAGCACAAAAAGCCTACAAGACCAACAACAACTATTATAACACCAAAAATTACAACCACAATTTTACGCTGCTTTGCTAAAGCAAGTGGCTGTGTCAGCGGCGCGCTGCTCAACTGTCGCGCTGGTGCGGAAGTACAAGCTCAGCTAGAAAACGCGATGTTCAAAAATATTTACGAACGCACTAAATATGTGCAAAAAAGCATGGCAACAACAACAAATGTGCAAAAAAAACTGCAAATTTGTTGGCGCTCTATTGGATTTTTTGTTTTCCCAAATAGCTGCTGTTTTTGGTTGTTGTAGTTTAAACGCACATTTGCCCGATAGTGCCTTTGAATAACATTTCTCCACAACCAAGACAACTAGTTCAATATATTTGACAAACGCTCAGCACAAAAAATGTCACGCTCATTTATGCGTTTCTCCAGCCGCCTTCGTGTTGTTGTTGCGCGCTCACTTCCCCAACGTGCACAGAGCAAGCAAAAAGACAGCGCAAACCACGCGCTACTAATGCCGACTCCGAACCACTTTGCTTACGCGCATTTGTGTTTTTGTTGTTGTTAGCATACGCTGCTTTACTTTGGATCAATCAGAAATATACGCGCGCTGTTTATTGTTGCGCTAACAGTATTGCCGTCTCTGCCGACTTACATTGCTGAGTGAATCCTACAGTTTGACAGCGCGCTCTAAAAACTCCCCACACATACAAACCATTGTTTGTTTTATTTCACTTTTTTTTTTGTTTCCTTGCATTACAACGCATATTTGTGTGGCGCATCGTGAAATGAGCGAGCGCGTTTGGAGCAACAATAAACAGCGCGATGTTGACTGCTGCGACGACACAATGACAATCGGTTTCAACCGGCTGCATTGACGACGCGCGATGAGCCAAAACACCATCACGAGCGCTGCTTAGCACAGCTACTACAACAGCTGTCGGGTGTGCGCTCGTTGTTGTTGTTGCTGTTGTTACGCTGGTTCTGCGTATTATATAGCTGCCAACAGGCGCGCAGTGTTCCTCTCAATCAATATGTTGATGAGCAGACGAACGCAATGTGGCAGCGCGCCGCACAACGCGCGTCGCTCTGCGCAACGTCACGCACACACAACGTCGCCGCAGTCCAGCAAGCAAGTTAGCGCAGTCAATTGCGGCAGTCAGTCCATTCGTCGTCCTCATCGTCGTAGCCAATTCGCATCATCCGCACTCGGGCAAGTAAACAGCCAGCCAGCAGTAAAGCGCTCTGTTATGAGCACTGACAGCACACAATCAGGCAAGCAGGCTACGGAGCGTAGCGTGAAGACGACGTGACGACATTCGCTGTTCGACTCTCAAACGGGCAACGACAGAGAAATCGAGTAGCGCTTAAACGCGATACATGTACGCGGCGTATTAACTGGGAATTTTTCTTCTTTGCGAACTACCAACTAGCACAATTGGCAGTTGAGTAGCAAGTTGTAATAAATAATAAATATACATAAATGAAATTGTGACAGCTAAAAGTGCAGTTAAAGCGTGTATAAGTGACGCGCGTCAAAGGAAACTCGCAAAGTGTGATATGAAAAAATAATTAATTTAAAAAAATTAAAAAAATAATTAATGAAAATTAAAAACATAATTTATAAAAATTAAAAATAATTAATGAAAATTAAAAAAATATTTAATAAAAATTAAAAAAAAAATTATAAAAATTAAAAAAAATTTAATTTTCTGCCAAATAACAGCAGCGCGTTCCCTACTAAAAATAACAGCAGCAATTAAATAAAAATAACAACAACAACTCTATAGTGCAAAAACACATCTAGTCAGTGCGCCTAATTTATTTTAATTAAAATTAATTTTCTTCGATTTTTCCTCACAAAAAGTTTGAAAAGGCAGCATTACTGGCTGTTACACGACATTAGCGTACAACAACAATAACAACAACAAATACAGCAGCAAATGCCACATATGTATGTAGTATGCGGCATGTGAAAGCGTGCGAACACTTAAAGACTGATAAATGCAAAACTTACTAAAACAACAACAACCACAAATATATACTTAAAATCAACTAAAACTAATGCTAAAGCCTGCTGGAGCGCGTTGAAAATTCCGCAATTGAAGCAAAAGCGACAAATGTAGCACAAAACTGCAGAACCTGTTCAACAAAGTATACGTAAATGCAACAACAATAATAAAAAATACTATTTAAAAGTAAAAAAATCTACAAAAATTATTAAAAATTAATAATTATTATTATTAGTGTGAAAAAACAAGATTTTTTCGAGTCAACAAACGCTAATTGTTTAAAAATAGTGCAAAAATATTTATGTAAAATAATTGAAAAAATTACAACAACACAAAAAATTTAAAAAAATAACTGTTTAAACGCCGTGACGTTTAAAACACCAAAACAAAAGCGAAAACAACTTAAATGTAGTACACTAAAGCCCCTTTAAAAGCTACAAAACAAACAACCCAATGTATACGAATCCATGCAATTAATTAATTTAATTAAATACAAATATTAAAATATTTACTTATATAAAACAAAAACGAAAATATTTAAGCTAATTAAAAATCTATACTTACTGCAAGAACAAAGCTATTTTAATTACATTAAAGCAAAAACATAAAATTAAAATACAAAAAACTACAAAAAAATTACAAATTTAAGTAGTTTATTTTACTTAAAAGTTAAAAAAAAAACTAAACTTGCAAAGCCAAGCAACAACAAATAAATATTTATGCAAATTTACTACAAAAATAACAACAAAAACTCGACAGCAAAAGTGTATACGTTCATAAAAATTAAAAATAATCAGAAGAAATTAAAAATAATTTAAAAAATTAAAAATAATTAAAAATAATAAAGCAAAAATTAAAAGTAATTAAATACGAAATTAAAAATAACAACAGAAAATTCAAAATTTCGAACAAAATTTAATAAAAATAAATAAAAAACAACTAAAAAAATTCTACAACAAGGCCACAAAAATCCAAATAAAAGTATTTAAAGTTGAAAAAAATTCCACAAAATAAATTAGAAACACTCAAACGACAAATTGACAACACTCTTACAGCCAATAAGTGCATAAAAATCAAAAATATTGCAATTTGTTGCAGCATAAAATCCACTTTCGTCTCAAAAACCCCTCCACGAAATTCTCCGCCACCAGCCAAATTGTTATATTTCGATTGTGAAATCAAAAAAATTTTACAAAAAAAATAAGCGTAATTAAATAAACATTAAGTTAGCGCAGCCAAGTGTTTTGCCAACGAGAATTTGTCGCCAAAATACCGCCAAAATTCAGCAAAATATAAATATGTTGCACGAAGCGCTCATGCTTGAGATCTACCGGCAGGCGCTCAACGCTGGGTAAGTTCAACAAAAGTAATAGAGAATATTGAAGTTAAGATAAATAGAGATATAAGTTACGTGTAATGAGATGCAATTATAATACATTGGGATACAGTTAATTATAGAGATAGTAGTAAATTGAACGAGAGTTGTGATTGTAATGAAGCAATTAAAAACGCCAGGAGACATTCCAGTGATTTACCACCGAAGTTTTCTTTACTTAATCGGGTAAAAATTCTCAATAGATACTTTGCTGAAGAAATAGTATTGAAAAAAATTTAAATCAGTTTTTGTAAAATTCGAGTAATATACAATGTACTATAGGTAATTATAGATGTAGCAGTAAATTAGACGAGAGTTTTGATTGACTTATATATGTATATAAAGAACCGAAGAATAACTTCTAGTGACTTATCGATGCTTCAAAGAAACATTTTTATTTACATAGCAAATTCGATTCTGAAGATAAGTGGAAGGTTTCTTTGAATATTTTAACAAACTCTACGATACTTTGATTCTCCAGCGAATTTTCTAGTACTTTTTGTTCAGGAAAACTCGTTACTTTTGCTTGAGAAAGACCAATTACCTATGAAAAACAAATTTGTGTCGACAATAGGACTTTTTGTATATTTTAAGTATTTATTGTATAATTCTAATAATTTTTGGCATTAAATTAAAAGCATGCTTGCAAAAGCTTTCACATTTGTGAAACTCAAGCTACCATGAGTGACAATTATAAAACAAAAGTTTATATATGTATATGTGCGTATAAAAGTGATTATTTCGTGAAGAAGTCAGGGAGGGCATTAGTATTTGTGAGTCAAAGTTCAAAATTTCAGCAAAT
Organism: Bactrocera zonata; assembly: GCA_037783105.1. Lineage (NCBI taxonomy): Eukaryota > Metazoa > Arthropoda > Insecta > Diptera > Tephritidae > Bactrocera > Bactrocera zonata. The sequence goes on along the minus strand of JBAWJQ010005551.1, from coordinate 62,908 downwards.
TTTTAGCAGATGCAGTCAAATGCCCTCAAATATGCCACCAGAGGATACTCAATCCATATATCAGCACTGTATATCGAGCAGTTACATAACCGGATATTTATATGGTTATACGATTAGATCTAAATAACCGGAGTATATCTGGAAATTTATATGTTTATGGTCATAGGATAGGGTTTACATTACTGGAATGGAACCAGAAATTTATATAGTCTATAAACTCTCAACGAGACTCCAAATTGGGCGGACTTTCTCAAAATTATGTGGGAACTGTTTCTTCGAGAGTATGTCCTAGACTTATAGCAAATAGTTCTATAACTTTTAGGTTACATAGCTGATCTGAAATGCATAACACCTGTTGATTATACTCATATTTACTGTCAAAAACACACAAAAATTGTATATAAATGCTTGTATAATAGAGATCACTAAAAGTTCAAAAATTCACCTAATTTTTAAAAGAAGCATTCAAAAGCGCTCAAATATGCCATGAGTGAATAGTCTATCCCTATATATCGAGCAGTTCTCATGACAGTCAGGTCTACATAACCGCAACACATCCGGAAATTTATATGGTCATACGATTAGGTCTACATAACCGGAATATATCCAGAAATCAACGAGACTGTCAACTGGGCGGCCTGTCTCAAACATATATGGAGGCTTGAGAATGAATTTCTATACAAAGGTTGAATTAAGAATAAAGTAACCATTTCCAAGTCAATATAATTTTAAGCCGTTAGTATATCTAATTTAAATCTAAAAAAAAAATTTCTGGTTTTGAGAAGAGTTCTCATGAATAGAGGCGATTTGTAAAATTAACATGGCTTGAAGCAACACACACCGTGGTTCTGGAAGAAATATGAACAAGATATTATATTATATGATATGATATGTTCGGAAGCAAGATATGACCTCAGCCGATTATCAAAGTTATTTTGATCAGTTAAGAACTTTTAGTCAATGTAACTCCTCAAAATATTTTTAAATAATCGCTTAATATTAAAAGAGCTACTGAGAGACCTTTTAGGCTTATACTAAATAAGAAAGTTTAAGATTTAGATTTTTGATTTAAAATACATAGATAACCTTTATAAGAACTCACCTCAATTTAGAACACTGGATTATCAGGCTTTCTAGTCCGTGATGATTTTCATAGCCTTCTAGTAATCGTTTCGAAGCACTATAGAAACATGAACTGAGGCTGTGCATTCTCTTAGTGATAATCTATAAAGAAATATCAACAAGGCTAGTATAAATTTTACCATCATGAGTTGACTTCAATTAATTACCAGGAATCATATGAATAATATTTTCTTCATATGTAGTACTAGTATAATTAGTCAAGTTCCTTTAACTCATCTCAAACGTCTGCTTTAATGTCAGAGCATAAGAACGTGCCTTTAGTCATCTGTAACACTATAATTTGTGTTTTTAAACACTTAAGTATGTTTTGCAAATTTTTTTGGATTTTCCGAATTTTTGCGGTTTTGTCTATTCGAATGTTTTCAACAGAAAAATAATTATCTTCAACTGACAAAAAAGGAAATATATTAGAAAATGTATTGTATTCCAATTTCAAAAATTAAAGAAAAATTAAAATATATTTGAAAATGTATTATATTCGATTTCTAAAAACTTAACACTGAGAAAAATATTGGAAAGTGAAAAAAAAATATTTTTATGTTTGCAAGTAAATTGTTTTTAAACAATATATCTACAAGTTTACTATATATCGTCAACTAAAGTGCAAAGCAATGTTTTAGTAAAAAAATAGCATTATTACATATGTACATGTAGCATAAAATTTTAAGCTTCCGATGTCAGATATAACCAACATATAACCATTTTATAACCAAAACTCGAAATTGTGCTTCAATGTGAGTGGTTTCATTGTACAGTTTTTCCTTCGCCTGCAAACTTATGAAAAGTGATATTACATTATTGTGCACTTTAAGTGAAGATATGTATGTATGTATGTTTAACATTTTTTCAACAGGAAGAAAGCGTTCTCAGCTAAAATTGAGTGAATGAGAGAAAATTCAAAAATAGTATAAGTATTAGAATATAGTATCCAAAGAATTAGTTGTTGATAAAAGTACGGGAAAGTGGAATAAAATATTTTCTTTCATGGAATTTTTAGTACTTTATTTTGTGAAAAATATTTATAAGACAAAATACCAGCAACAGCTATTCTAAAGTAGTCTAGGCCTCCATCTCTACAACATATATCTGATATAGTATATAAAACAGGTCTTGAAAATCCACTTCCAATTCTCTGCACTTGAAAACTGCAGCATAAAATACACCACTCATGCATTTTAGTCTAAATTTTTCACACTAAATCCACTTGTAAACATATATTTGTTAAATAAAAACATAAATCTTTATAAAAACATAAATTTTTATATAACATTACAATAAATTCAACGAAATTTGTAAATAAAACCGATTATGAGTGATGTTACGACCGGCAGTTGCGCTCTAAATCCTATGTACATACATACATTGTAGCGATTTGTGGCAACTACAAAATATAGTTTATTGTACGCACCAAGTAGCTAGCTGCTTTTAGTAAATCAATAAACCATATCTATACAAATTTTACATTACTAATTTTCTACCAAGAAATTGCAAGCGGCGTGTTGGTGTGCCTCTGGCTTTGAGTTCATGCAAAACAATTCAACAAAAATGCATTTAAGTATATGCTATTTATCGGCATCTACATGTGCACATTACATTGCTATAATTAATTGGTCAAGTAGATTGCATTAATGTATGTATGTGTGTGTGTGTAACGTTTCTATGAACTTGAAGTAAAACAATAAATCTATTTGACTCGCCATTAATGGCATGACAATTTTTTTTTTTGTTTTTTTTTCTAATAGGTGTACATGTATGTATATATAGAAGTAGGCTAGGAACAGGGTGTCTAGAGTGAGTGAAAAATGATATATAAAATAATTATGTGTATTTATAACTTGAATAGGGTATATTAAGTGTGCCACGATGTTTGTAACAGCCAAAAGCAAGCGTCAAAGACCATATCAGAATGATGTACAGAAAATATATATGTACATAATTGAATGGTGTGACGTGCTGAGTCGATTTAGCCCATGACCGTTTGCCTGTAAATATGCGAAATAGTCCTCAGGTTTCGAGATATCGTTCTAAAACTTTGCACTTGCGCTTCTTTCGCCAAGCAGCTGCCCAATTGTCGGAATCGCTGATTTAGTATAACTATAGCCTATAGCTGTCATACAAACTGAACGTTCAAAATTAAGTTTTTGTATGAGAAACTTTTTTAAATGATGAAGTAACTTCATGAAATTTGGCACAGATTAATTTCCAAGGCAATGCTATAATATTTGAAAAAATTTTGCAGATCGAACTACTATAGCATATAGCTGCCATATAAACTGAATGTACAATATTAAGTTCTTGTATGAAAAACTTTTTAAGTTTGGGCGATATCTTAATGAAATTTGGTACTTATTATTACCAAAGCCAACGCTTCAATATTTGAAGAAATTTTCTAGATCGGACTACTATAGCATATAGCTGCCACATAAACGGAGCAATGAAAATGAAGTCTTTGTATGAGAAACATTTTTAATTGGGAATGTATCTTAATGTAATTTTGTAAGAACTATTGCTCAAGCCAACGCTTAAATATTTGAAGAAATTTCTCAGATCGGACTACTATAGCATATAGCTGTCATACAAACTGAGCGTTGAAAATTAACACTTTGTATGAAAAAATTTTTTATTTGAGAAGATATCTTAGTGAAATTTGGCAATGAATTATTGTCCAAGCCAACGTTCAAATTTTTGAAGAAATTTTTTAGATCGAACAGATATAGCATATAGCTGCCATACAAACTCAGCGTTGGAAATTAAGTTTTTGTATGAAAAACTTTTATATTTCAGAAGGTATCTCCACGAAATTTGGCACGAGTTATTGTTTATGACAACACTACAATACCTCTAAAACTTTTACAGATCGGAGCTCTATATGATATAGCTGCCATACAAACTGAGCGATCAAAATCAAGATTAAGATCTTTTTATATCTTTTCAGGCCATAAAAATACACCTGTGAAGGGTATTCTAACTTCGGGTCAAACGCAGTTAATGTTTCTTCTTGTTTTTGTAAATACAAATTTACTTATACATACATACATACATACATACATATGTATATACATATATTCATTTATACACAATAACTCATATTAGCTCTGGCCAATACTTAATGAGCACTATAAATTATTAATATTTTCATTCTTTCGATATACAAACATACAAACTTATATGGGTATTTTTAAACACATCTATACATACATATATACACATACATATCTACATTTCTTAGTATTTCATTTAGTCGCTCTCATTACACTGGCAACATGATTTGCGCGTAGATCATAATGTGTTGATAAATAATTGATTAGAAATAATGTCCAAGTGACAGTGAATATTTTATAGAGAAAATAGTTAACAAATCGAGGCATTGAGTGTTGAATAGACATGAAAATAGATGTGTCCGGTGGATGTCATAAATTAGCGGACACAATCAAATCTGACGTAATGGCGTCCGAATACTGTGCCATTTAATTAAAAGTGCTGTAAGTCGTTGATATAAAGTCGGATGTGAAATGCTGCGAGTTAACAAACAAAAAAAAAAAACAAAAAAAAGTTGAATGTACATACTTATGTACTTATATATTTTTTAAGAAATTATGGATTTGTTATATTGCTTTGCAATTGCGTGATTTTGTATGCTGACTTGTGTAGTATCATTAATTTTCTTTGTAAAGGAAATGAGTGATAAAGCGCGTGCTTTTTATGCCGCTGAAATATGAAAATAGTTAAGTTTTTATTTTTGGTTTCTGAACTGATCTGTAAATTTTCACCTTTGATTGAGGCGTGTTGTGATAATCAAAGGTTTGTCAAGTACTAAGTGCTAAACTCAAAGTTTAATTAATAATCAAGTTTATTTAATCAAGCGCAGCTTGTTTAAAATTATGTCATTTTTACTAGAATTAACACTTTTTTCAAAGACAAGGTCGGAGCGAAACAATACTGTTGACAGAACAGCTGATAGTGTTATAAAAATATATACTGTTTTTTATAGAATTCACATTAAGAACTTATTTTGCTAAGAATAGTGGTATTTAATTGTATGAGATATATCTAAAAAAAAGTATAACTGAAGTTCTGACTGGCTTATAATAAATTTTAGAAAAAAAATTCTATTTCGTCACCTAAAAAGCAAAATAACTACACTTTTCAAAAGTTTACAGGCGAAGGAAACGATATAATAGAAAGCATTCATTTTAAAACATAATTTGAGTTTTGGTTATAAAGTGGTTATGTATTGGTTATATATTAGTTATATTGGTTATGTAGTGGTTATATTTTATTTTAAGCTACATAATATGCATATGTAAATGAAACCACTCATATTGAAACAAAATTCGAGTTTTGGTTATAAAGTGGTTATGTATTGGTTATATATTAGTTATATTGGTTATGTAGTGGTTATATTTTATTTTAAGCTACATACTATATGTAAATGAAACCACTCATATTGGAAGAAAATTTGAGTTTTGGTTATAAAATGGTTATATATTGGTTATAAAATGATTATATATTACTTATATATTGGTTACATATTGGTTAAATCTGACTGCTGAAGCTAAAAACTTTATGCTACACATATGCAATATTTTATAATGAATCGTAAGCAATACAAAATTCTTTTTCGATTTTTTGATGATACTTTGCTTTGCATTTAAGGTGATGTTATGTATGTACTATATATTTAAGAGTATACGCTGAAAATCAAGTTTCTCAGGCAGCTTGTAACGCCCAAAAGGAAACGTCGGAGTCTCTATAATTAAAGACTCTCTATAATCTATATATAAACGTACATATAATGTGACGAGCCGTCTCAACTTTTTATATTAGAAAAGTGTGGCGTAGCTCAAAACACAATCTAGAACAGTAACAGTCGGTTTTTTTTTGCTTCCGGTTATTGTGTGTGACAGTTAAAACATTAGAAAAACTTTGCTGGCCACATTGTATTTACAATTTATTAGAATATGCACTTTAACTTGTTAATTAACAGCTTTTAGTTACTTTTTCTTAAAACTATTTATAAACTTTTATGAACACGTTTTTTTTTTTTTGAAGATTATCATTATAAACACTTTTTTCGAAAATTTAGTTTTGTTGGCTTGCCGCGTCGCACTTTGCCATGCCCCATTTTGTGTGATGGTCATCACATTTCACATACTTCTTTTTTTGAGTTATAGTAGAGTTTTTATTCATACTTTTTCAAAATCACTGCTACTGTTTTGGAGCCCATAAATAAGTTTTTGAACCATATAAATAAGTTTTCGGTGTTTTTTTTTAACCTTTTTTCTCTTTTTTCTTTGGTTTTCAATACTTGTGGAGTACCTGAGCACCTGGTGAATGGAAAAAGCTCAAGAATTTCAACAAATTTATGGAGTTCCTGAATAAGTCTTGATTCAGAGTCACATAGGAGCACAACCAGCCTAGTTAGTGATGGCTTGAGTGCAACATTTGGGATCAGGCGTTCTTGTGATGAAATATTTTTCGCTCAAAACGAGCGTTCCAAAACATGAGACTCACTCTTAGAGTGTACTTTCTAGCAGAGTTGCTCTTAAGATCCCTTTTTTGTTATTGAGTCTAGATAAATATTTTCCGATATATATATATATAGTAGAAAATATTAATTTTGTAATAAAGTGGACCGGAATACCAATAAGCGTCATCAACATGAAAAAATTTAAAAAATCTGTGGAGAAAATTTTCGTGGAAATAAGATTTTTTATAACCCAAAATTAATTATACTTTATGTAATCATGGAGTGAGGTGAGTGAAAGAATCTTGATGATATCTCTGGTTTCAATCTTATAAGTACTTTCCTTTGCAGTAATGACAAAAAACGTATCTGTGTCTTTGTCGACTCTCACTTCACTCTCATCACTCCCACTCACTTCAAATTCAAAGTCAGTTTTCTCCTTCTCTCACAATATTATTTTGGTTTCGAATATCGTTAAATGTGTACATCCTATTTTTCTAATTTTTAAATTAATCAAGTTTTATTTTAGAATCAAAAACTTTTCTAGAATCTGAGCTGCATCGTGCTTTACATATAGTTTACGGTAAGATCTAAAGCCCAAAATCCTCTTAATTGTCCTTGAGGCATGCTCAAAGGTCTCCAGAGCTTATATGTTTTCAAAAAATTTGCATGTACTTATTTACTAAGTGTTCGATTCACCTTTTTCTTGCTCTTTACATTCAAGCCCAACTATTTTTTACTACACTTTTTCATCAGAAAGTTTCTTATTTATGACAGCGCCCTAATGAGATTGCTTATTATGTTCATTTATGCCTTTTGCTTGTTCGTTTCATCATACTCGAAGCATTGAAAAATCGAATGCGCCGATATATTTCGCGTTTTGAAGCTTTTTTGCTCAAAATCAGTTTTCGAAAATGTCAGGTTCACACTTCTGAGAGTGTATCTGCTAACAGGGTTCCACCATTCATATCTAACCTTCTTCGAAATTACGAGCAAAATACTTTAAATTAAGTTTGCCACAAAGTTCGTATACTATATATGATTGATTTATATGATTGATCAGGGAGTACATATACAAATGATGACTTGTTGAGTCATTTTCGCCATGTTTGTCTAACCGTCTGTATATATGTGAACTAGTCTCCCAGTTTTTGATATTATTTTGCATATATTCTCTTCTCTCCAAGGAGCTACTCCTTTGCTGGATTCAACGATATCGGACCGCTACAGGTTATAGCTGTCATACAAACTGAAAGATAAAAATCAAGTCCTTGTAGGCAAAACTTTTTTATTTGATGAGTTTTATTCATGAAATTTGAGACAGATTATTTTTTAACCCAATACTATAATTTTTGAAAAAATTTTTAAGATCGAACTACTATAGCATATAGTTGTCATACAAAGTTTTCTATCAAAATCAAGTCCTTGTATAGAAAACTTTTTTATTTCACAAAATATCTTAACAAAATTTCGCTCAGTTTATTTCTCAAGCCAATGCTATAATCTGTGAATGAATTGTTTAGATCGGAGCACTATATCATATAGCTGCCATACAAACTGAACGCTAAAAATCAGGTCCTTGTATCGAAAACTTATTTATTTGACTCGCTGTCTTCGCGAAATTTGACAAAAATTATTGTCCAAGCTAACGCTCCAAACTCCAAGCAAATTATTCAGATCTACTCACTATATCATATAAACAGTGAAAGTATAATTTATTAATTACCCAGTTTTCTTCATTATAAATCTCCCCGCATACGCTACTACCGATGTTATCTAAATAGTTAATACCCATTTTATTAAAAGGCATTGAAAGATAAGCAGCATAAATTACAACAAAAACTCGATTAATACATTTGCTTTATTTATCAGCAACAATAAAAATCCGCAGCTCATGTGTACCTACATACATGACTACCACAACTTTGTATGCCTTTTCGTCTTCCACACATCAATTCTATGCTCACGCAGCGCTTTTTTTTTTCTTGCTCATAATTTATGCGCAAAACATTTAAATAGCGAGAAAACACCAGCTGTGGCGCGTACATTTGCACAATGCGCTGCCTGACGCCGCTCGAATTCATCGATTTGAGCGCGTACAAATTGACACATGTATGGATGTGTGTGTGTGTGTGTTTGTATGTGAAATTTATGCCACCAGAATGAATGAAGCTGGATAATTATTTGAGCGAGTGAAAGATATTTGAGACACATAGCGCAATCGAAGCGAACGAATGGCTGACTGGTCGGCTAGCGGGCTTGACAAGCGACAGGGTAGGGGGGTTGGCGTTGAAAGGCGGAGTGAAAGCCACAAACGGCTCTGGCTGTAAATAACGAAGCCATTCTTCAACGCCAAACGAATCAAGGCAATCAGCTCGATGTTTGTGGCATATATGTATTATACATATGTATACACATATATATGTATGTATATATTAATATACATGTATTACAGTTAGTTGGCTGTTTTATGTGCACTAGTTGTTTGTATATTTGTATGTGTGGGTTATGTTTAATATGTAACTAGTGGCTTAAAACAAAACGAAGCTCAATGCAATTCTTCTGTTGAGAGCAGAGACGCGGCTTTTGTAGGGTCTTTGAAGACAGCATTTTGAAAGCGTTTGAATCGAGTATTATTTATTATATTCCATATATTTATGTAATTATATGTTTGTATAAATATGTATGTATTAATATATGCATAAAATTTTTTTTATGAAAGCTTTTTGCTTTGACATTCAATGACTTATATAAATATACATAAATAAAAAATTAATAAAAATATATATAAACACACACACACATGCCAACACACTTCTATTATCATTTTCATGCATTTTTGTTGGCGCGTAATCACCGTCCCCCATACTTGACGTCCCTTCAACCAATAAATGTTGGCTTAAGCGCAGTCATCACATATGATTTGATTTGTGGCATTTTGATTTGTTTGCTCGTGAAAGCGCGAAATGCTGACAGTCGGTTAATAAATTTCAATAAAACACTGTTGAAATCAACTAAATTGATTTCGTCGAGCGTATCAACGCAATGAACGATTACAACAGATTTAAACAGCCAGCTAATAAACTCAGATTGGTTATGCGATAAGGTGGACGCACTATATACATAAATATTTGTATGTATGTATGTACATGTGTTTGTATGTATGCTTTTATGTATAAATATATAGTAGTGTGATCATTAATAACGCCTTCGTGGTCTAATTTTTGTATATGTAAGCACAGATTTTTGTTGAAATGCGTTAATAAATGAGTGATTAGTGAGTTTAGTCCAGTTAGTCTGATCTGAATAATATGTATGTAAGTTATAGGACTGCCTTGGGAAATTATCTCTAAAAAATTTTAAGAAGATATTCCGTGGCATTAAAAAGTTTTCCATACAAGGACCTGATTCTGATCGGTCAGTTTGTATGACAGCTATAAGTTATAGTAGTCCGATCTACGAGTTACATTTGGATATTATAGAACTGCTTTAGACAGTATTATGTGCCAAATTTTATGAAGTTATCTTAAAAAATAAAAAAGTTTTCCATACAATGATTGGCTTTTGATCGGTCAGTTTGTATGACAGCTATATGATATAGTGATCCGATCTGAACTATATATTCGGTGCTCGTAGCACTGGCTACGAAAATTATCTATGCAAAATTTCATGAAGATATCTCCTGACATTAAAAAATCTTCCATACAAGGACTTAAGTTGGATCGGTCGATTTATATGACAGCTATATGATATAGTGATCCGATCTAAACAATATATTCTTTACTTGTAGCCCTGCCTTTGAAAATTACCTATGCAAAATTTCAAGCATATATCCCTTAAACTTTAAAATTTCGCCATATAAGGACTTGAGTTTTATTGAGCAGTTTGTATGGCAGCTATAAGCTATAGTAGTCCGATCTTTAAAATATATTCTCAGATTATAGAGTTGGTCCATGCAATAACCTGTGCCAGATGTCGTGAAGATATAATGCCAAATAATCAATTTCCCCATACAAGAACTTAATTTTGATTGTTCAGTTTGTATGACAGCTATATGCTATAGTCATCCGATATTGGCGGTTTCGACAGATGAGTAGCACCTTGAAGAGAAAAGAAGGTATGCAAAATTTCAGGTAAATACCTCAAAAACTGAGAACTTAGTACGCGTATATATAGACGGCCAAAGGGACCTGACTAAACCGACCCAAGCTCGTCACGTTGATCATTGGTACAAATACTTTAGAGAGTCTTCGGCTTTTGGGTCTTGAAAACTTATGTATCCATTGTAAATATGGTCGTGGAAAACTTATATATTTAAAAATTCCTACTCCTTTAATTAAGCGCCAAATTTAAATCATTATGAAACAAAAATATTTTATGAAAACATACTTTTTTCAAATTAATTTAAGCACATAATTTTTCATTTAAACCGCATTTGTCTAATTTTCCAATACCTTATTTTCCTTCTCGTTGCAGCGCCTTGCCGACAGCACGTCCACGTTCCACAGAGTCGGCCAACTCAAGCGAGCGTTGTCCCTCACACGATTCCAACTCCTCGGAGAATGGTCGCGATAGCCGAGAAAATGCCAGCGCTGCCGCTGCAAATGCTGCCGCGGCTGCAGCAGCTGCTGCAAGCGCCGGTATGCTGCCCTTACCACCCTCCATGACTGCTACATTCCCAGCTGTACCTCAGAATCTGCCCGCACAGCCACCATCAATGGAGGCATATCTGCAAATGGTTGCGGCCGCCGCACAGCAATATGGCTTTCCATTGGGTGCCGCTGCCGGTCATCGTTTTCAGCTGCCATTACCAGCCGATGCGCCAGCACCATTCAAGCTGCCACCACAGGCATCACCCACCGCTTCGAGCAATAATTCAGAGGCTTTGGACTTTCGCACAAATCTCTTTGGACGTGCCGCCTCTGCGGATCCGCCACCATCCGAGGAGGATGACGAGGATGAGGAAGCCAACGATGCTAATAATCCACTTGATCTATCGGTTGGTACGCGTAAGCGTTCGGCAGATGGTGATCATGAACCTGACGCCACTATCGGACAGATACAAGTTAAAAAAATTTTCAAAACCGATAGTCCACCATTGGTTGCGCCACCACCGACGGTGCCCGCCTCACCGCTATTGCCCGCAGTCAATCCATATTTGGCAGCAGTTGCTGCAGCAAACATCTTTCGCACCGGACAGTTTCCGGATTGGAATGGCAAGAACGATTTAGTTGTGGATCCGTTAGAGAAAATGTCTGATATTGTAAAGGGGCCGCGTAAAGAGAAGTCTTCGCGTTCGTCATCGAGCACACCAACAACACCGGTTGCTGCCGTGCCACCACCCACTTCTGCCGCATCCGTCAACACACAAAATTCCACAACACTGACCGCCTCCACCGAGGGCATGTCCAAGGCGCGACACAACATCTGGCAATCACATTGGCAGAATAAGGGTGTGGCCAGTTCGGTCTTCCGTTGCGTTTGGTGCAAGCAGAGTTTCTCCACGCTGGAAGCGCTCACTACGCACATGAAGGACAGCAAACACTGTGGTGTCAATGTGCCACCTTTCGGCAATTTACCCAACACCGATCGTCACCATCAACCACCGCCACCACAGGCGAACAGCGGTCAGCAGCACTCACACAATCTACGTAAGCCACCGAATAGTGGCGGCGGCTCGCAATCAAACTCGTCTTCCACACCCTCCGCAGCGGCCAAAAATGCGTTCCAATATCGCGGCGATCCGCCAACACCGCTGCCGCGTAAATTGGTGCGCGGTCAGAATGTATGGCTCGGTAAGGGTGTAGAGCAGGCCATGCAGATCTTGAAATGCATGCGTTGTGGCGAAAGTTTCCGTTCGCTAGGCGAGATGACCAAACACATGCAAGAGACACAGCATTACACGAACATTTTGTCACAAGAACAAACGATCTCAATGAAGTCCTCCGGTGGTGGCGATTCAAAGGATGGTCACAACAGTTTGAGCTCGGAGGAAAGTCGCACACTCAGCGCTGTACTGACTTGTAAAGTATGCGATAAGGCGTTCAATTCGTTAGGCGATCTCAGCAATCACATGGCCAAGAATAACCATTATGCCGAACCGTTGATGCAGTCCATGGCCGGTAGCGCTGGCAGTCGCAAGCGGCCGGCACCCAAAAAGCGCGAGAAGTCGTTACCCGTGCGTAAGTTGCTCGAAATGAAGGGCGCACAAAATGACGCAGCCGAAAGCATGGAGGCCAAGATGCAGCGCACCTACGATAATGCCAAACGCATGCCACTTGAGGGCACCGGCATCGGACCAGGCAATGACAAATCGGATGCTGCGCTATTTGCCGAACGCATGCGTCAATACATCACGGGTGTTAAGATGACCGACGATGAGGCTGCTAAGGCTGGCTTGAATGTAAGCGGTTTATTGAATAAAACTAAGTCACCGGATTTGGAACCGAAAAATGGCGCTACAAAGTCGGCAGCCGGCTCTTCGTCAGTGCTGAGCGCCATTGAACAGATGTTCACGACCAGTTTTGATACGCCACCGCGTCATGCCAGCTTGCCAGCTACAAGTCCATCAAATTCGTCGACTAAGAACACCTCACCCGTTGCCTCCAGCATACTTAAGCGACTGGGTATCGACGAGACTGTAGACTACAATAAGCCATTAATCGATACATCAGATCCATACTATCAGCATTACCGTTACACGAGCAGCGAACGCAGCGGCAGTGAGTGCAGCGCCGAAACGCATGTTGAGGCAAGAAAGATGGATGTGTCCACACCAGAGAAGCCACAATCCAACGAAATGCTGAGCTGCATGGAACCAAAATCAGCTGAGATCAAACGTGAGCACGAGTCACATAAACCAAAGTCCGAGCATGGTGACGTCTTGATGGAGCAAGCACCACAAATCAAAATGGAGATCAAGTCTGAGATTGAGGAGGAAGAGCGTGGCAATGAAAGCCCACAAAATGGCAGCACCAACGACTCTGCCATGCAACATGTCGCAAATGGCGCTGATTTTTCAATTACCAACAACAACAACAATAATAATAACAACAAAGAGCGTAGTATTACACCCACCAAATCGGTAGGTGCTATTAGTCCCGTAATGAACAAGGCGCTCGCACCGCGCAGCCCCACCGATAGTCATCGTTCCATTACACCCAAATCGCCAGCATCCAGTATTAAATCGTACGATGGTGAGAAGAAATATCCGAGCGATTCGTTGAATGCACTCTCCTCCATGTTTGACTCGCTCGGCAGTTCTAGTAATACCACAACACCGAATAGTCGGTCGCAGGCATCGGCAATGGCAGCGTCGTTAAGCAATAAAATCGATTCACCGGAAAATCTCACCACCTCAAATTCGCTTGCTGCTTTACGTCAATTTTGCATAAAAAAAGAGAAAACCGCTTAAATCTCAGCCTTTTGTTTTTCGTCTCGCGAGAGAGAAACAGATTTCAAAAATTTTTTGTTTGCCACCTGACGCCCTGGGTGTTGGGCTTTTTTGTGTACGAGTGGCGCGCTGCGGACGCGTCGTGTCCGAATGCTTTTTACAAGCCGCACTCCGCTATAAAAAGCTTTACGTGATGCGGAAGTCGGATAAAAATAAATCAAATAAAAAAATACTTAAAAAAAATCTAAAAAAAAAAAATAAATAAATAAAAAAATTCAAAAAAAAAATCTGAGTGTGCGACTTTCCACAGCACTGCTTCAAACTACAAACGAAGAGTGGGATATGGTGAGATAACAAAGACTCCAAGAAGGTTCTATTCGATTTTTCAAAGTTTGAAGGCTGTTTTGAGGAATGCGCCTACAATGCGAAGAAAACAAAACGAGTGCGAGAAATATAGACGGAGCGAGAAAGAAATTTAGTGGGAGAGAGAGTGCGAAAAGTACGTAAATGAGTCCAACCGCGTATTATGGGCGGGCTCCTGTGTGAGCGAACGACAACTTAGTTATGCTGTGATCGTCGGCTTTTTGTTGCGGCAGCTCAGGAGTACTCACCGTGTGTGCATCACGGAATGAGGGGTTTTCTCCCGACTACGGCAAGCTTGTACGGACAGTGAGCACACAGCAGCAGAGAGGAAGCAAACAATTTTACAACAAAAAAAAAAAATTATAAAATAATGACAATTATTGATTGTGTAGAATGCAATATGAAACAATATTAACTTAATGACCGAGGCAAATGCAAAAATTAAGCAGCCCCGCCGACACAACACGAGGTGAGTTAAAGAAAAATATATTTTTAGAGAGTATATGCAAGGTTTTTATAAAATTTTATTTGTTTTTTTAATGATAGTCTAGAAACAGTTTCGAAAAATTTTCAAGAAAGTTTTACTTTTTCATAAAACAATATTTAAGCGAGTTGCAAAAGAATACTCGCTTAAAACAAGTCGCTAATTTACATAAAAATAATGTACATCAATTTTTGTATTTAACGGTACATATTAGTTCCTTAAAACAAATACATTTAAGGACTCTCATAATCAGTTTGACTGCCGAGCGTTAAACTCATGTTTATATAAATTTTACTATAATTTAACCGAGTTGAGTGTTCTTTTGCTACTCACTTAGAAATAATCGGCTACAGCTCAGTACTTTGCTTCCTAAACCTATGTAGTTACATAGCGAACTCGTTCGGTTTCATAAGAAAATATTTGTTTCTTTATTTCCAGATAAAACATTTACGAGCCGGTCGAATCGGAGCAAATATTAGGCCGATCGCTCTTTGTGGATTGTGTATGAGCGCCGATACCCTGATATTACAAAAAACAACTATTTACGGCCCAGGTGCTGTGAGGAACTGTACTGAAGCGCAAGGAAGTTCTTAGTTACAGCTGGATTGCGCTGTTACCGAGTTCGCGCTCTTGCAGGCGCTCAATTACTTAAAGACAAACAAGGTAATGACAAGGAAAGTGAACGATCGCTCTTGGATCCAGCAAAGGCAGTGCCGAACTTTCCCCGACCGCTAGAAAAAGCACCCGCAAAAGCTCACAGGAATGCTGCTTTTGCTTCAAATCAGACAGCAGTAACGTCGCACTTTGAGCGAAAGCTTCAAAAGAACTAAAGCACGCAAAAGCTCAAAAGATTGCGCGTGAATTTCGTTTGAGATCAGAGGGTAGCAGCGCCATAATTTCTTTCATTGCTTTATCGAAGCTGGTATATGCAAAAAAGTTCACTAGAATGCTGCACACGAAAGCTCGGAACATCTGAAAGGACACGATAGAGAGATTAAGAGCTTGTGAGCCAAAAAGCTCTCAGGACTGCTGCTCGCGAAAGTTTGCGAAAACCAGAAGGCGTATGACAGGAAAATCCAGAGCTTGTTACAAAAAAGCTCTCAAGGATGCTGCTCACGAAAATTCGCAAAAACTTGAAGCGGTATGCCAAAGCGATTGAGAGCTTGCAAATAAAAAGACGCGTTTTTGAGCGCTTGTGGAGTCGTTTATGATATTAGAGATCTTTTTAAGGGAGCCATCCAGCTTTGTAAGGGAGATCAGAGCAGTCAGAATAGTTTTATGATTTCCATAAGATCATGAAAAACTTTCATAAGCGCTTATAATAATTTGATAATATTTTCCAGAGCTTTCACAAGAATTTACAGAGCTTTCAGAAGAATTTACAGAGCTTTCAAAAGAGCTTACAGTGATTTCATAAGCTTTTTCAGAACTTTCACAAGAGTTTACGGAGCTTTTATAAACTTCATGAGAGCTCACGGAGCTTTTATAGTATATTCCATAACTTTCAGAAGAGCTTACAGCGATTTATTAAGAAAGCTGCCGCTGTGGGTTAGAAAATACTAGTTGGAATGTTGTCAACACCTTCGGCATGAGATCCTGAACTTGAGAGCAGCACCAAACAAAAAAATACAAACAACAACAAAAATAAAGCCCTTATAAGGGCTACACATAAATAAACAAAGAGTTCAAAACTTCTATATTTTCAGTGATGCCATATCAGAGGAATTTCGTTGCGCTAATTTTGCCGACGGCAAATCAACTTGCCACAACTAGCCAACTGAACGGTGAGTTTCACACGCCAAGCATATTTAGTACCTGTGTATATGCATGTGGGTGAGTGCATGCGTGTGTGTGTGTGTTTGTGCCTTGTAAATGTAGTATTGTTCAATTGGCAAACATGTACAATAATCTGTTGCTAAGCCAGCTGCTGTTTGCCACATGTGGCACAATAGTTAAATTATTGGCCAGACAATAACAATGGCATTTACTATGTGAATGCATAGAGATATTAATATGTGTAAATTATTGTATAGATATATAGTTTTGTATGTTTGTGTATGTGTGTATGTAAGCATATGTGTTTGTGTGCGTGTGTAGGCTGCGGTGCTGCTGTATTTCATGTTGGCTTATTGCCGTTTGCGGTGTGCGCCGGCGCAAGTGCATGCAATGCTGGCAGCTATAAAGACACATACATACATACATATATTTTCACATCACTTATATGTATGTTTGTTTGTATGTATATGTGTGTATGTAGCAACTGCTTAGCGTTAATTCCAATCACAGTTGTTTGACCATAAGTTGCGCTTGTAATTTGCCTCAATGTCCCATTCCAATGTCGCTGGTTATGGACTGCATGGACGGACGCGCCACTATGTGTTGTTGTTGTTGTTGCACTGTCATGCAAATGGCGTGCGAGCATAATCCAGTGGCATCAGTGTCGTCATTATTGGCAGTTGCGGCAGTTGCCAGTTGATTTAACGCTCGTCGCTGCCATCTTCTTGCCACATAGGCAACAATTAGACGCTGCCACATACACATACATATTTACATGTGGAGGAAAAACACACACTCACACATATGCATATGAATGTTGAAAACATATACACACGTAGATGACACACACATATATACATACATACATATTACATACGCACATACATCCACAGTCGCGTTGTTGCAACAGTTGTTATTTAAGACGCGACAATGCCGCATGCGAAAGCCTAAAGGCGAGGGGGTTGTTTCTCTTGTTGTTTTTGCTCTTCAATGGCTGCGCGTGGCCATCATACATATGTATGTATGTATGTATATATATTTTTGAAGTTAGTATGTGTGTTTGCGTATGTGTGAATGAGAGAGCAGATAACTTGTTGCGGCGCTTATTAAGCAAGGCGTTAAACTACTAATGAGTGACTTTTGAATTTATATAACTGCTGCTGTTCGAGGTGTGAGTACACACTTACTTGCATACATTCATACATACCATACATATGTACGTATATGGAGGCAATTATCAGTGACCACGCTGATGAGTCAGCTGTTTTATTAGTTGTACACACACTTATGTATGTTTTTTATGACTTAATTATGCTTTTTACTTGAATTATAATGCGAAGATGACACAAACATAAAAATATATAAATTTTAAAAACATTTAGTTGTTTACATAAAAATTTGCACACGTTTGCGAATGGGTAAAAACTAGGTAAAAAAAAAAAAATATTTTGTTTTTTTATTTTTATAATTTTTTAAATTTTTAATACATTTTGAGTTCTTGAGAAAAATAATTTTTGCTCAGACCTGAGCAGGATTGCGAATTTTTAATTAACAAATTTTAGAGTAAAAATTATATTTTCATTTTATGTTTCATTTTCATCACCTGGCTATTTAGGCGGCTCATTGCGACTACTAAACCGGAACTAATATTCTTTCACTCTCTTGTTTCCTCTCCGAACCACCCCGTACTTCTGATGAACTTAATCAATACAAAAAGTTTTGAATGAGCAACCTACGAGACGTCGCCGAGAAATCCTCCAAAAATAGTTGTGATTATTTTCCTCTACAGAGCCCCACAGTCGCTTAGAAGATGTTTGATGGTCTCCTCCTCTCTTGTACCTGCTAACAGCTTCTACAGTAGTCGTTTATGGCTTTCCTAGTATACTGGCATGTGTACCAATTAGATAATGACCTTTTTGCACTTCTGCTATAGTTCTTATATTGTATCATTTCTTTTAAATTTTAATAGTCGGCAGGGGCGGCTCATATTCCATTCATGCAAAGTTATCCTGCTTGCTGAGAAAGTCAGGGATTGTTGCCACCGTGATTCAGCTTTGTTTATAATACATATATTCGTTAATTAAATATCTACAAGTTGGCAGAGGCATGTAAATTTCCTCTTTTACGGAGTGTAATTGTAGGGCGGTGCCAGTTCGGGCTAATTCATCTGCTTCACAGCCCACAGGTATATCACTATGTCCTAAAAGCCGTGACAAATTGATCCTAAATTAGCATGCAGTCCTTCACCATTTTCGACGAGACCCTTTGAGACTTTAGTGATCTCAAAGCCGCCTGATATCTGTATTTACGAAGT
Source organism: Bactrocera zonata (assembly GCA_037783105.1). Classification (NCBI taxonomy): domain Eukaryota; kingdom Metazoa; phylum Arthropoda; class Insecta; order Diptera; family Tephritidae; genus Bactrocera; species Bactrocera zonata. The sequence continues at coordinate 43,968 of JBAWJQ010005551.1, read as the reverse complement.
AAAATTAAATTTATTAAGTTCATAAAAATATTTTATTTAATACAAAAATGCAGGATTGGAAATTTTATGCTTAAAAAATATTGGATAAAAAAAATTCGAATTAAAAATTATGGGGCACACTTAGTGCTACAGTATAAAAATAACGTTTTGCAATTAAAAAAATAAAATAAAACAGTTCGAAATCTTACCACAAAAAATAGTTCAGAACAGAACTATTGAAAAAGACTTTGTAAATGAAAGCAGAGAAAACGTTAACTTCAGTTTGCACCGAAGCTAAATACTCCTTTACAGGTGCATTTCTGTCAGTAACTATTTGTCTCAGTTTTGTGGCGGGCGCTATTCATAGCTATAGCGTCAACCGATCTGAACAATTTCTTCGGAGATTACATTGTTGCCTTAGAAAAAATAATATGTACCAAATTTCGTGAATATATCTTGTCAAATGTGAAAGTTGTCCATACAAGAACTTGATTCAGATCGTTCAGTTTGTATGGCGGCTAAAAGGGTGATTTTTTTGAGGTTAGGATTTTCATGCGGTAGCATTTGACAGATCACGTGGGATGTCAGACATGGTGTCAAAGAGAAAGATGCTCAGTATGCTTTGACATTTCATCATGAATAGACTCTACTAACGAGCAACGCTTGCAAATCATTGAATTTTATTACCAAAATCCAGCGCTCGGTTCGAAATGTGTTTCGCGTCCGTGTCCGATGAGCGATGAGGCTCATTTCTGGTTGAATGGCTACGTAAACAAGCAAAATTGCCGCATTTGGGGTGAAGATACGGCCAGAGGCTGCGTTCAAGAACTGCCCATGCATCCCGAAAAATGCACCGTTTGGTGTGGTTTGTACGCTGGTGGAATCATTGGACCGTATTTTTTCAAAGATGCTGTTGGACGCAACGTTACGGTGAATGGCGATCGCTATCGTTCGATGCTAACAAACTTCTGTTGCCAAGAACGGAAGAACTGAACTCGGTTGACATGTGGTTTCAGCAAGATGGCCGCTTCACATGCCACTACCAGCTCGCGATTCTATGGCCATTTTTGGAGGGAAACTGGACAACAGGTCATCTCCAAGAAAATGGACCCGTAAGTTGGCCACCAAGATCATGCGATTTAACGCTGCCTTTAGACTATTTTTGTAGGGGCTACGTCAAGTCTAAAGTCTACAGAAACAAGCCAAGCAACTATTCCAGCTTTGGAAGACAACATTTCCGAAGAAATTCGGCTATTCCGGCTGCGAAATGCTCGAAAACGTTGCCCAAGAGTGGACTCTTCCGAATGGACCACCTTAGAGACGCAGCCGCGGTCAACATTTAAATGAAATTATCTTCTCAAAGTAACATGTCAACGAACCAATCTAACGTTTCAAATAAAGAACCGATGAGATTTCGCAAATTTTATGCGTTTTTTTTTTTTTTTTTAAAGTTATCAAGCTCTTAAAAAATCACCCCTATATATGCTATAGTCAACCGATCTGAACAACCCCTTCGGATATTACATTGTTAGCCTTAGTAGCAATAATATATACCAAATTTTGTGAATATATCACTTGTCAAATGTGAAAGTTTTCCATATAAGAACACGATTCCCGATCGTTTCAGTTTGTATGGCAGCTATATGCTACGGTGGAATCCGATATCGGCCGTTCCGACAAATGTGCAGCTTCTTGAAGAGAAAATGACGTTTGCAAAGGGTACTCAAACGATATGCTTAAAAACTGAGGGACTAGTTCGTATATGTACAGACAGACGGACAGACAGACGGACATGGCTGTAACCGACTCAGCTCGACATACTGATCATTTATATATATACTGTATAGGGTCTCCCGACGATTCCTTCTGGGTGTTGGCAAACTTCGTGACAAACTTAATATACTCCTGTCTCAGGGTATAAAAATGAAAGAAATTTGTAGTAGGATGAAAATGCCATCGAAAACGAAAGATACAAAGCATATATTAAGGAAGTGTTAATTTACGTACGATACCATCTCGGCATGGTAGATCATACCTAATCATTACATTATTTACTCCTCTTCATCGCCTGCAATGGCTTTTAAATACCTTCCGATATGCCATGCTTATGCACTATAAGCGGCAAAACCATCTGTTAGTAAGAGTTATTCGGTATGCCCATTGTTTCCATTGCGGGAGAACATAATAAAGCAATACCTTTTAATTTGGTTTTCCATTCAAGCTATTCTAATTGTAAATGGCCTTTGCATTATTCATTTAGCATTTTTCGTCACAGAATTTAATTTTTGAAGTCTCGCAATATTTTCGAAAATATGAACAATCAAGCAGAAGCAACTTGACGAAATGTCTAACTTTCAAGCGCGAGAGATAACTTTTTATTGATACAATCAACATTACATTTTAAGTTTGGATATATGTATACTACTGGTGCTAATCTATCTTGCTGTCCATAATTGCAGTGAAATTGTTAATTCTCTGTGTTGATGATGCAGATAATCGTTGCTTGAAGAAGTATCCTTGTATGGGGACATTGGCCGCTAGTCGGGTCAGGTATAAGTTTTAAAGAACAGCAAATTTCGTTTTGAGTTTCACAATATTTTATTTGTTAACTCAATTGTCTTTATAATCGTAATATTTACGCAACCCTGGACCTCAGCTGACTTTTGTCTCAAATTTATATTGAAATTTATATTGAGGAAAACAGCTATGTAAATATTCCAGCCGTTTGCAATAAATAATAAAACATAATACATGGTGGGCCATATAAAATTTTAAATTCGAAGATAGGGCGTCAAAGATTTAGTGTAGCGTTTGCTGTATGGCACATAGCGGCGTCTCAAGCTGGAACGAAATGTTGTCCAAGTCTTCCTCTTCAATTCGCTCGAAGAAGAATTCGGATAACATTGCGCGATATCGACCTCTTTGATGGTTATGACGATGTTCCTTCTTCATTTTCGAAGAAAAAGAATACGCCGATGATTCTACCAGACCAAAATGCGCCATACCATACCGTGATTCGTGCTGGGTGCATTAGATTCTCGACGATTAAGTGCTGGGTTTTTCTGTTTCCCAAATGCGACAATTCTCTGCTTGCAGCAACGTAACCGACGAAGTGGAAGTGAGCCTCGTCCGAAAAAGATGATTTTCGGTAAAATTGACCATCCTCCGGTCAAACGATCTTTGGGAAAAAAAGTTTTCAATATTTCCTAGTTGTCTTCTAGTGAACAGCGACCCATTTAGTAAATTTTAGACTTTTTACCGAATATCCGTCACTTTCCGAATGGTATTTGATGTTTCCAATGTCGAAATATATATAATTCAAATTTTTAAAACGTTAGATGACCCACCCTATATAAAGATTTTTTGCTACAGCTATCAGGACTTGGGCTATTTATCTAGATTTAGAAAAAAGGTGTTTGGAAAAAACAGCGAGTCTCATCGGCAGCTAAATGGTTCCAAAGCATCAAATGAAATTTACTTTGAATACCAAACTAAAAGCAGTTTCGTAGAGTGATTTTGAAATTATTATAAAATTACCAATTAAATTATTGCCGGAATTGGTGAGTAGAATGGGTCGAAACTGAGGTTTTACACTACTTTTTCATTTGAACTGGTTCAGATCATTATTCAATTGGAAAAATTATAAAAATAATCATCTTTTAATCCGCTGTAGTGTTGAAGCGTTCGGGTTGCAGCTTTAGAAGTTGAAATTTTTTCTTCAAATCGGACGGCAATTTCGATTACTTTTTCCTTACACCGAGAATGAATCGCATCAGTTCCGTCCGTCGTTACTTTGTGGTTTTTAAATAATAAATGTATGATTAAATTCTGAAAAATATTTGAGTTTAAATCGACGGCAAACAACAAATACAGCATAATTGTTTTAACAGCTACCCCGAATTCCCCTAATATGCGAAGTAATCTAAGCTAAACTAACACATATGCTTATGGTCGTATATTTCGGAGGACCAATCAAAAGACACACAGTGGGCACAGTTTCATACCATACAGAGGTCTAGGAATAACTGGACTCGAGCTTTCTTTCAGGAACTCTACAGGGGATGTTTACTTAAATGTATTTATGTAAACAAAAATGCGTTGCAAAAGTTCAAATAAACATATATTTTTCAAATCAATGGGGAATTATGCGCTTTACTAAGAAATATTATTAAATGTAGTGAGACAAAATAAATAAAAATTAAATTTTTCGAAATTAAATTTTTAATTTTTAATGGATTTAAATAAAAATCACAGCAATTGAAGTTAGGCATGTGGATTGTCTGTGCCTTTTCAGTATCATCACAGCTTAAGGTGGTAGTATGGTCTAGTTGATTAAGATTAGGTATTTTTTAAAATCAGAAACTTTTCTACTATCCATTCTTTACATGATTTTTATAAACATTTAAGGAATATAAGAAATAACTAAATAAAAAAAGTCGCCGAATTATAAGTCGTTGGAGTGGTTGACATAACTCCAACCTAAAAGTGTAGTGACCTAAAAGATACAAATTGAAAAAATTCTTCATGACCAAAGTTGTCGCTATCATGTTAAGACTCGGCCGGCTTAGACGTCAAGTCACAAAATTCTGTGTATCTCCGGAAATAGTTGGAATTTCAAAAATCCGTTTAAGGGCTTATTTCTGGAGGCCTAAACTTTGAAAAACGATATTTTTTCAAATTTTTTGACCAGCTTAACCCCTTAAAAGACCATTACGTTCGCATGATGCTCGTTGCTGCTTTTGATTTTGATCTAACTGGAGATGATCTTTGGTGGCTCCCTCACAAGTTTTTGATGTCGAAAATGTTCTATTCAACAATAATTTTTTGAAAACAATGATTTTCGACCTCCCAGGTAACTGATTTTGTTAGCGGTTATGTATAGAAGGTAGACGATTTAAAACAGGGTGGTAAGTGAATATATATTTAATATGGTGCTCAGTTTTCTCCATTTATATGAACTTGCTCTTTCAATCTTCTTGATCAGCCATAGACCAAAAATCGATGACTGTGTTAGGACAAAAAATGTCTCATGTTTTCCACTTATAAACTGATCCTCATGAATGTGTAGCTACAAAAAGAGTGTTTTCCATAGAGAATTTTTCCACTGGGGAACTTAATATCTCTTCAAAACATCTCCAGATCTCCAGATATAATATAATTAGCTTCTTTGCGAGTAAAATCAAAATTCAAATTGTTATGAATAGAGTTTGGTCGAAGATGAGAAAAGTGCACCGATTTTGGTTACACTTTCGTTACTAACATTATATTCATCTAAGTTGAGTTATAGTAAAATTTTCTATCATACTAAGTGTGGCATACATACATAGGTACACATATACAAATGAATAAACACATGCACCTTAACTCACGCACGTCTTAACCTCAATTTGGTTCTGAAAACCAGCACCAAGCACATAAATCAACGGAGAAAAAATCAAAAAAAATTAAAATACAAGCAAAATTCACTTTAATATTCATTTTCGACATTATTTCAGCCAAAGATTTGTCTCAAATCAACAAGCGCTCTGCGTCCCTTCCCCGAAATCGCAATCAGACGAAACAAAGTCAATTGGGCGCGAGCGCAGTCAATCGCGATCGCTGCTGCCACAGCAATGTGGCAATGTGAGATTTGTGGCAGCCAACATGTATTACCAAAAAACAATGGCCCATTTAATGTTGGCAGCTTGTCTGTCTTTTCAAACGTACGTATTTTTGTCCGTCCGTGCGGCTGCAACGGATTCCACGGATCCAAGCCAAAGCGGGTGTACGTGCTCCTTACGAAATTTGGTGTCATCGTTGTTGTTGTTGGGATATTTCAATGTTGACCCTGCTTGGCTCCAAAATGCGTAACATTGTTTTTTTTTGTTGTTATTGTTACTGTTTTGTTTTTTTTTTTTTTGGCTGTTGAAGTTGTCGAAGTGGTAGGTAGGAGCAGCTCGTAGGGACACGCTCGCGCGCCTTTGAGTGATTTATGTAGTTTGTGACAATATTTGTTTTGGAAACAAGCATGTTACTCTCATATCTGTTGTACATGTATGTATGTTTGTGTGTGGAACCATGTTGCAGCGCCACAAGCGTAGGCTGGCATATTATCCTTGACCACGTCCGCATAACTTAACACATCGCAGGATTCTTTTGAAATTCAAATTCATAGAATTCCCCAAAACATTGTGGTGGAATGAGAAATGTTGCTTGATATGGATTTGAATAAATTGCATATGCTTACCTATAAACACATATACACACATATTTAAATAGTTGTATGTGTTCGGTTTGTCATTGTAAAGAATTTGTGGAGCAATGAGTTGAAAAAATTGGTGAAATATTCAAAATACACACGCAGACAGCGGACATTCTGACAAATGGTGGCGATTTGATGGCTTATTGTTTAAGTTCCATCAATTTTTTCGCATAAATATCTGAGTAAATTTGAATATTTCGCCAGAAGATAGCTTGCAAACAGCTGGTTTTTAGAATTGCTTAGTTCGATCAGGTATGTAAGTGCTTTTGTGAGTCGTGTTAGATTGATTTAGACAAATAAGTTAATTAAAATCTGTTTAATATAATAAAATAAAGATTTTTCGAACCAGTGTGTTTCAAAAGTTCATTTCTATATCAAATCGATTGAACATGAATACATGTTGATACAAAAAAGTACCCGGAAATTGTAATTAAATTCCCGGGTAAATGAAAATTAAATATTTTGCGTTTTATTTACAATTTCTGGGTATTTATTTGCCACTATTTAAGTTTCTAGATAAAACTAAAATTTTTTTCTGCTTCGTAGCATTTAAAAATAAATATTTTGTTGACTAGTGTGTTTTCCAAATATTCATATGTGGCTCAGACTGATCGAGAATTATACTCGTATGTAATAAAATATTTATTTTTAAGTTTGAGAAGCGTTCAAATATAAGATTTTGTTGATCAGTGTACTCCAAAAGTACTTATTAGCTGCAATTAGTTAAGGAAAATATATTACATACTCATTACGACAAAATTTTGCTAGAAATTATCTTTATTTAAATAACAGATAAAAACAATAATTTGTTTAATAGTGTATATTCCAAAAGTTCACATAAAATTTCAAAGCGATTGAAAATTATACGCAGGTATATGAAACCTAAAAACTAAAATTTAAGTTTTTGTATACTTTAGAAGTGTTAAAAATAATATTTGTTGACTAGTGTATTCCAAAAATCTTTTTTTAGTTTCAAACATCAAAGAATCCAATATTATTATAATACAATGTTTTTTTGAATTCTCTATATTATTACAAATTTTTTTAATTTCTTATTTGTAAGTTGCGCTTAAGTAAGTTTTTGTTAACTAGTCTAAGTTCGAAAATTTCATATGATACTTTCAAAACGTTTGAGAACCATACGCATATAAATTGAGTATATTTCTTTATTAAGTTTTTCTATAGTTAGGTAGCATTCAAAAATAAGATTTTGTTGATCAGTTTATGAAAAAGCCTTTATTAGCTTAAATTGGTTAAGAAAAAAATATTACACACTTATACGACAAAATTTTGTTTAGAATTTGCTATATTTAATCAACAAATATAGATAAGAAATTTGTTTAGCACTGTTTATTCCAAAAGTTTCATATGAAATTTCAAAGCGGTTGGGAATCAAACACATGTCAACTAAATATATTGTTTTTTAAGTTTCCAAAAATTCAGTGGCATTAAAATATAAAATTTTTTTGATTAGTGTATGCCAATAGTCTATCTTAATTTTAAATTACTAAGACACCAATATTATAAAAATATTTTTTTTTTTTTTAGAATTTCCACTGTCTTAAAAGTATTTAAAAATAAAATTTGGTTAACCAGTGTATTTTCCAAAAATTCAAATATTTCTCAAATCACATTTGTCATTTTCTTGGTTTTTAGTAGCACTTAAAAACACATTTTGGTGCACCAGCATTTGTTCCAAAAGTTCATAAAAATTTTCAAAGCAGTTGAGAATTTCACGATTTACAAAGAAATGTTCGTCAAATTCAAATAGTAATTAGCCTTTTAATAAGCAGTATCCAATAAAGATTTTGAAACTTTACTTTATAATTTATCTCCAATAATATTGAATAATAAAAAAAATAAATAAATGCTAAGTAAGGCGAGGTGAAATTGTTGGTAACGTTCAGATACAGCTCTCCTAACGGTACGTTTTCATAAACATAAAGACTCTAGTAGCAGCTTTTTTACTTATTTTGGTCCATCTTGCGAAGAATTTTGTAGGGATGAGGTGGAAAGATAGTGTCACCAACAGTGAAAGTTTCAGAGGGAAGACTGCAATACACAGCTTAAAGAAGAAGAGAAGAGAATAACATACCACTTACCTCTGATATTTAGTGAGGAACAACAAATTAGAGCTAAAGCAATTAATTATCCAGGGAATATCGGAAAAATACGGGGTCGGCAACTACTTACGAGCAGTATAGGATAAAACCATATTGTATATTGTATTATTAGGTCAACATAATTAAGTTCTTCAGTAGGAAACTAGCAGATAATGCGGAAGATGGCATACCAAGATAGTAGTGAAAATCTAGTCAGACAGGCAAGTGGATTTCCGATCATTTGCAATTAAATGTGTTCTCTAATCTTTAAAAATATGTATCCAGAATGTAGGAAGTTTAAAGGAATCTTCTTGATCTAAAATGAATGAAGTTCTAATGAAATTTCTTGATCTCCAGAACAAGACTTTTCGCCTTCTCTTTTCCTAAACATTAGAACATTGAAGAACTCCAAAGCTTTGATGCCTAATGACTTAGAACAAGCAGTTATGGAAGCCCCCAAAAGTTCACTGATAACTTTAAAAATCGATGTTGGTTAAGCGCCAGCAAATGTCTCACTTAGAGAGCTTAGAAAACTGGTGCGTTATAATACCTAAAACTCCTATCTTGTGATTATAAACTGACAAAGCGCTTTGATTTCAGCTGACTAACTAACCTGACCTGTAATAAAAAAAAAAAAAAAAGTTCATCTTTGTACATATGTAGAGGGCTATCGCTGCAGCTAGGATCTTTTACACAACTTGGAAATTTAATTTTTTAAATGCCTTAAAACATTAAAATCCATAAATTAACCATTTGTATCCACCATTTTTTTAAATACTATATACGAGGTGTGTATCGCGAATTTTGTGTTTTTTCAAAAATTATTTATTTATTCATGAATATCTATTTTGTCCCCTTCAAAGTAATCACTTTAAAGAATCATTTTTTTTATCTTTATCTCGTCAAGAGAAGCGTAACGTCGTCCTTTCATGGGCCTCTTCAGTTTAGGGAACAAGAAGAAGTCACAGGGGGCCAGATCTGGGAAATATGGTGGCTGCGGCATCATTAGTGTGTTGTTTTTGGCCAAAAAGTCGCGCACAAGCAACGATGTGTGTGAGCAGGGGCGTTATCGTGGTGCAGAAGCCAATTTTTGTTCTTCCACAAATCCGGGCGTTTCTGGCGGATTGCTTCGCGCAAATTGTGCATAACTTGCAGGTAATATTCCTTATTGACCGTTCTTTCCTGTGGCAGGAACTCATGATGCATCACGCCCCTGCAATCGAAGAAAACTGTCAGTTACGATTCGCGATACTTTTTGAACACAACTCGGATTTTCTAAGTCTCCTCAGACATGAAACTTATCACCAACGTTCAATTTGGTAAAGTAGCACATTCTGTGAGGGCTCTAGATTTCATTTTTTTTTCATAGAAGCACTTTTTTCGTTACCCTTTTTTGACATATCACGCGTGAGTCGTGTCAAACTGTCATTCTATTTTTCTTCTGTATTGTTTGAAATGTGTCTCGCGCACTTCACTCAACATATGATCTACATAATCGGTCTTCTGAGCGTACTATTCGCAACACCATCCCTCATCTTGAGACCCAGCATTCATTATTGGATAATATTTGACTGAATAAATCAAGTCCAGCACGTAGTGAAGAAAATATAGCAGCCGTAGTTGAGAGTGTACACGAAGACCGTGTAGAGTCGATTCGGCGCCGTTTGCCCGGACTGACGTATGGAACGACTTGGCGCATTTTGCGTAGAGATGTTACTTGTGACCCATTCATATTTCGTCAACCATCAATGGCGACCGTTATCGCGCCATGATCACCGACTATTTGATGCCTGAAATTAAATTTCGAGGTCTCGGCGACATTTGGTTTCAACAAAACGGTGCCACTTCCCACACATTATGTCAATCAATGGATTTGTTGAGAGAATTCTCGGTGAGTAGATAATTTTACATTTTGGGACAATAGATTTCCCACCAAGATCATAGGACATCGCACCTTTAGACTTTTCCTGTGGATGCATTTAAAGTCTAAAGCCGATTTAGGCCTTGGGGCAAAACATCTTGCATGTCATTCGCCACTTACCAGTCCATATGCTCGAACGAGTCAACGAAAATTTGACTGAACTCATCTGAGACATAGACGCGGCCAATATTTGAAAGAGATAATCGTCAAAAAATTGCCAAAGAACGTTCTTTCGAATGGAATAAATATTTAGCAATAAATTTGGAGTTTTTAGTTGAGTTATTTCTTTAAAAAAGTTGAGAACCTCGAAATGGATCACCATTTAAAACAGGTTTCAATATATTTACAAAAAGTTTGGATGTTGATATAGAGGTTTTGCTATACATTGGTTTGAAACACCAAAAGCTTTTAGTAAGGTCACACCGGTCAAAATCACAATATTACCAAAACCACTCCAGGCACTCCATTTTTTTAATTGGCGGTCCTTTTTAAACCTGAACCTGAGCTTTCAGTAAAAGAAACTCGTTATTTTGGTGCTTGTTGGTATTTCAAAGATATTCATATGGAGAGGACAAGTTTCTGCTTTCTCTGGGGCATACCTACAGAACTCCAGTTGCAGGGGCATCCAACTTTTTCAGTTATTCGCTCGCTATATTTTTTCTGAAAAATAAGCTATTCTATGGAACGCTTATTCTTCACAATATTTCTTACACTTTTTGTATCATCACTTAAGCATATTACAACCTCAAACTCAACTTCCGAGTCCATAGATATACACACTTGCAACTCTGGCTTTAAGTTGTGGAAACAATTTTCCTTATGGCCTTCCGTGGCAATTTCCTCACGCCAGCGCGCTGAGTAATTAAGAAATGACAAAATATGAAATCCATAAAACAATAACAATAACAACAACAGCAATGCAATGCAGTAACGCAATAAATTCTCAAGTAAGCGAGATTTGCACAGCAAAGTGATTGCAACTAATTGCAATTACCGTTGGTCGACATGCAATCGGCAAAAAGCGCGCCGAAAGGAAAAAATATTCAAGTAGCAGTGAAGAAATTAACCCACGATTGCCGAGCGCAAATGTGATAAACTGATCGCATAAAGCAAAGTAATCGCTTTTGTTGTAACACAGCAACAACAACATAACGGCGGCGCAGTGCATATGTTGGGCTTGGCGGCGCGGCAAGTGCGCGGAGTGGGCGAGCAGGCGAGTTGTGCTGAAGGCAGGGTGCGACGTACGCGCGCACAGTAGTACCGGCGTGAGTTGGTCGTTTGGTGATAGTGAACAGCGGAAGCGCTGACTACCAAATGGGGCAACAACTTAGCGGTGGCGTCGGCAGCGGCAGCCACACTCATATATAAAATGTAAAAGCGTTCCATTTTTATCCCCAAAGTAAATCTAAGGCGAATGCAATGGTATATGAATGCATTAGAGTTGCAATAATGTTGCTGATTATTGCTGTTGTTATTGTTGTAGCTGTAGTAACATTTGTTGCAACTGAATTAATATCGATATTTTCGTGGAGCAGCCGCTTGCCGCTTTTGTTTTGCGCTGACTGCAGTGGCAAATAGTGGACGCCCTAATGCCACTAGGAAAATAGCCGCAACAACAACAACAACAACAACAATCATTTTATGCACTTTGGGGCAGGGCAGCAATGGCCTGTGTGCAACAAACGGCAGCACAATCGCCATCGCCACCATTGCCACTTGCCACTGCTGGCGCGCGCTCTTAGCCCACCGCCAACAACAACAACAACAACAACGACGTACAGGCAGCAAACATATTTAAGCAACATTATTGCCAAATCGTGACCACAGTTGCATGCAACTGATATCGAAGCCAAGCGAAATTGCCAAACGGTTGCGGCAGCGGCTGTGGCATTGAAGTTGGCGCGGCATTGCCGCATACGTAAGCTATGTATGCTTGCTGAATTTGCTTTTGTTTGCTCGACTAAGACAACAGCAAACAAGAAAAAAAAAACGAATAACAACAACAACACTAACAACAAAAGCGCTTTTTTGCTATTGAAGCTGCTACTCGCGGCGCGGCGCATAAAGTGTAGCGCGCGCAAACAGTTTAGTGGCATATGGTTCATCAAAGCGCTTTGCTGTTGTTGTGGCATGTTCTATTTGCGATGATTTTTGCAATTTCTTTTTGCAATTTTTTCTTGCTTTTTGCTATTTTTGCATTTCTACAGCAGTCAAGTTTGCCTTCGATTTTTCAAATATGAAATTTGTTGCGCGTTTGCTACTACCGCTTAGCGCGCTCAGCGCTGCCACTGATGGGCAGTGACAATCTGTTGCCTCCACCCTGCGCGCAGCGCGCCACACCCTTGCGCTCTTATATTGGGTTTTCCGCGCCCTCGCGTCTCCGTCGCGTTTCAACTGCACATGCCACACACTTGTTGCGCGCCACGCCGCGCCGCGCTCGTTCGTCCTCACTGTGTTCGCCTGCAAAATGGCTGCCACTTTATTGTGATTCCATTCAAGCGATTTAACAACAAAAGCTTTCGCCCCAATTGAATCAGCGCTGCTGACTCGAGCTCCAGTCATACCGCTATGTGCTGGCTACGGCTGTGGCTTCTCTTCTACCTGTGTTGCGCGGCGCGCTACCGTATGCAGCTTATTACAGCGCATTTGCAAGCTCCTTCGCCTTGCAATGGCGGTTGGCTGCAATTGGCCATGTTAGAATTTTATGATTTTCCTTCGTTATCTGCATTTTCGCATACAGTTAACTTCAAATCGATCGATCGTAAATTTTCCGCGACGATTCGTAGCTAACATTATTACAGTTTTATTTTTATTTTTATTTTTTTTTTGTCATTTTTGTTGTTGCTCTTTTAACAATTTTAAGCCATTCGTTTGGCTGCTGTTCGCTTGTGCTGTTCTGCATTCCCCGAAAGAAACAATAAAATTTGCAATGCGATTTTCGGTTCATTTACATTTATGGACATCTACGAATAGCTGAAATCGCCTAATAGTTAAGAAGAATAATGGCTACTGCATTGAGATGGGCCAGTGATGTGTTGAATGCGGTTGGCTGGTAGCGCACGTTGCACCCAGTATACCAAAAATTGTGGTTATGTGGAGACTTATTTGTTACTGTCTAAATTAGTAATCGTTCGCGCCTTTTTTACTCTCCTCAATTTTTCCTCCGCTTTTGTTCTTATACATCCCCCTCATTCATTTTTCTTTCCTTAATCGTCTTCTATTCCACTCCATATTCCTCTTCCATAATCATCTTCCTTCCTTCTTAACCTTTGATTTTTTCCTCCTTTTCCATTTAGTCTTTGTTTTCTCCTCGATGAGTCAACTATTAGAAGTACTGCGATACAAAACATATGTGATCCTTATGATTCAACTTCGGCAAAGCGGTTCAAATATCATTATACCGGAAAAGATGAGTCTATTCTGCCAGCTATTTATTCTTGCAAATTTTTTCAACTCAAACATCGGTCCAACTTCAAATAGAATTCAGTATAGAGCTTTCATAATTGCCACAACCAAATCTGTAGGCAGCTGTTAAGAGATATTTAGGTCTTCGAAGCCGATTTTGCATTTGAAAAATAATTTTGCTCTTGCAACCCCTTCTTCTTGCAAATTTAATCTAGTTAAAATCGGTTCAAATCAGGTAAAAACACCAGAATTTCGTGGTAGAGTTTCTTATATCATCAGTGCTGGGCGCCCTAACAGTATCTAAAAAGATAAAATATTTTTGGATCCCTAAACCCAACTTTTGACTCGAAAAGTATGATTTTATTCTTCAAACCTCTTCTTCTCGCAAATTTAATGTAGTAGAAATCGCTTCAAGTCATCTATCAATTGAATTTCGATGTATAGCTTTCTTCTACGTTCACTGTCGTCACTAGCTAGAGATCTTTGGGTCCATGAAGTCTACTTTATATTAGCGAACTATGCTTTTATTCTTAAAACCACTTCAATCCTAGTCATCCAACCATTGAAATTCGGGGTTAGGACCCCAATTTCTTTCACTAAGAGATTTAAAGAGAAATGTGATACCCTAAACTTGAGTTTTTCAGAGAAGATTATATGCTTTTATTTTGTAGCCGCTACATTAATTTTTCTTCCTTAGGTCTGGAAGCGCTTGAATAATAATCTCCTTCAATAAGTTTGGTTTGCTAGGGGTATATAAAGATCAAATATCTTACACTGACGTGTAAAAAATGTGTTCATAACCTCAGCATTGACCACAAAATATAAAATAAATACAAGTTTTCTAATTTGATAGTTGAAAGCCAAATATTCTTTCGAAAGAAAAGATTTTCAAGTGATCGGCTTTTCAACTGACTATTTTCAACAGTTTTTATGAATTTATAGTAATATAATGATATAAGCTCCCATATAATGTGAACAAATAGCAAAAGAACACTCGTTAAAACCAGAAAATTCAACATAGAAGGATACTTTTGAGAAGCGGAATAAGTATTTGAAAATCTAGCACTGCGTATTGAATACATAAACTGTATTGACGACAAAATCAATCAAAACTTCAACTAAAAACGAAAAGGATTATAATTTTGAAAGCTAAGATATCATAAGCATTTTCTACGAACTTTTAGAAGAGTTGAGCATTCTTTTGCTACTCGCTTAAAAAAGAAAACAATATAAATAATATATAATACTAACTTAATTCACTAAAGCTTTTTGAAAAAGGCGTCTCTGTAAACCCAGTTTATTAGTTTAGTAGAGTTTCTTCAATTACCAAGTTTACTCTATTTATTTTTTTTTTACTCAGCAGAGACCTTCTCACTCTTTAACTATCTAAATCATTATTTTCATTTCAGTAAATATTAGTTTGCTTCAGATGGAGGCGAACTTATTCATTCAGTTTTTTCCAAGTTTATGAGCTACAGGATTATTCTACATATCTTAAGCTAAAGTCCCTGTTTCGAGCCAGTAAAAGTACATAAATAGTCCGTAATTCGTATATTTCATATAAGGGTGGCTAGCACTTAACTCTACTTGAATTTATGTTTCTGTAAAGTTAGATCTATTTTTTTTATATGGTCTCAATTGTTTGGCTACTCTTAAGGCTAACATTTTAATTGTTGTTCATTCTAGTCCCAACATGAAATCAGCCGTCTCCAAAAATTTGTGCTAGGCTCAAAGCGGTTTGTCGATTTTAAGGATCTTATGATCTATTATACATGAGGTTTAGGTAGAATGGGCCGACGTTCTAAGCTGTTCAAGAAAGATCCCTGTTAAGATCGTTTTTATAACCCAGCCTAACCTAAGCTAGTTCCAGTACTGAAGTCTCTAACTCTCAATTGTGCATGTCGAAAAGTAATTGCGTTATTTTTTGTAGGCTTTGGATAAGCAATATTTCGCTTGCTCTCCTTCGGTATCCGACTGATTTCATTTGCTAGCCCCTACAATCGATGTTTGGTAGAGTAAAAACCTGCCTTTTTAATAGTAATTTAATTACAATTTTAAGGAACGAAATATCTAAAGCCTACTTTAATAAAGTAAGTCTTCTTCTCATGTTCTGTTCTGTGCAGAGCTTAGTAAATTTTTGATAGTTCAAACCCAAATATGGGAACAATCTTCAATTCACAGCAAAAGGATAACGATATATTAATGGGTGGAATTAATTCACTTTTCATGTCCCTTCAAAGCTTTGTACGCCTTGAAGCTTTTTGAAAGCTTTCGAAAATTTACTAGATAATAGAAATCATACAATAAAAGAATTCCATGTAACAGAATATGTTGATACATATAAAGTGATTTGCAAGCTTTTGAAGGTTCGAATAAAAAATGAGATTACTCCGCAATTCACAGCTAAAAGAGTAAAATATATAGTATATAAATGGTAGGACTTAATTCGCCTTTCCCGTCCCTTTAAAGCTTTGTATGTCTTAAAGCTTTCCGAAAGCTTTCAAAAAAATATCATACTATAAGATGATTCCATACTTGAGAATATTTGATACAC
This sequence comes from Bactrocera zonata, assembly GCA_037783105.1. Taxonomy (NCBI): domain Eukaryota; kingdom Metazoa; phylum Arthropoda; class Insecta; order Diptera; family Tephritidae; genus Bactrocera; species Bactrocera zonata. The sequence goes on along the minus strand of JBAWJQ010005551.1, from coordinate 27,766 downwards.
ATAAAGAGCTTTGTAAGCTTTTGGGGGACCAATTCCAAATATGAGATCACTCTGCAATTCAAACCAAAAGTAGTTCAATATGCTTTCAATATCAAATGATAGAAATCAGTCCTACAATATGTAAATGCGGGGAATCAATTCGCTTTTCATAGCATTTCGAAGCTTTGAATGCCTTGAAGCTTTTTGAAAGCTTTCGAAAGCTTACTAGATAATAGATATCATACTATAAGAGGACTCCATGCTGAAGAATATGTGGATACACATAAAAAGCTTTGTAAGATTTTGGGGGTACAAATCCAAATATGAGATAACTCAGCAATTCGCAGCAAAAAAAAAAAATGGTGGGCGTTAATCGGCTTTTTATGTCTCTTTAAAGCTTTGTAGGCCTTGCAGCTTTTTGAAAGCTTTTGAAAACTTACTGCATAATAGATAGAGTATTATTTTTTGGAAAATATGTTGATCTGATGAGATGGGATGGGATGGGATATTTATATCACCTCAATAGAATTATCGGTTAGTGGATTGCAAGATACTACTCACTTTAAATTTCAAATAAATTTTTGAAACCCGAACAATTTTGCTCACTTGACAATACTTTTCGCCATCGCAACAATATCAACAACAAAATCGATGACAGCAATAACAACAATAACAGTAAAGTAGGCAACTAGAAAAAAATAGAAATTCTACACAGATCATCCTGAGCACGCGCTCACATAAACTACACTACAACAAATGATAGTTCGAAGCGATTTTCAGCGCGGGGTCGCGGTGAAGCCGCCGCGCGTTGCGGTCAACTATAGCAACGCAAACGATTTGCAAACACGGCGCTACTTATATGGAGCGCTACTAACGAAACGAGTGTGCATACACAAAAACACACACATGGACATGAACAAATCCGGCGCATAGTTGCAATTGCTGGCAAATGTTGTTGGCATTTTTGTTGCGCGCGTTTGCTAGTGGCGGGCGCCGCAGCTAAAACGATTGCTGCTACTCTATGCTGACTAGTTGAGCTCTTTTTTTGTTGTCTTAAGTTGACTTTTTTGTTATTGTTGTGGCTGTCAACGGTACAGACGACATCACACGTTGCCAATGAAAATTTAGTGCCTGCCCATTAAATGGAACAAAATACAATTGAGAAGCAGAAGAAACAATCAGCGAAAAAAGGATGAGAATTCACACAAAAAAAAAAAAAAATTAAAGGAAAAATAGAAAAATGCAAAAAATAAAAATAAAATGTAAGAAAAAAATAAGAAAAAATATCTTATGAAAAAATAAAAAAAAAAAAATATTTAGTTTTAGAAAATCTTTAGTAAAATTGCACAAACTAACGCGCAAGCATAGCCGCAGGCGCGCGCACAGTCACATTTCACCGCATGCTGATCTATTCACGCAGCGACTTACTGGCTTTACAGCAAAATCGAAAACGATACACAGGTCAATACAGCAATGGCTGCGCGCTGTCGTTCGACGACCGTGTCGCTTGCGCTTCATTATTTTGACTATTTGACCGCTCCTATTTTGGCTATTGTTGTGAAAATGCTAATTTTGATATTTCGTATTTAAATACAAAGCAATGTGGTGTCGTCGTAGATCCATTTTGCGCTACGTGCATTTCTTTACAAAACAGTTGTAGACATATGCGCGCGCGCTATTTGACGACAACGACGATGACGACAATACAGTGGAGCGCGCGCGCGCACAATCAATAGGAGCGCGTTCAATAGCAACGCGCTCCAGCAGTGGCACGGTAGCCTGGTGGACAGCTAGCTGCTTTCAAGCATTCGCACAGCTTTTTCTGAAGTTTTCTGGATCATGCAACAATTGTTTCAGTTAATGCGCATGTTGTTATTGTCATTGAAAACCATATCGCGCGCGCGCGTTGTAAGCACTGCCTGCAGCATTTCTGTTGTTTTAAGCGTTTTTTTGTTTTCTTTTTGATTTGCCTTCACGTGCGCTTACAAGCGCGGATCAGCGCAGCCTATGGCTTGTGTTGCATGTCCAGAGCAGTTGGGATGTTGAACTGTTCGCCTTGACAAGCGCACGAATTTCGGACGCAAAACATTCCAGCCACCAGTGCCACAACAGCAGCCGCATACATAGTCACTGCATACGTACAGCAAGCACGAAAAAACAATTGTCTTCTTGATCTGGAATGTAATCAATAAAGCCATGTCGTTATGGCTGGCAACTTGTAAAAATGTTGCGCATACTTGCTGCTGCTGCAGATCGCAGCGATCGTCTCGATCGCGCACATTGCATTTCCACACACACACACACAGCAGCGCGTTGATGGCCAGCCGCTGGCCAGTGCGCTTGGCGTTGTGCGCAGATTCGTACGGATAATGATCCATTGTTTAAATTTGAACTTGCATTAAATGCCAGTTTGCGGCTGCCCGTGCATACCTTATCAGGCGATGGCAGCCAAACGTAGCTGGAGTGATTCATAGCGGTGAAGCGATGTGATGTGCGGCGAAGGTGGTGTTGGTGGTATTGGTGATATGGTGGTGACTGTTGTTATAACCACTTTCTGTACTCCCACACATGTGTCCTTAAAGAGCTTGACATTATTTATTCAGAACTTGAAAGCCAATAAGACAGTTAAGGATTTGGCAGCCATGTTTTTTTCATTGATTGTTGAGTCAAATAACATAGGACAGTTGCTGCTTATCAGCCAATTACGCTTTATTTTCCGCTGTAAAAGTAACGATGAAGCGAAGACGCAATACGGATGTCAAAAGTGTTTCCCAAAATGTGATCTCCCCTCGGCCGGCAACGCAAACGCTCCGAGTGTATTTTCACCATGAAAATTTTTATTAGAAATCCCTCAGTCGACTGAAGTGATTTAAAATATGTGCAACTCTCCCGTTTATGGATGATTCATGTAAAGCTCAATCTTGTTTGGCATCCAGCAGGCGTTTAAGTCACAATGTTGTAAGTTGTCTTCTATTAGCCAAGCCATTAAAGAGTAGCGAATCGAACAAACTTCTTGTGGTGCAAGTCTGTGCTAAGTTGTCCTCTGACGCAAGCGCAATTATGCTAAGGTTCCTTCTAGGTAGAGGAATTCTGTTTTCTGCATCAAAACATATTAACTATGGAGCGCTCGTCTAGTATTTAAAGTGCCGACGTGCCTAATCTCTTTAAAGAATATCTAACCAAAGACGAAGTTCGTAAATTCTCATGAATAAGACCATGAAGTTAAAATTTGTATCGGTATTCGATAGCAAGTCAACATGGTATAGTGAAAATCAGATCAAGAGTTACAGGATCACCGTTCATAATAACAAACGACCTTTTATGGACCCAGAGGTTTGACGGTCGTTGCTTTTCCTCAAAATCGGATCCAGATGACTAGTTAAACGAATGGCATACCTGGCAATCTCATAAGCTTTTTTCGATTCCCAGAACCCAGTATATAACGAGTGAGCCATCTAACGTTTCAAATTTGAATTATCTATATTTCGACATTGGAAAGTGACAGATATTCAGTAAAAAATCTAAAATTTACGAAATGGGTCGCTATTCACTAGAAGAAAACTGGGAAATATTAAAAACTTTTTTCCAAAGTGGTGAGTCAAGTGGATGATCAATTTGACCGAAAAATCATCTTTTCGAGGCTCATTTCCACCTCGATGGTTGCGTTAACAAGCAGAATTGTTGCATTTGGGAAACAGAAAACCCGCACGTAATCGTCGAGAAGTCAATGCACTCAGCACGAATCACTGTATGGTGCGGATTTTGGTCTGGTGGAATCATCGGCCCATTTTTCTTCGAAAATGAAGAAGGAACCGCCGTAATCATCAATTGTGAGCGATATCGCGCAATGTTAACCGAATTTTGCTTCAAGCAAATTGAAGAGGAAGACTTGGACAATATCGGCAGGACGGCGCTATGTGTCATACAGCAAACGCTACACTCAATCTTTTAAGCCCTATCTTCGAAAATCGCATAATCAGCAAAAGAGGTGATGTGAATTGACCTCCCAGAAGCTGCGATTTAACTCCGTTGGACTATTTTCTGTGGGGAGCTGTTAAAGATAAATGTTACGCCAACCATCCAGAAACAATTCAAGATCTAAAGTACGAGATTCAAGCTGCTGTAGCTGCCATAAGGCCTGAAACCATCGAGAAAGTACTCCAAAATTGGGTGGATCGGATAAGCTACTGTAAACTCAGCCGTGGTGGTCATTTGTCCGAAATTGTTTTTCACAAATAAATTTCATAAAACAACCTTTTAAATAAATGTTAGACCTTTGAAAAACATCAAGCCGTTTTTTGTTATTGACCTTTTAAATTTAAAATTTTATTTCTTCAACAACGGCGTAATTTATATTCAGAACATATTATATTCATATCTTGTTTGGTTAGGTTTGGTACTTTTATTATAGGTTTGTTTATATTAGGTTAAAAGGCCGAACCAGTTACAAGCGCCAACAGAGATTTCCCTCGAACAGCTTTTAAACCGGTTCCATTCTGAGATCTAACACTCCTACAATTTCCACAATTTGATCAGAGAGTTCTTCACATTTCATCAAACCGCTTAGAGCAAACCATTAAATTTTTGAAGAGATTACCATCAATTTCGTTAAACACTCTAGGTTCCCGAATATATGATTACCGAAATGTTTCAACACAAGTCTTGCAAAAGCTGGATTTTGTTGAAGAAAGCATTTGGATGTTTCAACCTGACCTTTTTTCCTAAATTTTGGACAATTTGTGTCCGATGAGACTTTTAGCCTAGACACCTATTGAATAATATATAGTAAGAACTCCTGCGACTACAGCAAGATGAACCTTGTTAAGAGCAAGTAGACCACTATTCCTCCTAAATTCTATAGACCGGAAGGATCTCGCAGTTTCGCAGGATTTGAGCATCGACCAACACCTGCTTAGCTTACATGATGTTTATAAATCCACGGCTAGAACGCAGGAGGCCAACGAGGATCCAGCTCCCAATGAAGTGGAGGTCTTTCTCTTCCTCTGCTTCCCCGGCGGGTACTGCGTCAAATACTTTCAGAGCTTTGAGCGCATAATGAGCTAGCCAACGCTAATATTGTCGCTCAGCTGTCATAGTGAATCCCTACTAACGGTTAAGAGGCTGCTCTTTGGAGTAATAATATATGTATCTAATGTTAACTTAATGGTAGCCACTTCTGCCTGAAATACTAACGATAGTAGTGATCCGGTAGCCTAAAACAAAGTTTGGCAGAGAGCTCTTTGCAGAAAACCTCTTCCAACTTTCTACCCGCGCCTCGAGCATCGACTCATTCGTGAAAAAGCTCACTGCATTGCTTTTGTAGCGGTTTCGGCTCGTCCACATATTTCTTGTTGGTATGTGGGTATAGAAAAAGCCGCCAGGAGTAGACTCTGCGATACAGTGCTGCAAGTTTCCAGGGATGTTGCGGAAGGACTGAATTCCAGAATGTTCATTATTGGACTTTTGTATATTTTTAAGAAGTTTGATTTAGTGATTCTATATTTGATCGTATCAAAATTCACGATACGTTAAAAAATGTTGAAAAAAACTTAAATTTCGTATTATTTTGTTCATTAGAAAACTTATTTTATGCTTAAGAATCCAAAGTCCTAAAAGGTCAAGTCTTACTTTTTCTTAAAAGCAAACAACTTTCTTTACTTTCTTACTTTTCCGAACATTTAAATGATTTTTGCTATAAAAAATTTCCTTAAGGCCCTAAGAAAATGGTGAGGTTAAGTGAACTTCGGTCTACTTGGAATCGAAAAGCTTAGTAGAGAAGCGGATCTTGAGATCAGATAACAAAAACGCTTGAATTGCTTCGTAATAAGTCTTTGGCTATCGCACTTTTAGTCAAGGTGAGCCCTTTCATCATCCAAGTTTATTATTTAGGTGTTCCATAAGTTCAGTATGCGCCATAAAATGGGTAGGTTAAGTGAACTTTGGCCTATTTGAAATAGAAAACCTTAATATCGGAGACGGTTCGATTGCTTTGTCATAAGCCCTTGGTTATAGAAGGTGAGCCCTTTCATTATCGAAGTTTAATGTCGCTGTTTAGGTGTTTCATAAATTCAATAAGCTCAATAAAATGGTTAGGTTAAGTGAACTTCGGTTTTTTTTTTAAATCAAAAAGCATAACATAGGAGGCTATCTTGAGTTCAAATAACAAAACGACTCGATCTCTTTGTAATAAGTCTGTGGCTTTCGGATTTTCAGCCAAGGAGAGCGCCTTCGTCATTCGGGCCAGTTTCAATGTCCATATTTAGGTGTTCCACAAGTTCAATATGCTCCATAAAATGTGTACCGGTAATAGTACAGATGGTTTATATTATTTATCAAGCCATTTTTGGTTTCTGGGAAGATTATTTTCATAAATAGATATGAGTGCGCTCAAAATATTTTAATTTTTAGGAATTTGAAGACTAATTTCAGGTTGTTGCTAATTGTAGCCATATAAAAGTTACTCCAGCGGGGGACTCAAAAAATCGTTGGCTTTTTTCAAACTACATTTGTGTGGAAAAATTTCTCCAATATCCATTTTAGATTTATATATGATACAAAGTATATATCAACGATTTTCATGAGCATCATTTCATCTACAACCATTAAAAATATATATTCCTCTATTTATACATACAGACATACAAACGTACACACATACTCTTAAATTCAAAGATTTTTCTTGGCCTGGCAATCATATCGGTTATACATAATTCAAAATTCATTTTTGTGCACATTAAAAATGGGAAAATTGTTTAATTTTCTGGAACTCATCATAAGCGAGCTCATAAATTATAACGCAGTCGCACAAACAGTCATAACCAACACAGCAATGTGCCAAGCACAAGCATACTTACGTACATACTATATATACAAACATCTAAACATCTAAATTTATAAATATGGCAGCAGTGGCAATAGAAAGAATGAAATCGACGAGCTAAACTCGAATGGAATGTATGGCAAGCCAGGAAAGCGTGGCCGCGCCGTTCAGACAGCGCTGCGTTGCGCTACCGCGTTTGTTGCTGTATTTAATGCAATTGACGTTGCGGCTGCGACGCAGAGGCAGATGAACGCAACCAAACTCAAAGTAAAGTAAATAACTCTGAAGAATGAATTATGACAGTTCTAATTGACTGAAGTGTGTATGTGTATATGTGTGTGTATGTTTGTATTTTGTAGTTATGTGTGAGTAGTGAGAGCAGTGGCGGCGTTGGCTGCTTTCCATCATAAAATGCATGCATCCATATATATGTATGTATGTATACAGATGTATGATATATAAGAACCAACGGCAATGGCATTGACAAGGCTAGTGGATTGAGGGTTGAGTTGAGTCCAAATGCCCACATGGAGGAAAATTATAACCCTTGCTTTGTTACTGGTATTATTAATAGTATCTTTTATTTATGAATTTTTGATAAAATCGACTGATTTTTCGTTTGAGAAACGCCGAAAAGATTAGTACACTGGAGCTAACTAAGTTTGTGCAAGAAAAAAAAAAATAATAAAAACAAAAAAAAAAAAAAAATAAAAATAAAAAACAACAATAAAACAAAAATATACTTATGTTTTAAATAATATAATAAAAAAGAGTATCAGTTCAAGTCTACCAAGTTCATGTTTAAGTTCTCACCGAACTTTCTTTCATTAACTCTATGTAACTTCCAAAATCAATAGGTTAAGCTAAGTCTCATTTAATGACTGAACTTGAAGATTGGGATCGCCCTTGTACTGCTATGGTAAACAGCCCTTAACCTCGCCAGAAAATAGATATCCTGTAAACAGATCTTATAAGTCAACAAAGCACTTAGAGGCCAATAAGAATATGCTTAGGTGTTATATACAGCTCAATAGGTATCTAAAAGTGCGAGCTCCCAGCTGAAATAATCAAGAAGGAATTTTAAATACCTCCTTTTCTTTCAAATACCTCTTTTTGTTTCAAACAGCTTCTACAACCAGCTGGAAATGAGGTCACTGATAGAGCAATGCCTTGTTAGAAACCTTACAACTTGGGAAATACTAGCCTTACTGAGGGCGAAAAGCTCACTAGACACCTTACGCTTCACTTTGAGCCTAAAAGATCTTGAGACAGCGCAAAACTAGTGGTAGCTCAATACTGGTCAAGTTCCCGTAAAGCTCAGCTAACCTGTGATAGAACGTACGTAGGGAACAAGGTTCCTACCCCATCCCATTCTATTGATAGCGGGACTTAGTTGAACTATATTGCCAGCTCGTCAACTTTGCAGTTACCCAAAATTATGCTGTAGCTTTATGTAAAACCATAGTAGTCTTAGTGCAAAGTGACTCGATGCCGTTGGCCGTCTGTCTCTCCGGATTAAATTCTTGATGTACCAAACCACGAATATCGAAAAATTCAGTGAGCATCCCCTTGATTTTTGAGTGGTTTTTTCCAGGATATTTTTTCCCTTCATTCCGATGATTGTTGACTTTTTTGCATGTCAAACACAAAAATCTTTGTCTCAACGGCAGTTATAATGCTCTCCACGAATTTGAGATTAGAAATCGAATGATAAAGCATGCCCAAAAGAAACATGTTTACGATAATTTTTTGAAAAAATTAATAAATTTCTAAGTAAGTTTTTAAGTAAGTTTTCTAAGTAAGTTTTTTTTTAGGTTGGTAGTACTGTCAGTCACATTTATGTCAAATTTCATGTCAAAATATTCATTAGTGTTTGAGACACGTGTCGTTTTGTGAGCTGCTAAAAGTGAGTTTTTCGTTTTTTGTGATCTCGAAATTTGTTGAGCAGAGAATTTGCATTAAATTTTGTTTACGGAATCAATTTTCTGCTGCGGATACGTTGAGGATGGTGCAGAAAGCCTTTGGTGATGAGGCTATGTCTAAAAAAAATGTTTACAAGTGGTATAGTGAGTTCCAAGCCGGCCGTGAACGTGTCGAAGACGAAGAGCGTCCAGAGCGACCATCAACCTCAACTGACGAAGCTCGCGTTCAACAAATCAAAGATTTGGTGTTGAAAAACCGTCGATTAACAATTAGAGACCTTGCTGATGAAGTTGGCATATCGAAAGGCTCAGCCAATACCATTTTGAAGGATGTTATGGGCCTCAAGCGCGTCAAATCTTGACTGGTACCGAAAACATTGAATTTTTTGGAAAAAAGGCATCGCGTTGAAGTGTGTGAAACGATGCTTTCCGACTACCAGGGTGTCAAGAAATGCATTATAGCTGGCGATGAGACTTGAATCTATGCTTACGACTCCGAAACAACCGATCAATCGAGCGAATATCGTACCAAAAGAGAGCCTAGACCAAAAAAATCGCGCCAAAGTCGCTCAAAAATCAAGGTCATGTTGTCTATTTTCTTCGATTATCGTGGTGTTGTGCATTATGAACTCCTTCCAACCGGTCAAACAGTCAACAAGGAATATTATTTGAACATTATGCGTCGTTTGCGTAACGCTATCCGCCTAAAAAGGCCGGAATTGTGGAAAGACAATTCTTGGTTTTTACACCACGATAAGGCACCATCCCATGCCTGCCCTGCCCTCGTAATTCGTGATAATTTCGCCAAAGACTCAACCCATATCGTTCCGCAACCGCCGTATTCACCTGATCTGGCGCCGTGCGACTTCTGGCTGTTCACCAAGCTCAAAAGACCGCTCTGGGGACAGCGCTTTTATACGATAGAGGATATTCAAGCCGCAGCGAAGACGGAACTGAAGGCCATCCCGGAAAGTGAATACAACCAGTGTTTCGAAGATTGGAAAATCCGTTGGCATAACTGCATTGCATCGGGAGGGGATTACTTTGAAGGGGATGAAATTGATTTAGAAGAATAAATAAAGAATTTTCAAAATAAATACAATGTCACCTTATTTTTTTGGCACAGTAGTTGACTTACATATAGTAAATACCTTCATTAAATATGTGTTTGATTTGTATGTAAGCCCATACAAGGGAATTGACTATTAATCGCACTAATTGCGCTCGTAGACTCTGCTTCAAACAAACCACATTCAAACATATATATTTATATAATGATATGTTCACCTAAAAGTATACAGTTTTTCCATAAAAAACACACACTTTTTTATCCCTTTTAAATCTATTTTTTCTTTGGAGTTTCACCGCAAATCAAAAGGGATGTTGCACCGTGGAAGACCTTGGCGTCATAACTCATCACATAAAAGCAAACGCCCTGAGCAATAAGTTGAAAGAAAGAAAAAGTGTTGTTGTTGCAACGCAGAAGCGATGCAACGTTGAAGAAAGTAAAGAAAGCATTTCCTGTGCAATGATGGACTTTTTTCTCGCTTTACTTACTTGCCACAGCATGGTGTGACGTTGCTGTGGCGTACAAAAGTCGTTGTTGTAGTGCGAGTTTGAGGCTGAATTACAAACCTTCATATACATGCACACACACATACACACATATAGCAGTTTAACAATGGCGACATGGCTATGGCAACAATAGGCAAACAGCGGCAGCAGCACCAGCAACGCGGCACCAGCGGAAAGGGCAACAACAGCGGGAGCAAACAATTGTGGCAGTCGCAGCTCGTCTATTTCGATAGCAATAATTCAAAAAAAAAAAGAAAAAAAAAAGAAACGAGCAAATGTAAGACGGCACCGATAGTCATAAATCTGTCAAAAATCCATTTCTTCCATTACGTTAGATTCACTCGCTCGTTTATGTGTCGTCGTCGTCAGCGCCAGTATCAGCACCAGCGGCAGCTTCAGCAGCGTCTTTGTTATTTTTGCTGCCACTTCTGCTTTGCCGCTTGATGGTTTCTGCTATAATTTTGGTATATTTTGTTGTTGTTGTTTTGGTGGTGTGGTTATTGTTGATATGCGGTTGGTGCTTTAGCCGTTTATGCCGCACACATGTTTGGTTGTGTGTGTGAGTTGCAAGTATATAATTTTTTGCCTCACTAATGTTGATGCCACTTTGCCACTATTGCCCCTGCCGCTTGCCACATTTAGTATGTGTGTATGAGCGACATAACGTCTAAGTGACTGTACAAATCATATTCTATGCGCAATTGTATTATACTGCCTGTGCCTGCGTGTGTGTGCAACTTTATTTGTTTGCTGGCATTTTTATGTTATATTCTGACACTTCAAATATGATATACTACCGTTTCTGCTTTCGGTACGCTGTCTCAGCGCGTATTGTAAGCGATGATGACGAAGACGACAGCATCAGTGTCAGCCAGCCTGTGGCAGCTACTAACATGGCGCATTTGCTGTATCAATTACTGGTAGCGTTGAATTACGCAATTACTAGATTACTGCTGGTGGCAGATTATGCATTAGGGGGAGTCGAAAAAGGAATAATAAAATATTAACTGCCTTAGACTTTACAAACACAAAGTTTCCATGCAAGAAATTTATTTTGCTCGGTTAGTTTGTATGGCAGCTATACGCTATAGTGATCCGATCTAAACAATTTCTTCGGAGAATACAGTGTTGTCTTTGAAAACAATCGGTACCGAATTTCTTGAAGATATCTCGGAAAATGAAAAAGTTTTCCATACAAGAACTTTTTTCATATGAGTCAGATTGTATGGCAGCTATATGCTATAGTAATGCGATTTAAACAATTTCTTCAGGAATTGTACCGTTGCTTTTAACATAAATTTCAGCCAAATTACCTGAGATATCTCAGCAAATCGAAAAGTTTTTCATACAAAGTCGTGATTTGGTACGTTCAGTTCGTATGGCGGCCATGAGATATAGCAGTCCGATCTAGGAAATTTCTTCATATACTGTAGCGTTGCTTTGGAGAATAATCTGTTCCAAGTTTAGTGACGATAACTTGTTAAATAAAAGCGTTTTCCATACAAGAACATGATTTTAATCGTTAAGTTTATATGGCACCTATATGCTATAGTGGTCCGATTTGCTAATTTTTTTCAAATATTGTAGCATTTCCTTGGAAATTAATCTGTTCCAAATATCATGAAGATATCTTCTCAAATAAAAAAGTTTTTCAGACAAAGACTTATTTCTCATCGCTCAGTTTGTATGACAACTATATTTTTTTTATCTGCCAATCGAAACAATTTGTTCGACTATTGTAAAGTGGACTTTGGTTATAATCCGCCCTAAAATTCCGTGAAAGTATCGTGATAAATAAAAAAGTTTTTCTTACGGGGACACCATTTTGGTCGATCAGTTTGTATGACAGCTCATTACTATAATAATCCGATATCAGCGGTTTCCAAAAAGTCACCAGCTTCTGGAAAAGAAAAAGACGTCTACAAAATTTCTGAACGATATCTTAAGAACCTCTCGCCATTATGATTAATTAAATCTGTATATAATTACTTTATAGGCTCATTGGATGCCAATAAAGAAGAAGAAAGGTCCTCAACGTTACTGCTTGGGTGTTGTATCTCCGTTGCAAACTTAACATACCCTCTTTGGATACAAAAATAATGTTTTAAATTTTTTTCTGCGAGATCCTTATGAAAAACTCGATCACTTGTTTTTTCTAAGAAGAGTAGGAAAATTTGTATTTAAAAATCGTTACGATTATCAGAGTAATTTATCAACTATTTGCACTATGTAATCAATTTTAAATCATCGACCAGTGGATAATCTTATGAAAATGTAATTTTATTTTTATAATCATTTTCCAAAATTATTTCTCTGAATTTATTAAACCTAATTCTGTTTTCGAAGCTGATAAAAACGAATCTGAGAGCTTTCTGAGAGCTTTCTGAGAGCTTTTTACAACCATTGAAAAGTTTTATTCATTTATATTATTTTAATATAGTAGATATGAAATAAGGTATTGAGTCTTCCAAAAAAAAAAAAAAAATAGAACGCGAAAGCTTTCTGAGGAGTATTTAGTATTTATTTCCTCTCAAATTGATAATAAGTACTATATCTAAGTTTTTTTTAACAACTCTATCGAACTGAAAAAATAGCTGATATGTTTTGTTGCCTTAAATAACTTTGTTTGTTTTAGAAGTATTTCTCCGCTTCACGTAAAAAAATAAGTGGGATTTTACAATAATGTTCAGTAAAGCCTAATGAATCAAAAAAATGGTCTCTATTAGACTGGTAACAATAATTTTCTCAATATTCTTTGCACATCATCCTCGCAGAATATAACATTACCGAAATACATACATATATGCTATGACTATTAGCACCTGCTGGCTTCTAAGTAAGCTTGTATTCAGTAAATCTTCCACAAATATAGATAGAGAGCGATTCGAACAATGATCATGATTATAACAGTTTTTTGTTGAGGGATAGCAAAAGCTTTACTGCTATTAGTAAAATAATAATATTCGGATTATTAATTGTAAGATTTGGTTACTAATTTCCAAGAACCCGAATACACCGTATTGCATTCCAAATGGTATTTTTTTGTAAGTTATAAGAAAAAAAGTCGATAATATATTGTTAAATAAAATGTAAAAATAATGAATATTTGCTAATTATTATTATTCATACCATTTGTTGTTTTAGTATATGTCTCCTTTAGGAATCTCAATCATATTTCTGTCTCAAATGTAGTGTTGATGCCAAAATTCGGTCCCATAACAGCCTACCCTGAATCTTTTGCGTATGTCAATACTTAATGAATTGTTTAACAAATACATCTGGAAATACTACAGAATTTCACGAATTAATGTCGATGCAAGAAAGTTATGTGGCATGAATACTTTTTTTTAATTATTAGTGAAAAAAAAACCTTTTAGGTAACTATTTCTTTCGTTGTACACAAGCGCTTTTGGTTTTAAATCGCATTAAAAACTTCATAGAAAGTTTTCTAAATTTATATTTGAAATTTCTATACAAGTTTGTAGGAAAAAATTTAAATTTTTTGAAAATACGAGTACTGGTTTAAAGTGTCCGCTTAACATAAGCCATAAATATTCCACTACAGCCTTACAAATGTTTTTGACGAATCGCACAACTAAACTATATCGTTCAATGGTTTTCAAATTTTCCAAATTACACTTTCTTTCACAATTAAAACAATCCATGGGTACGAAATGGACGGTATTAGCAATGCTTTGCCTAAAAACGTCCACATAGATTTCAAAGATTCAGTACCATTTATACACACTTGCTTTCTGAATACTCACAATATTAATTTCGTACACAATGTGGCAAATATGTATCCGGAAATTGTAATTAAATTGTCCAAATATCTGCAAAATCTGTTTATCAGTTTTTTACAACAGCTGCTTAAGTCGGTACATCCTGTTTTTCCAACGAATACAAATTTCGCACAAAGGATTTGCCTCAAATTTTGTATTTCTAACCGAATTTCGTGTGCGGAACAGTTACGAATGTTGAAAAAGGATTGCGGTGATGCAGTTTTATCAAAAACACACGCCTAAGAGTGATATAAAGTCTTCAAATACTATCGAGAGATTGTTGAAGACATGCCTAAATCTGATGAAAATATTAAAAAATTTAAGGACATGGGCTTGAAAATCATGCTCCTGATGGATATTTTGGGAATGAAATGCGTTTTTGCTCGACACGTCCTATTAAGCCTTATTTTTTTTTTTTTTCAAAAAGAGTTCCGTATAAAAAATGATAATGCACCATCGCATCGAGCCACGATTGTGTCAAACCACCATCGACCAACCATCGTGTTCACATGGCTCCATGTGATTTTTTCTTGTCGACAAACTGTAATTGACGCCTCGGCGAACCCGTTTTCAGTCAATCGAAATGATAAAACAAAATTTGCTGAAGACCATACCAAAAAGTGCTCATGAAAATCTGGTAGGAATTAATTTGAAGATGACAAAATAAAAAGTGATGAACAATTAAATATTTTAAGTTTTATTTAGAATTTTCGGAAAAAGAAATTTTTTGTCACAATGTATTATCATACATAATAATACAATACCCCCTTGGGTCTCCCAACTTTTTTTTTACTTTTTCAGGTTATAAAAAAAATATTTTTTTTTGTACATTATAAAATATGATTTCTTGCTTGGAGTCAACCCATAAAATCACCGTCACCCTATAGACCTAAAATAAATAATGCTATATAATATATTAGCAGTCTCAAAAAGGACAAAAGTCTGTATATTTAGTCAAATGCTAATCATTTTAGATTAATGTTTATAATTGCTTGACAAACTATTCACTCAATTGTCCTGGACATTTTTACAAGGCAGCCACAACGTTGACATATTTGAAACTGTCAAATGTAATTTTTCAAGATGAATACCATAGAGATATAGACACAATAATGAGTATATACATATATTTATGTATATATGTATATGTGCAGGTATATATTTAACATTTACGCTCTAAGAAAAAAATAAATGTTACCTCGCAATTGAAAGGTTCTTCAAGTGAATATAATAACTCATTGGTATATATGTACATCTATATATATATGGCCAACATATAAAGCAGGATGTACTTATAATACATACAAATGCACATCCCTTTCAATCCAACTTAAAAGAAGAATTGAGACATTCAAATTGATGCATTAATTTCCCGGCTGTCAGTCGAAGTTTTACTTGCGCAGGCGCAAATAAAGACGCTGCCACATAAGCCAACAAGTGCTCATAAGCAAATGCAACAACAACAACAGGCAAGTAGTTAAATAGTTATGCATGTTTATTGACGATAAATGAGCGCAGTCCAACTGTGATAAAAAAACACACACACAAAAAGCAAAAAAGAGAAGGGAAAAGGATCACAAGGCAACGCCAAAAAGAAATAAACCAACTAAATAGAAATGTCACTACGAAAGTGAAGGTTGAAGTATGTATCCCACGCATGCACAGGTAAAAGCCAACAACTCCATATATACGAACATACATACACTTCAAGATATGCAGATAAAGACATGCCATAATGCCAAGTGCAGCAGCGACAGCAGCAGCAGCATCATTCAAGTGGCAAGTGGCAATTGGCTGAGAACTAGGCGCTGAAGATTAATATGTCTGGAAAGCGGCTAATTAAATTACACACAAAATAAGGCAACCGGGCTGTGAGTGAAGTGGAAAAGCAGTGAAAGCAATGAACTACCGACAACAGCTTGTATGGCTCTATATATGTATATGTAAGTATACATCTGCATATGCGCGCAGTTGGCACTGCGAGGGAGCGCAGCGGATGCGCCTATCAACCGCCATAATAAGGGAAATTTTTCTTTCTTTCAATTTTACAAAATGAAAAATTGCGCTACTCAAGTATCTCAATTAAGTATCTCGAGTGTAGCGATTTGTATGCCAGCGACCCCGGATGCCTGCCACATAACAGCCACCGACGTTGTTAAAGGCTGGTGTAAGGCTTATATTTTGGAGTTGAAGGAAATATTTGGGACATATATACAAGTATATAAGAAAAGATTTGGATTGAAAAAGTAGGTTAGAATAGGTTAATCTGGTAGGCCAATAAGCCACGCATAGACCAGTTTTAGTCCTTTGCTATATCAGATGGAGTTCAGTTGCTAGGTCCAAGAGGAGCAGTCCTCCTTCTGGATGCCTGCGCTTAATACGGATATCGTTATCTCCTCCAGTGTGTTATACCGTGTGGATGCACAAGAGATGCTCCATTGTTTCCCTGGTGCCCTGCTCTAGACATTTCCTGCAGTCTTATCGCTCTGTTAGTCCCATTCTGCGGGTGTGTGTCGGCACCAGAATTTTTAAAGGGAAGCTGGTAAAGACTTTCTAATAAAATACCTAACTATCTGCAGATTTCAAAGGTAATGGAAATCAAAAAGAAAGTTTCTTCGATGACTTAGGCTTGGAAGTTTGTCTTTATCCCTCTAGGGCAGGTAATTGTTTTAGAATTATGGTTTAAGCTCTAGATCAACTCACTAAGTATTTGTCCTAGATGTAAATAGAAGCTTTACAATCGAAAATCTAATACAAATTTATTGAATATCAGACATGTTGACTAGACTTTTGAACATTTATAACAGAAATATTTAAAAGTTTTGGAAATAGCGTTGTTCTAACTCGTTCCATCGATAAACGGATCGACGTAACTAGAAAGCTCTAGGAATTTTTGTTAGCCAAGGACCGCCAAACTTATTTTTGAACGGTTTACGCTGCGGTAACATCGTTGGAATGTTGTTTCGTTCCAACACCTCAAGTTTAACATCGTTCTATAGGTATGGAGGGTAGGACTGAGCTCAGGTTTCTACCGGGGTCACGGCTGGCGGATAATAGACGGCCGATACTAAGTAGGTTAGCTGCGAACAGTAATACAAAGCCCCCAAGGAAGGGATTGGCTCAAAACGCCTCGTGTGTCCAATGAACATCCGACGAAGAGGCGAAAAATGCCGCCTTTAAATAAGTGTTCAACCCCACCGAAATTGCACCGAGGAAGAGCCTACCTACGAGAAGAAGGCAACAAAGGGACTAGGGAACAATACAGCGAGCAGCACCAAAAGTGCACAAACGTCAACGAAAACCGTGGGCCTATGCCCATCAGAATCGATCACAGTAAGATTCCGATTATGGAGTACTGGAAACACGGAACGGATTAGTTTGACAACGGTCTGGTGAAGGCAGTATTCTATCACCTCAGTAGGTAAGAGTGACATCGTACCGAAGTGGATGGGGCTAACACTGTTGTCCACGAGAAGTTTACATATTCTGACTGTTGCCTTATCTCCAATACCTTTTTGTTGCCAGATTTGGAACCCTCAGAAGAACGTAGATGTACTTTTTCCACTTAATTGAAAAGATATCCCAATCCACTTCTTTGCTTTGTCGACTTCCCTGTTGATTTTTGAGATTATCCACTCTTTCTAAGTTTGTATATAAAATAGTCCACCAAAAGGGGATAATTGGGAAAATATATTGGCCTTCGCCAGGCCACCTGCTTTCAAAGTCATGATTCAGCCTAACCAGAGCCAGCTCGACACCCGCGGGAAGAATATTAATAAGAGAAAGTTCAAGTTCTCAAAAAAGTAATTCGAAAATAGTATTAGAAAGCTTTGGACTTTGAGAACATCTGAAATTTCAGTACATAAAAGAATGGAATCTATCCCTTGCGAGGAGTTAAATGTATAGGAAATGGCTTAAGCTGTTCCCCCTTACGGTTTGAGGAACAAAGATAGAACTTAGGTCTACGTCATCCACTCCGTTTTATTTTCTAAAGCTGAGCCAAAGTATTCCACATTATTTGGAGATAATTAGCACTACTTGAGTATGAAAGACATCAGCTAATAGAATAACGGTTGAAACGAACAGGTTGCTTGACGTGCATCGTCTCACGGTGATGTGCGTCGTAGTCGTTCATCCACAAAAGCGTAGATAAGACACCACCGCCATCGTCAGCTCTAGCAACAACTACAAACATGAACATAGCTGTCGTCACAACCGAATAAGACGTCTTCCATTTTGCGCACAAAGCACCTCGCTAGAGTGGCTGCACTGCGAGCTGTTGACGGGTGACGAGCCGAATGCTCGAGTGTACGTGAAATCCTTTAACGATGCGCCGAAAGTGGAAGAACAAGAACAAGAATAAGCAGTCAAATAAAATACAAAAGTAGGCGATAAGTTAAACAATAAGATGAGTAAAACATGTGCGTTGCCTGATTGGTTGGTGCGCACGATAGTCTCCGAGCCGCGCTCACAGACAATTCCATCAACTTCGCTAGCTGAGCTGGCTGGCTGGCTGAGTAAAGGCGACCCAGCACAGAGTCAGTTAGCGAGCCAGCGCAGTCAACATAGTCGAAGAAACAGGCTGTGGCACTGTAAAATCACCTCGTTTGCCATTGTTGTTGTTGTAGCTGTTCGTTTTGTGTGTTTTGCTCTCACAGAATGAGTGACAGCTCAATGCAATCTCGTCAGCGGACAGACGAGACGAAAGGCTGGGCCGGACAGAATGATATGCGATGCGATGTGCATTTATGTAGTAGGTAGCTATGCATGTGTGAGTTTGTGTGTGTGTGTGAGTGTGTGTGCGGCGAAGACAATCGAATGGACAGCATCGTATCGGCAATGCTCATAGTTTGGGCACGTTTGGTTGTTAGTGAATGGAAAAGGGCAGTACCAGCAGGATTTACAACAACAATTACAACAGCAAAAACAATTTTTACAACAACAACAATAACACCAAAAACGGTTAGCAAGCGTTGAACAATGACATGACGAAAACAACAAAAACAAGTGCAACAACAATAAACATAATACTACTACAACAGCAATGAAACACCAACAACCACTGCAGCAGCGTCACTTACTAACACACACTCACAAGCAAACTTGTACATATATCAGGGCTGCTGCCGGTTCAAAGCTGCCATACTGAAGGTGGCTAGTGGTGTTGGTGTATCTGTTGACGCCGTCCGCACACATAGCTGACGAAAAGGAGAAACAAGTAGAATGAGATGTACAGAAATGAAATCAAATCAATCGAAGGGTCGCTTGTTGTGCGTCGTGGTGATGGCGGTGGTGGAGGTGGTTGACAGAGGAATCCATCAATTTTTATGTCACTCACTGCTAGTGTTGTTGTTGTTTTTCTGTGCAATGGTTGCCCTCTGAATTGTTGATTTAATCAACATTTGAGTTTACTGTCTCGCTTGCTCATACGCTTTGTCGCCCTGTGGTAGTCAACCACTTTGCATGCGTGCAACATTTTTTGTATGTGTGTGGGTACTCCATTCGATTGTCACTGCTTTTGTTGGCCTGTCAGTGCGTTGTTGTTGTTGTTGTTAATCTTCTTTAGCTCATAAAATGCAAATCGAATTTCGAATCAAATCGCATGGAATCGACAATAGCTTGACTCTATCAAATACAGTGCACGCGTTGGGGGTATGCGGACTCAGTAGGCTGTAGTCCAGAGAAAGGGAACAACAAAATTGGCACAGTTTGCAATAAAATATAAATTTTTTTTCTAATAATTTAATTTATTGATTAAATTTATCACTACTTAGACCTCAATACTGGCTTCATTGGTTCCAAAAATACCGTTAAATCCCGTTTAGTAATCATTCTGCAACAATATAGGTCGTTCAACCGAAACGGCCCCGGATTTTTATTCGACCAAGGACTGTTAACTGGGCAGCAGTCTTCAAAATTATGTGAGGAAAACTTTTTGCCGGTACAACAACAACAACAATCGGGCTTTTTAGAAAGACAAATTCTTGACAATTCCCCTCCACACTAATAAATTTCTTCTGTGTATGCACTATCATTTATCCATCACCAAATTAATTTTGAAACTTTCCTTATCCCTTCCGGTTTCCAAATTGTTGAACCGTTTCTTTTCTCGTTCTCATTTTTGATTTTCTGCAAATTCTCTTTTTTTTAAGGTGTAAAAGAAATGAAATTCATATAGCCGATATAAAAGTTAGGTTAGGTTAGGTTAGGTTATATGTCGATCCAAAAAAGGATTCCGCTATCCGGATAGCTAAGAACGCCAGAACATTGTGCTACCGAAATATTTATAAATGTTGATCGAAAGGCTCTCAAAAATCGACAAAGCCTTTTGAGTGTGTCACAAATTTCTTGAGGCAACTGATATCAATTCAGTCAGGTTCACCGCCGATATGACTGCCTAAATCTTGTTCTCAGGGTCTGGTTGTTTCCATATCAACTTCCTCCTTGCAATTTTGACATTTTCAGCCTTACCGCAGGAGCGTCCATTGGATGATGTTCGGTAAGAATTTTTACAAGCAGCAAGTAGTTCTGTGGATCTTCTGAGTTCTGTACTAATTAAGACAGAAGGAACTCCGAGCTAGTGGCTGACCAGCGCCTGCTAAGCTCACGAAGTCCACAGGTTAAGCGCCGGATGACAACTGTTATCCAACTCATTCCCAATCTGATGTAAACGAAACACAGTGTCTCGCCTTTGAGCTGCAGTTTCCAGTGATTGCGCTATGACCAAACACCCAGATTATTATATAATAATTATCATAAGTATTTTAAGTGGTTTGTATACATTTTTATGTATCACAGTCGTCTTCTGAATACCAAACAGTTTTTGAACCACTTGCCAAAAGTCGGGAAGAACTGAAACTCCCAAACCTCATTTGCTCATGGTTCAAAGGCAAGCAGTGAAAAAGACTGTTTTCAAAACTATGGTGGAAATAAAAGCATCTTATTAATAATATTATTCTACAGAATCACTGTATGACATAAGCTTGGGCTCAATGGCATGTGGCAGAAAAAGGAAGATGGACGAATAGGCTCATTAAGAACGTATCAGCCTAGATTGAGAGACAACGGGGAGACATAATTTTTAGCTGACGCAATTTTTGACGGACCATGGCGGTTTCATGGAGTATTTCCAAAGATTCAGCCACGATGACGACACAAAATGTTCATTCTGTAGCAGTGAAAACGACGAGCATATCTTTTTCCTCTGCCCGAGATATTTAGTGGAGGGAACCACCATCGAACGAATAATAACATGCTGCAATCAAAGCTGTTATAAGTAAAAATGAAAGACTGGGTCGCAGTAGCGGTCCAAGAACTCAGGAGAAGAGAATGGCAGCGGATAGGCTTAAGGCCAGCTAAATAATCCCGCATGGGGTTTGAGAAGAGACATTCTTGCCCAGCTAGGTCTTGCGATGTAATGCCTAAAGGCGGTCTCACAGCTCCAAATACAAGATTGTTCCTTAGTTAAAAAACTCATTTGGACTACTTTTTTCGAACCTGAACGAAGATTCAGAAGAATTTTTTCGCAGATTTATTACTCAAATTGTTCGCCGTATTTAAGAAGTAATATTTTTTGAAATCCTTACTTATAAAATCTACTTTTGAGATCCCACCCGTGAAAATGCCTTCAAAGCTTTGAAATGAGGGTTTACCTCAAGGTAATGGCTTTACAGCTTCGAGAGAGCGGTTTACCTCATCGTAATTTCTTTAAAGTTCGCAAAAAGAATTTTCTTTGTGTAATGTCTTTAAAGTTCTGGTAAATTTAAAATTCTAAAAAAGGAGGAACCCTCTTAAAAGTGTCTTTAAAAGAATATAGGATTTCCCTCATGATAATGCCTTAAAAGTTCTCAAAAGACGTTTCTATAAAATTAGGGTACGTGTTTGAGTTAGTTTCCTAACATTAATCATACCAATGGTAATCCCGAAAACCAAAATATTTTATCGCTCATCTCCACAAAAATAAAGTTTAAAACTTTTCAATTCTCCCTTTGCACAAAAACCATACAGCCACCGATTTTCTTACTTCCACACACACACACATTTTGCTCCAATGTCCGTTAAATGTCATCTGTGCTCGTAGCTGCAGCTTTTGCTACATTCCCTTTGTTGTTGTTGTTGGCAAATTTTGTTTGCTCTTGTTTTTGTTGCATCTATATCGTCCACCCCTTTTTATTGTTCTGTCCATCAAAATCCATGAAATCGCCACAATATGTTAGGAGCGCTGTGTTTGCGTTGACTTTGGCTGCAATCAGCTTCTGCCTTACAATTCGCTCAATTCGTTTCAACTCGTTGACTGGCTCGTTGGTTTCATCTTCCTGGCTGGCTGGAATATGTTTTTGGTTGCAACGCTTCTTTTTGTGCAGTCTTTGTTGTGCTTGGTGGTTCAATGTTTTTATGCTGCGCCTTCTATTTGAGTTCCAGCTATTGCTTTTGTTGTTGCGTTTGATCTCTTTGCTGAGTTGTTATCAACGCTGGACTTGATTTTTTTTTTTTTGGTTTTATTCGTACTATTTTTGGCCCATTGTGTGTGTTAGTTCGTTTGCTTTTTATTTCTTGTTGGAGTTCAAAGTTTTATTGTATATTTTGGTGTTTTCAAGAAAACTTGCGTGTGAGAAGGATAGTTTTGAGTATTGCGAAAACTCAGCATTATTGTCAATCAACGAACCCGATATTCTCAGAGCGAATTTAATATTGAATTTTATATAAAAGTGTTTACTTAAGGTTTAAGGCATTTTTAAGGACTATGGACTTTGGAAGAAAAGAGGCTGTTACGTACGGAACCTTGAAGAATCCACAAAATGATTTTAGGTGATCGCAGAATGAAGTTTCTCAAGCAAGTTGAGACTCTAAAGATATCAAAGGAATATATCGGACATATCATTCAAGAAAACTTGGATTTATGAAAGCTTTGTGAATGGAAAATTGTGGCTTAACAGCCATAGCATACATAAGGCTTCATATTGCTTTTCCAATCACCGAATTCTTTATATCTGGTACCCAGTGACTCGTCCATATTGGCAAAAAGCAGCAACAGTCGGTTTTCACAAGGTTTGCTAAAATCGAATTTTTTAGCATCAAAATCAGTCGCCATAGGCAGAAACAAATAGGACACTTGGTGTCAGTTCCGGATCTGCAAAAACACTTTTGAATCTTTTGTGTAATCACTAGTCATATATATCATGTGTGGTCGATTTTGCAGCGCTTCACAGATAAAAATTCAGTCCGTGTGGTTTTTCGGGTAAACTCGATTTTCCATTGAGCTGCTTTTTTATCCAGCTTTATTTTAATGGGTCCAAATGGAGGTTTGTGCATTATTTGGCTCTTAGAAGATCAAAAAATTGCTTTTATGATTGTCGGACTAGACGATTTTTATTACTTTTTCTATATTTAAGACAATTGGCTTTCCAGACCGTGCAACATCAAACTTGTCTTCAGAATGGTTGATAATATTGCAGAAGTATTTTGGAAAGTCTGTTTTATCACGAATGTAAACATTTAAGTGGCACGAAACTTTCAATGGAAACTTGCCTCATGCAAATGTCGCTGTATATCTCGCAACGCTAATCGTTTCATCGGCAGCGGTGTTCGCCATTGCCAAAGGACCATAAATTTTCCGCGAAACCTTTCCCTTGAACACTCCTAACGCCCGCTCATCAGATGTTGTCATTGCCCACGCCTCCGCATCATATATGGTACATAGCAGGACCTGTTCAATGAAGGACTTGTAGAGCTTGGTCTTCCTTCATCGAAAGAGCACTTCACTTTTCAATTGCCTACTCAGTCCAAAGAAGGACCTTTTGGAAAAAGTGATTTTTCGTTTTATTTTAGACTAGTATGGTTGAAATTGCCTATTACACCAAAGTTCTGTAAGTCACTAGATCACCTCTTTGGTTCCTTCAAGTATATGTTCCGTACTTGAAACTTACTGTTATTCGCCGCATGTTTGAGTAGAGTTTTTGGGCATCCAATCGCAACATTCCGAGATAGCTTTAACTTCACTGTGACACAATAGTCCTCATCGTATCAGCTATTCTTTCGCCCTCTATGAAAACCAGTGGTTTCACTTGCTGCGTTCGTCCCACAGCTCCTTTATACGGAGTAGCTGATGAGTACTGTCAGGGAGCAGAGGTGCAAGTCAAGCAGAAAATTGTTTAGCTGTCGGTTATGTTTACAGCTTCTCGACGCCGTACTTTTCTTGTGTTTATTGACGGATGTTTTTGGCTGCACATAGGCACGTCCGTAACTTTCCTAGAATAAGATGAAAGTCCGAGTCAATGTTAGGTTCTCAGAGTGTATGTACGTCAAGAACACTGGAGACATGTCGTTCATATAAAGGGTGAGCCATTTAACGTTTTAAATTTGAATTATCTATATTTCGACATTGGAAACGTCAAATACCATTCGGAAAGTGACAGATATTCAGTAAAAAGTCTAAAATTTACGAAATGGGTCGCTATTAACTATTATACAGTTCGCAGATTGGGCAGAAGATCGTTTGACTGAGGATGGTTAATTTTACCGAAAAATCATCTTTTCGAACGAGACTCATTTCCACCTTGACGGTTACGTTAACAAGCAAAATTGTCGCATTTGGGGCACAGCAAACCCGCACGTAATCGTCGAAAAGCCAATGCACCCAGCACGACTCACTGTATGGTGCGGATTCTGGTGGAATCATCGGCCAATTTTTCTTCGAAAATGAAGAAGGAACCGCCGTAACCATCGATGGTGAGCGATATCGCGCAATGTTAAACGAATTTTTCTTCAAGCAAATTGAAGAGGAAGACTTGAACAACATTTGGTTCCAGTAGGACGGTGCTACGTGCTTTACAGCAAACGCTACCCTCAATCTTTTACGCCCTATCTTCGAAAATCGCATAATCAGCAAAAGAGGTGATGTGAATTGGCTTCCCAGAAGCTGCGATTTAACCCCGTTGGACTATTTTCTGTGGGGAGCTGTTAAAGATAAATGTTACGTCAACCATCCAGAAACAATTCAAGATCTAAAGTACGAGATTCAAACTGCTGTAGCTGCTATAAGGCCTGAAACCATCGAGAAAGTACTCCAAAATTGGGTGGATCGGATAAGCTACTGTAAACTCAGCTGTGGTGGTCATTTGTCCGAAATTGTTTTCCACAAATAAATTTCATAAAACGACCTTTCAAATAAATGTTAGACCTTTGACTTTATTGACTTTTTAAATTTAAAATTTTATATGGCCTACCCTGTATCAAATATGATCGATCTAGTTTTTAACTTTTCGTTCTGAAGATAGCCAATTGATGAATTTTTTTGTGCTGGAATTTAGTATCACAGACAACCAAATTTCAGACCCGGGCGAAGTCGATAAGCCCCCCCGTTTTAAAAAGATTCTTCATAGAGACTCCAACTCTTGCTCCAAAGACAACTTCTTTGTCCACCGTTTCTTAAGATCGCCCAACAGAAATCGTGTAACTGCCATGAATATCTTCGTGTTGGAATCAGAGAGATGGTGGATTATTTTGTGTATCGTCTTAACCATTTTGGTTAATGTTTTGAGTATGAAGCTTGTCAATTCTAGACTTGAACCGAAAGACCTGTATCTTTTGCGAAAGCGACGTCGAATAGTGGTCGCAAAAGAAAAGCTTGAAATGTAGGTAAAGACCCCACATTCATCAAAAACATCTTTGCTGTCATCGAGGCGTGAGTTTATTAATAGGACGTCGAACTGGCAAACAGTTTAACCAAGACTCAAACCGAGACGAGACATGAGTTTATGAATGTGACGTGAAACCGGTCAACAATCTAGCGAGTAGTGCTCTACAATAGAGCCGAAACCGAAAAAACGAAATTTCGCTGCAAACAATGAAGCCACTAAAGTTCAACCCAGCCGAGTCTTATAACAAGTGTATGGAAAATTGTATTAATCGTTGGCTTATGTTAGCTCAGGAGCCAATTAAGAAAACCGTTATAAAAATTGGTATTAAAATACTTGAAAAGATAGATTTTTTGTCAGTATGGTTCAAATTTGATCAAATGGTCTGTATGTTATGCCGCTAAAGCCCCTCCTTTTATTACTGTTGCTTTGTTTGCCAATTATATTTCAGCAATAATCAACCATCAAACGCCATTCACAACTGCTATCTGGTATTTATCCAGCATTGAAGGGAATAAATCCAAGCTGCCGTAAATACAAATTATGACAGCTAAACAATAAATCGGAAAAAAGTTGTATACATATTTATATGGTATATTTGCGTAGCGTAATGAAAATTTGCGTTATTAAGCAATTAAAATGTGGATGTGCTTAGGCGCGTATACGAACAGTTAGGCGAGCGCAAACAAGGTTAGTTTGGAAAAAACGCGGCGGTTGCGCGCACGGTGACAGGTAATAAAAGTAATTTATGCGCCGCAAGGGTTGCAGCGAGAACGACGAGCGCTGCAACTTTCAACCACTGACAATTTGTGGCACAAACAGTTAGATATGCATGTAAATGGTTGTATATATGTATTTATATAGTTATGCATATATTTATAGCTTGGCAACAAAATGCTGTCACAGCCTAAGCCACAGCGACGACATATCAACCGAATTAGCTAACAAATTGTCTGCATAATTTTTTGGTGGTGGTGCAACTGGATTTTCTATAATATCATATGCATACGTGCAGAGATAACTGCATATCAAATATAATTCATATTTTGCTATCCAATGCCACAAATCAAATTATAGCATGTGATAGTTATTAAAATTATAGCCATGTGCATGTGTCTGCGATGTGTTGCAAGGATTTTGGTGTAATCAGCAGTTGAGCCAACTACCACCACCCAATTGGGTTCTTGCATGCCGTCTGCTTGCTGCTCTGACCATTCAGCGCTGGCAGTTAGTGGCAACGTGCTCGTCAACTTCTTCAGCCGCAGCGGCCTTTTGACCTTTGCACCGTTTGCCAGCCAACAACAACCACCTTTTATGTGCGCTTGCTGCCAAGACTGACCATAAGCAGGCAGACGAAGCCTTGTGACACAAGAAATGCAAACGTAGCGCGCAAAAAAGTTGATTTGTAAGCAGAAGAAAAAGCAACAAAAAAATCAATAACAAAATACAAAAAAAAAAAAGTAAGGAAGGACTAAGTTCGGGTGTAGAAGAACTTAGCAGAATCTCACGATTTGCAAAACTTAAAAAATAAAAGTCGGTGAACGATATAAAGTCGAGCGGAGAGTCGAAAATCATTGCGTGGAGTAATAAGGGTCCAGGAAAAGATGTGTACTGATTGTATTCACCTTTGCTATTAATCTCAATGTTACTTGAGAACATATTTCCACACAATTTTATTAAGATAACTCACATCTTGTTAGATATAAGATTAGATATATGGTCGGCCAATAAGCCTAGACCAGTTTGGTCCTTTGCGGTACTAGATTGAATTCAGTTACGTGGTCCATGAGGAGTTTTCATCCTTTACAATGCCTGCGCTTGACGCGAATTTCGATAGACTATATGGCCTCACTGTTAATAACTCCTCTAGTGTGTCATACTGTGGAGACCACAGATGCTTACAGTGTAGTCTTGCCAATGCGGGACAAGTGCACAAGGGGAGTAACCCTTGTTTAGCTGGTGCTCTGCTCCAGACATTTCTTACAGTTTCCTTTTCTTGATCTGTCAGTCTCATCTTGTGAGCGTATGTCGCCACCAGTTAGTGACCAGTTA
>JBAWJQ010005549.1:0-24852 GCA_037783105.1 Bactrocera zonata | reverse complement strand
CTTTACAAGGAGGTACAAGATCCCGAAATGAAAACCCCTGAAGCTTAAGTTGAAATAACAACTAATGAACATACCAAGTATCTGGACGTCATCTCGAAAAGCAAACTGAAAGTGGAACATCAAGTGGAAAATAGAGAATAGGAGTGAAAAGGCCATTGATGTCCTATATGCGTGTAAGAGGATGCTAGGTTCCATCACCTGAACTGATGCTTTGATGTTACACAGCGGTTCTCAAGCCAATCTTGCCAATGGTTGAAGTAAATACAGCGACTAAATGTTCTCTGCTTATCGAGTGCCCTAAGAATCATTCCAGCGTCCTGACACCAATCGACATTACAGGAAATGTAAAGCTCTGCAGCGAAATCAGCGGCAGAATTGGTGGCGTTAGATGAATTCTCCATAAGAGCTTTCGATCATAGCACAAAAGAAGAGAGTTGGTAACTAAAATAGATCAAAAACCCTCGCGCTTTATTTGGCAGAGAAAATTTCAAGTCACACTAAAAGAAGGTGGATGGTCAGAAGCATCTAATGGAACTTACAACATCTACTATACAGACGAATCAAAAATGGCTAATGGAATAAGAGTCGGTACCTCTTGCTAGGCCTTGGATCTTTGGTGACATTTCCAGCTTCTCGAATATTGCAGCATTTCAGGAGGAAATCTTTGCGGTCAGAAAAGATCAATGCATACATCGCCAGCCAGGTGGCAATTAAGGCAACAATCTTACATCTTATTATGTCAGAGACTATCCTTAGAAGAAGGAGGCAACAATCTTACATCTTATTATGTCAGAGACTATCCTTAGAAGAAGGAGGCAACAATCTCACATCTTATTATGTCAGAGACTATCCTTAGAAGAAGGGAGGCATAGTAGATGTAGCATTTGTCTTAAAACTTTATTCCAAGTCTTAAAAGAATTCCGTGAAATGAAAGAGCTGAAAAGATTGCCAAAAGTATCAACCATTTGGCTACCGAACCCGTGAAGAAGAACGGAAGTCACGGAACAGAAAACTGTTATTTATTTGCACGGGTTTGAAAGGACGGCAGATTGCACGTTATTTTCCTACTGACAGGCCTACTGGTATCGGATGGGCATAAGTGATGACGATACATGTAGAAATTGCATAAAAGTAGGTATGAGAGAGAAGCTGGAACATCACCTAAGTTTCCGTTCAGCATTATCTAGAAATCGTTTTAAGTATCTAGGAGCTTGATAGTTCAAGAGACTAGACGAGATATCAAGTCGCTCTTAAAATGCTGCAAGAAACATTGACGTCCTGCATGACGGCTACTTCAGCTCAAATTAAACTGAACCTCCATCTGGCATTTCCAAGAACCACTAGATCTACGTATGGTGTGACAGCCGGCCAGTATAACCGAACCTAAACTTTTATTAGAAACATCGGCTTCACAGTATATAAATTCCTAATGTTGAAGCTTTCCAAGTGTGAGATGGACTCAAAAAATTATTTTTTACTATTTTCTGGTCTTGCATGAAGGACTATGGCTGTGTTATAGGAAACTAGAGTTTCTCTGAGAATTATGATTGACATAAATACTTATGTAGTTGAGTTCACTGAGTACTGGATTGGTCGATGGCAAACTAATTATAGCTGGACAAAGTTACAACGAGGTCAATACTTTTTAGCCCTCCGAATTGACCAATATCGATGGACTTGATATCTTAATTCGGTTCATCAAAACGAATCTAAAGAAGTTTGTCTACCAACCAAGTGATAACTTCAGACCAATAGGTAGGCTACTTGTGGTAATTTTGGACAGAGTAATATAGGAAGATCTCAAGAATATTTTAGGCTCTCCGTGAGAGAATTAAATCAATTTCCGAAAGCAATCACTAAATTCGAGGATATTTTGGCGATGCTGTGAGAATCATAATGTGAAACACTCATCAACTGTGTTTTCAGTGTAATCTCTTTACTACAATTTTACTACTTTTTTCACCTATTTTATTGCAAGTTTTATTAGCATTTGTGTTTTTGCATTTTTTGCTTTGGTGATATTATGAAGCATTTGTACATACATAATGTAAATAATCGAAACTCGTTTAGCGGACCTAACTTCATCGCCAAAGTGTTATGTGATTACGTTTAACGGTAGTAATGTGTGAGTGTGTGTGAGGCGGAGGTGATTTGCGCCGCAAAAACATAATTCGCATGTAAGCATACATTTTTTGTATAAATTGGTGAGACAATTGGTGGAAAGCATCAGTTCCAACGGTTTCTTTGTACAGCAAAGAAGTCTCCTCCTTTTCAAACAGACCACAACTCATCGGAACAAAATGGTGGGAAACTCGATAGAAAATAAAACAAATGGATATTTTGTAAAGAAGAACTCGCAATTTTGGATTAAGCTTTCTAACAAGCAACTGTTTATCTACAAACTTACTTTTCTTTCATTTCAGAAACTCTTTGTTGTAGCCACGCTTGCGTTGGTCGCCATCGCTTCAGCTGATGTCAGCCATTTGTCGAGATCATACCTGCCACCTAGTCATGGCGGACACAGTCACGGACACAGCCATGGTCCCGCACCGGCTCCAATAACTGAATATTTGCCACCGTCTTCCAATTATGGTGGTCCATCCTACTCTGCGGGTGGTGCTGGTGGTTCTTACTCTTCAGGCGGTGCTGGTGGTTCATACTCCTCAAGCGGTGCTGGCGGCTCTTACTCCTCAGGCGGTGCTGGAGGTTCATACTCTTCGGGTGGTGCTGAGTTCATACTCTTCGGGTGGTGCTGGTGGTTCATACTCTTCAGGCGGTGCTGTTGGTCCATCCAACGAATACTTGCCACCTGTGCAAAGCTACTCACCACCTGCTCCAGTCTACTCCGCTCCAGCTCCAGCACCAGTGTACTCAGCCCCAGCTCCGGCTCCAGTCTACTCCGCTCCAGCTCCAGCTCCAGTATACTCTGCCCCAGCTCCAGCTCCAGTCTACTCAGGTCCATCATACTCCTCTGGTGGAAGCGGTGGTGGATACTCTAGCGGCGGTTCAGCTGGTCCAAGCTACTCTTCAGGCGGTTCTTACTCATCTGGCGGCTCTGTTGGTATTTCTGGGGGTTCTGCTGGTGGTTCTTACTCTAGCGGTGGTTCTGGATACTCTGCTCCATCCGAAGAATACTTGCCACCTGTACAAAGCTACTCACCACCTGCTCCAGTCTACTCCGCACCCGCTCCAGCTCCAGTCTACTCTGGTCCATCATACTCTTCAGGCGGTAGTGGAGGCGGATTCTTGAGCGGCGGTATCGGTGGTGCTGCGGGTTATTCATATGGTGGAGCTAGCGGTGCTGGCAGCTACTCAGGCGGCGGTGCCGGTGGTTACTCTAGCGGCGGTGCTGGTGGTTATTCTAGCGGCGGTGTTGGCGGTTACTCCAGCGGCGGTGCTGGTGGTTACTCAAGCGGCGGTGCCGGTGGTTACTCTAGCGGCGGTATCGGTGGTGCTGGAGGTTATTCATATGGTGGAGCTAGTGGTGCTGGCAGCTACTCAAGAGGCGGTGCCGGTGGTGCAGGTGGCTCTTACTATAGCGGCGGTGCTGGCGGTTACTCAAGCGGCGGTGCTGGTGGTGCCGGTGGCTCTTACTACAGCGGCGGCGCTGGCGGTTACTCTAGCGGTCGTCCTTCTGGCCCCTCATACTCTGGCGGCAGTGCTGGCACCCAGTATGGCTCCAACGGTGGCTACATCTACAGGAAAAAGTAAATCGCTTGGAACTGCAATTCGTCGAATCGTTTTTGTAAATAGAATACCTTGGCAATATTTTGTTTATTGTTGAATTGTCCTAGGTACATCATCCTTAAAGCATGAAAAACCATTGTACTACCTCATTCACTTTGAATAGCATAAATAGTGTAGTTAGTTTTTGTTATTGCAATAAAATAAATTTTTGTTTTAAAAAATTAATTTGTCCAGGAAGTTTTTATTGATTCATACTCGTAAACATTATTATCCGATAATTATTGGATAGAATTAAATTCCATAGGTTGTCAAAAGGTGATTTAGTGAAGTTAGATAAAGCTGAATCAAAAGGTACTTTGATTTTATTTACCAATCTGTCTTTAATTAAAAGTTTTGAGTTTTGTGACATTATCAAAAGAACCTCAGCTTTATTTTCTATGACGTTCTTTTATTTTCCTGGCATTATCAAGAGGTTCTCAGCTCAGTCTTTTATACAAGTTTTCTAAATATCCTGACATTATCCATATGAGTTGACGACCCTCTCAGTTTCTAAGTTCTTTGTTTTTCCTCACATCATTCCAAGGTCCTCAGCTCTAAATCTTTTATAAATATTCTTTGATCTTTCTTAGACTATCAAAAGGTTCTCAGCTCCGTCCTTTAGAAATGTTCTTTGATCTTTCTTAGACTTTCAAAAGGTCCTCAGCTGAGTTTTTTTTATAAAAGTTCTTTGATCTTTCTTACACTTTCAAAGGGATCTCATCTCAGTCTTTTATATAGGCTCATAGATCTTCCTTAAATTTTTAAAAGGTCTTCAGCTCTGTTTTTGATAAAAGTTCTTTGATTTTCCTAGGACTATCAAAAGATCCTCAGCTCCTTTGTTAAACTTTCCGAACAATATCGTACCTATTTTTTTATAATTGGTCTCTAATTTAGTCCCAAAAATATTAGAATTTCAATTGATAATATTAAAAAGAGTCTAAAAAATTCTAAATTTTTGGGAAGGAGAAAATTTTTTGAAAACGTTTGGTCTTTTTCGGAGCCGTTGGATATGAATTTAAGCAAAATCTACTGACCAATTGCTAACAAGAAATCAATTGAAATTTTGTGAATATACTTAAAATGAATTTATTATTTAATTTAATTCATAAATTAATTATTTATTAAAATAGATACAGACCACATATGTAAATGTATTGATTTTGTCTACTTTTAGGCGCTTAAAGTTTGAAATGCGAATGCCCTTCTTTATGCAATATGAAGAAGTTGTTGCGAAAACAAAATTATATAAAAGACTAGTCTACTAAGCATGCGCAGACTCTGCTCTACTCACACTAATACATTATTCTGTTAAATTTTTTTCGCCACTGTCTTCTGCCATCGTTCGCCTCGCGTATTATACCAAAGAGTAATATAAAATTAATGCAAAACTATTAAGTTAAGATGCTGCGATATGGAAATTAGGCACGAGAAGCCATCAAGATTGACTGATTAGGCGCCCAAATAACTAAATTTAGCATTAAATTGACGAAGAAAACAAAGAGATGCTAATCAACGAAAACAGAGCATCAATTTGAAGACGCACTCGTTAAATGTTTTTGAACAGCTCTTTAGGTTAATGCTATAAAAGAAGAAAGAGGTCAGCGAAGTGCCAAAAAAATTACACTTATGGCATAATATTGGTTTTTTTAAGAATCGAAGAAGCTACCTGCAAGACCTACGCGAAATTAGCCACCATTTAAGTAATCGCTATTCTCCTTTATTGGCGTTCTAAAACTACATTTATTAACTGAAGAAAGTCGCGACGAAGAAAGCAAGCAAATAATCACGGAGAGTTGAATAACTTTTTCGACGGAAAAAAACTATAAAACTAGCCAACTTAAAGCAATATAAATTTAGTACGCATTCTAAGTTCTACACGCATGCGGCACGCTTGCGCTCTCTTAATAGAAAATGGTAAGTCTTAAAGATTTTGTTTTGAAAACTACAATTTAACGTCATAAATTTTCCTTGTCAGTTTGCCAAATTACTTATCTTCCAAGCTCTGATTGCTTTGAGTATCGCTGATGTCAGCCATTTGAAACTCGCTTACTTGCCTCCCTTCCACGGTAAGCCACAGCACATTGCACCAAGTCAAGAACTTGCAGCGCCGCCACAACCACAAGTACAACATGATGAAGTACCACAGACCCAACCTGATGTTATTTTACTTGACGAGTCGGCCAATGGTAACTCACATGCTTTAAAAGATGTCGAGCAATCGCTAGATAACGAGCCCGTTACAACAGCACAGCAAAGTTCCACAGCTGATAACGCTGCCAATGAGTCTGCCAGCGATCCATTCTTCCAACCTAGTTTTGGTGGCTTTCCAGGCGCTGGATTTGCACCCAGCTTTGGTGGACCAACATATCCGGGTCAAGGTTTTACGGGAGCAGGCTTCCCGGGACAAGGTTTCGCAGGACAAGGTTTTCCTGCAGCAGGCTTTGCAGGACAAGGTGGTTTCCCTGGACAAGGTTTTCCGGGACAAGCCTTGCCTGGTGCTGGCTTTGCAGGACAAAGTTTCCCGGGACAAGCCTTTCCTGGACAAGGTTTCACTGGACAAGGCTTTCCAGGTGCTGGCTTCTCTGGGCAAGGTATCCCGGGTCAAGGATTTCCAGGTGCAGGCTTCCCAGGGCAGGGCTTTTCGGGAACCGCCTTCCCCGGCCAAGGTTTCTCAGGTCAAGGTTTCCCTGGACAGGGATTCCCGGGAGCTGGCTTTCCTGGACAGGGTTTCTCTGGCCAAGGCTTTCCAGGACAGGGCTTTGCGGGCGCTGGATTTCCCGGCGCAGGTTTCCCCGGTCAAGGCTTCCCACCACAAGCGGGCGGTTTCCCAGGCTTACCTTACCAAACAGCTCCGCAGCAACAGTCCGGCGGCGATTTCAAAACACCACAGCCCGTAGACGGCCTCAACACTCGTGTGCTGACAACGCGCATAGCCAGCGATACAGTTTATGGCGCAAACGGTGGTTATGTCTACGACAAGCCCAAATAATTTTTTTCTATTCTCTTTTTGGAATAGACTTTAAGATGATTTTATGTGTTTTTTATTGTTTTCTTCTTCTTCTTCTATGGATTTAATGCTAATTTTTCCATAGTTTGAGACTTTGATTGCACTGAATCAATTAGCATTTTATCACTCGGCCGACAAAACAATGCGAAAGTGTAACACTTAGACTTATGTAAAACATTTCTATTTCATTTTGCTGCTGAATAAATTATTTATTTAATGAATATTTAAATTTGTAAGAGTGTGAGTACATCATTAATAAATCAAGCAAGTTGCGTGATGTTGAAATAACAGTAAAGCGTGTTGGGCATACATATTTTCGCAGTCCAAAATGAGCTTAATAGTAACAAATTGGTTTGTTTACATTTATAATTGATAAGTGACAGTTGGTGGGACTAGTTCGTGACCCATTTTTTCTTAATTTTTCTTTCAATTTATTTTTCCATTCTTTCAAAATTTGCTTTTGAGACACACCAACGCTTTGCGCACACCGCTTTAGTCTTTACAAGCTTTGATTCCATATTCACCATCTCTATCTTTCAATATCTCTGTCTTTCTCCCTCTCTCACCGGCGATTATTCTCGCAGTAAGCCGTTGTTTTACGAATTGGAATTTGCCACTTTATGACCTCGCTTAACGCATCAGCTGTGACGTTGTAATCATAAATCTGGCGGCAACTCTTCGCTTCACGCCAATCGCCAGCGTTTCAAGTCAAAAATTTAATTCCAAGCATCTTTCGACTTTGTCGCCAATCATGCGTGCAATTTTTTATTCGTTTTTTACAACTCTCATAGCCAGCTTGCTTGGTTTCAATGCGTGAATCGTGTGGGTTAATTCATTGTTATGGCCATGGTCATCATGGCAATAGGCGTTGAGTGGCCAAAGTAGACATGCCGCTATTAAAGCAAATGTGTAATTTTTTACGACTCTTAACTATTTATATCTGCATTTGTTTATGGCTTAGGCTTTATCGTGACAATAAATTATGGAAGCAACCGCATAAATATTTTAAACACATAATTATTTTTTCGCTGAAAACAAAGCACTATTTAGCGCTATTGTTTTCCAGAAAAATATGTCGCCTTATAAAAGGGTAGTACCCACACAGGGAGGTGAAATGAAGTAATTTTCCGCGATTTTGAGGAAAGTGAAAAAAAATTACCAAAACCCTCTGTCTTGCTCTGGGTCCGCCACGTGGCCGCAGTGCGAATCCTCACTGAACTGAATTTTCAATTTTACCTTATTCAAACCATAACCACAACGAATCTACCCAGAAAGCCAAAATCAATGAGCAGATTGGAGCGAACTCCAAGAGCTTACCGCTCCTCGTGGTACCAGATTTTAGTCTCCAGGTAGACCTTGAACTTTTGCTACTACCAGTGGAGTACCCATCAAACTAAATGACTGATGACATCTGACGCTTGATTCAAAGTCTATAATATCAGTCCAGCTGAGGATCATAGACAATTTAACCAAATAACACTACAGTGCATGTTGGATTTTAATCGACTCTTACAACAGGCATACCTTACCGCGGGCAAATTTATCCCCTGCCCGCTGGGGAAAACATATATAGATTAGAAATTCATGATTTAAAACCAAAATGTTAATTAGTTTCCTACTTTTTCGGTAATCCCTTTTGAAAACATGGCTTCAAGAAAAAGTCGTTTAAAGTTTGCGGTTAAACGCGATTTTTTGCTTAGCCTACAGCTCTTTCTGCGATTTTAATATATTTTGTAAAACGAGCTCCCTGGAAGCTTCTCTTTATGTTTGGAAATAGGAAAAAGTCACACAGAACGATGACTGCCAAATATGGAGGCATCGTTACAGCATTGTTTTTGGCAAAGATTTCACAAACAAACAAAGAAAATCGCGAAGCTCATGAAAATACTTCTAACCTTAGCGGTAGCTACAGGCAAAGTAAACAATGAATACAGCTGAAAAATGTATCGTACTTGATGCGAATATACAAGTATGTCAGCATAGTAAAAAACGTGTTGACAATTGGACTCTCCAAAACTCCATAAAATTTTTAAAATTTCTCGTTATTTTCTGAACATACCTAATATGCTAACGTTTCTTCCAATATTCCTTGCATCAGAGGCGATCTAAACTGATCTGACCATTTGGAAATATTTTTACTAGCAACCGAACTAGAATTCCGAAAAATGAGTAGCAAATACCAAATTAATTTTCTCTGCAATTCGCTTAAGACTATCATTGGAGTTACTTCGAGAAAATGTGGAATATCCATTGTAACCATAAAAGGACCATGAGGTACTCTTTTGATATTTTTTTTATTACTAAGTATGTGCATTCATTAAGTAGAAAGAAGTCGATTGCTTTGCTAATGCTTAAACCTAGAGATTTCATCGTTTTCCTCATCTTATAGTATACATATGTGGGATATTTCTCAGTATTATCCGAAAAAATTAGGAACCTACAAGTTTTTGTACTCTTTCAAACGACCGCTGGGTTCAATGAAAAGAATTTTCGTATCAAAGTGTCACTCATCGATTTGATGAAGATTTGCCAACAAGTTTTTGCCTCACTCTTATTTTTATACATGAATACCCAATTGGTAAAGGGTTCAACGTTCGAGCTTTCCTACTTTTTTTTAAGAAAAAACAGAGAAAATTCAAGTTTAATGGGAAATGTTTATTAGCATTCGAAAGAACATTGTTTGGCATTTATTTTTTGTAGATTATCTCTTTCAAATGATATTCGGGTCTACGACTGATGATTCCATCGGTCAACAAACCACAGCAAACCATTTTTTTCTAGATGAAATGTCTCGTCCCAAATGCGCTAATTGTGCTTGTTTACACACCCATTGAATCAGAAAGGGGTTTCATCGCTGAACAAAATTTGTTTCGAAAAAGTCGGCTCTTTTTGGATCTTTTTAAGAGCTCATAGAGCGAAGCGATGTCGGTTGGGAAGCTCGAGCGGCTTCAAATCTTGTACAAGCTATATTTTGTATGCTTCCAATTTAAGATCTTGACGTGAAATGCGCCAAGTCGTTCCATACGTCAGTCCGAGTTGCTGCGAACAGCGCCGAAGTGACTTTCCGGCTTATATACGATTTGATAATTTCCAAATTTACTTATGTGTAAAGAAAGTTGTGCAAAATTCCAATTTTCTCATGCAAATAATTCACCTGATAAAATATTGTCGCAGCTAAACTATGTGTACACTATTTAAACAGAGTAGGCCTAATATTTTAAAATTTATTGATTACGAAAAACGAGAAAACGATCAAAAACAAAATTAGAAAACCAATAAAAATAAAATCTGCTATTTTACATAGCATATAAATCCCAATTATCAGATCAAACAACAAAACTTGATGGAGATGTCGCCACCTAATTAGATTTACGAACGTTTTTTGTTGTTTTTTATTGAAGCTTTTACACTTTTTCTTTATTTTGTTGCATCTCTCATGTCATTAAGTCAAAATCGCACAAATTCATTCAGTTTTATAGCACAAACCTGCCACAAATTGAATTTGATTGGTCCAGTTCACAACAACATTTGCATATATGTAAACATGGGATTTTGCGCCTAAACACGGTTTTAGACAAATATATGTAAGTAGGTGCATAATTTAACCGATTTACATACACATATGTATGTCAACATATGTATGTGTGTTGTTGTACCGATTTGCATATGACCTTGGGCAATAAAAACGCACACATGCAAATCTGTTCGCATAAACATGAATACACATATGTATGTATGTAAGTAAATGAATGAATATAGATAATGTATACGTAGATGCTGCCATATACCACTTTATATACATATATATGCGTTGGAGTTTGTGTGTTTGTTTAGTTTTCAACTCTCATAACTCAAACTAACACCTTTTTTATTAAAACTAACTTTTATTAATGTTCAACTAATTGATTTAACATCTGTCAACATTTTAATCAACTTTTCGATTAATATACATTTTGTATTGAAATATAATTAATCCGTTATGTAAATGAATATTAAGAGAATATGAAAAAATAAATAATTGTTGAGTTTAAAGTATGGCGAAACGGTTAGTAGGGCAAACCAGAAAGATCCATCATTTTATGAATGGGTTATTTCAAAAATTGAATATATTTTGCGACATAAGTGTAAATGTATGAATATGTTTTAATTTGCACAAACAGAAGAAAATATATTTATTATAATGGGTGATCCAAGTAGAAGTACATTTTTAATAGCCTTTTTTTCTGGCAGATCGTTCAACTTTATTACGAAAATTCACGTTCTCTAAGGAATGCAACATAATCGGCCTACTAAGCGTACTATTCGCAACACCATCACCCATCTCGAGACCCAGTATTCATTATTGGATAGTATTCGACCGAATAGACCATGTCCAGCACGCACTCAAGAATATATAGCAGCCGTAGCGAAGAGTGTATATGAAGACTATTTAGAGTTCGGAGAAAAACGGACTGACGTATGCAACGACTTGGCGTATTTTACGTCGAGATCTTAAATTACATACATACGCTCGACCTTCCCAAGCTATATCGTTTCGCTCTATGAGCTTTTGAAAACTCCAAGAAGATCCGAAGTTTTTGTGCCAAATTTTGTTCAGTTATGAGGCCCATTTCTGGATCAAAGGGTATGTACTCGTAAACTAGCAAAATTACGGCATTTTGGACAAATAGCAAACTAAAGAAATTTAATAGCTGCCATTTCATCCAGAAAATAACAACGGTTTGGTATGGTTTGTGGACCGCTGAAAGCATAGATCCATATTACTTCAAAAATGATGCCGGTGAGCGACGTTCTCGCACCATGGTAACCGACTATTTGATACCTGAAATTGATGCTCGTGGTCTCGGCGAAATTTGGTTTCAACAAGACGACGCCATTTCCCAGATATTGCATCAATCAATGGTTTTTTTTTTGAGAGAACATTTCGGGGAGCAATATTTCACGTTTTGATCCTGGTTGCCCAGAGATAGATTTCCTTAGCGAAAGTCTATTGGATTCACATTATTCAATTCAACCATACTCTCAAGCCAACAAATTAAGGACGAGAATGCGGATTTATGTGTCCAAATTAAACTTATGAGTTTTTTTATGGTTAGTGAATTTGGATATGTTTCTCTTTCTAATCTTCCAAAAATAAAAATGATAATTTCAATAAAAAAATATAGAATTCGTCAAACTCTTTTTAGAATGAAGATATTGCAACATTGTGTCAGCTTTCGACTAGGAATTATCAAAATCGGATTACCTTTTCTCGAATTTGAGAACCAATGGCTGTTTTCAAACCGAAAGTTGAATTAAATTTTTGAGGCATATTTAAGAATTTTCTGAATGGCCTTTCCTAACAATAATTTGGTCTGGTCCGATCTCCTAGCTCCCAAAAAATACATAAGATTATGATGTTAGTAATTCTGGTTGATTTTGTACTTTAATATACATATATTTCGGTCAGTATGATTTAACCTCCATACACCAAAATCCCCACTTCCATTTACATGGTTGATTGTGATAGGTTCATAACATCCTCTATTTAAGTCTTCTCTACTGTGCGGACTGATGAATACCTTATCTGTTGAAAAAGTATCAGTTCTGGCATTAGAAAAACAGACGCTTCACTTACAGCTTTCCATTTCTCAGTCGACTGAAATATGGGTCTCGTTAAATTATCGACCGTAAAACTTTCACCGAATGTGGTGCCGTCTGTCTATCCACGAGTGAATATCCGGAATAATCTGTGGGTCCAGCGCTCTTTGCATGAGGATTGCCAACGCTGCTGCCCCATTTTGACCATGGCCATGTCCGTCTATCTGTTCCGTAATACCTATCTGAAACTTTGCGCACGGCCTTTTCACACCAAGAATCTGCTAATTTGTCGAGATTGCCGATATCAAACCCCTATTGAATATAACTGCCATACAAATCCGTACCAACTCGAGTTCTTATATTGAAAACATTTTTATTTGACAATAAACTTTACTTCGCTGCTCATGCGACTCATACACGAACATGGCATTACCGACTGTAGCGTACCGACTTAATTGCTAGGGATTTGGTGTTGCAAAACTTTGCGCAAAAATGCAAATGAATGCCTAATAAATTACAAAAGCTTTTTCTCAAGAAAAAAAAAAGTAAAAATGAATTGGATTTGAATTTGGTTAGATTTCAAGTGTTTATTAAGTAGTGTTTGTTGAAATAATTTTGCATATCAACTGCGATTATGGGCACGCAGCAGCTGGCTACGCACGTGTACTGCAGTCATAATGTATGTATGTATATTAAATGAATGTAAGTGTGTTTGAGCTTGCCAATACGAAAAAGCCCAAATTAACGATTTCCTGTTCATGTCGCAGTGGCAATTAATTTACACGCCGTGTTGATCGAATAGCTTCGCCAAATATTTTCGCGCATTTTCGCATTTTGTCTCCAACTCCGATTCCATTAAAAGCGATTTTGCAAGCAAATTTCTATTGTGCACATTAAGTGGCTTCGCTTTAATTTATGCTTTTCAATTTGTGCAGCAATAACCACTAGCTGTTCGTAGGTCCGAGCACATTTCATGTGTTCGCCTTGTCATTTCGGAAATTTAATTCGGGTCAAAGCCCTCGCGATGCACATTTTTGACATTTCCAAACGAAGATAAAATGTCATTTTAATTGGTTATCATTTCAAATTTGCTGTGATGGCGCTGTTAACGCCCATAATGCGCGATGCTCAGAGCATCTATCGATTGGTGAAAGGTGTGGAGTTTCATTCGGCTAAGTACATGTAATGTGTGTGTGTGTTTGCGTTTGTGAAGTTATGAGTGGTTGGTAAACTGTTTGATTTTGCTTTTAGTTTTTTGTAAATCACTTAATCATTGGAGATCTTTCGACTCTTAATTAATTAAAAGGTTTAACTCTGGGCGATTAGGTAAGCCAATTAGCATATGACCTTTAAGAGTTAAGTGATGTGCGCGTTTCTTTGCTGAAAAATGAAAGGAAAATGAAGTTAATTAAATTTCACCTTGCAATCTTATATTTCCATGTAACTAAGTGCACTCGATTGGATTTTCAATTTAATCAAATATACTGGATTTACAAAAACAATATTAAATTGCCTGACAACTTTCGTCAATCTTTGTCCAAGTTTCAACTGCTGATCTTGGCAGTATTTTCATCCTATTCCACAAAGCAAAAATTGTACAGACGTTATGCCAGCGGTTGCAGAGCATGAGATTTCTATTAAGAAAATACATCAAAAGGCATGATGAAAGCCTATTGCCATTAGGAAAAAATTACGTATAATTCAGCTATTGTTTCAAACGAGTTATACGAGTACTGGACTTTCTGACAGGTAGAAACTCACTCAACCCACTGGGCTGTGTCTGCTATACCACGATTCTCAAATATGGATTTCCAAGACGCTTTATTCTCTGGTCATTTTCCAGCCTTTGTGTGCAGGGAAACAAATATGAAAAAGTGCAAGAAATATGCTTTTAGTTACTATGTACTATGGACAACCTGAATTTCTAGATCTATCACTAGAAAGTCAAAGCATCCAAATTGGCTGAGAGTAGGTTTCTTTTAGACAACTTTCTCTTGAATAACATAACCTTCTGATCTGTATAGTATCTCAGTGGAAAGGCGGCGCAAGTTTTAGTAATGACCGTGTCTATACCTGTGCCCAAAAAAAAGGTGACATTGTATTTATTTTGAAAATTCTTTATTTATTCTCCAAATCAATTTCATCACCTTCAAAGTAATCCTCTCCCGATGCAATGCCCTTATGCCGACGGATTTTCCAATCTTCGAAACACTGGTTGTAGTCACTTTCCGAGAGGGCCTTCAGTTCCGTCTTCGCTGCGGCTTGAATCGCCTCTATCGTATAAAAACGGTGTCCTCGGAGCGGTCTTTTGAGCCGGAAGTCGCACGGCGCTAGATCAGGTAAATACGGAACGATAAGGGTTGTATTTTTGGCGAAATGATCACGAAATACGAGGGCAGAATGGGATGGTGCATTATCCTGGTGTAAAAACCAAGAATTGTCTTTCCACAATTCCGGCCTTTTTAGGCAGATAGCGTTACGCAAACGACGCATAACGTTCAAATAATATGCCTTGTTGACTGTTTGACCACTTGGAAGGAGTTCATAATGCACAACGCCGCGATAATCGAAGAAAA
This sequence comes from Bactrocera zonata, assembly GCA_037783105.1. Taxonomy (NCBI): domain Eukaryota; kingdom Metazoa; phylum Arthropoda; class Insecta; order Diptera; family Tephritidae; genus Bactrocera; species Bactrocera zonata. The sequence continues at coordinate 9,963 of JBAWJQ010005549.1, read as the reverse complement.
CAGTCAACATGACCTTGATTTTAGAGCGACTTTGGCGCGATTTTTTTGGTCTCGGCTCTCTTTTGGCGCGATATTCGCTCGATTGATCGGTTGTTTCGGGGTCGTAAGCATAGATCCAAGTCTCATCGCCAGTTATAATGTGTTTCATGACCCCCTGGTAGTCGGAAAGCATCGTTTCACACACTTCAACGCGACGCCTTTTTTCCAAAAAATTCAATGTCTTCGGTACCAGTCGAGATTTGACGCGCTTGAGGCCCAAAATATCCTTCAAAATGGTATTGGCTAAGCCTTTCGATATGCCAACTTCATCAGCAAGGTCTCTAATTGTTAATCGACGGTTTTTTAACACCAAATCTTTGATTTGTTGAACGTGAGCTTCGTCGGTTGAGGTTGATGGTCGCCCTGGACGATCTTCGTCTTCGACACGTTTACGGCCGTCTTGGAACTCACTATACCACTTGTAAACATTTTTTTTAGATATAGCCTCATCACCAAAGGCTTTCTGCACCATCCTCAACGTATCCGCAGCAGAAAATTGATTCCGTAAACAAAATTTAATGCAAATTCTTTGCTCAACACATTTCGACATCGCAAAAAACGAAAAACTCACTTTTAGCAGCTCACAAAACGACACGTATCTCAAACACTAATGAATATTTTGATATGAAATTTGACACAAATGTGACTGACAGTACTACCAACCTAAAAAAAAAATAATTTTCCAAATCCTTCGACGCGCGCAGTTTAAATTTTAAATTTACTTTTAAAAGGGTCCAAAAAATAAGGGGGCACAGTAGTATATATGGGGTATTCCATACCAAATCGACCACTTTTGAACCTGACCCCTTTAGATTTTGCTCAAACTTATCCATCCTTTTCTACCCTTTGAAAAACATTTTTGAGAATTTTTTCAAAATTTTTTGTCCAACTTCAAAAAAGTTATGAATTTTGCTATTTTTTGCTAAAAAAAATGGCTTTTTTATTTTCAAATAGCCATAACTTTTGTAGAATTTGACTTTTGGGGACCTTGTTTTTTTTAATTTTTTGTTTTTGAATGAACTTTTCGAAAAAATACACGAAAAAAATTTAACACGATCAACTATATAAAATAATCGGTTTTTTTAAGTAAAATCGTAATTTTTTTTTTTGGAAGTTCGCCATTTTTTTTTTCCTTAAAAAAAAACTTCAATTGAATTGACAACTATCCCTGCTAATCCCGGAGTGGGCCGATTTTTCTTTATATTTTTTTTTTTATTTATTAAAAAAAAAAATGAAATTTTTTTTTCCGTAAAGGAGTCGGGTTCGATTTGTTATGGAATACCCCATATACATATATAGTATATATACTTTACAGTGTTACAGACGTTTCCTTTTGGGTGTTAAAAACATCATGGCATATACCCTGTTCAGAGTATAAACATTTTATCAATTCGGTAGTATACGGAACAACTATCTCATTCACTCTTATGGAGCCCATCTGGAACAATTATTTTCCAAATAGTATGAAATTAAAATTGATTACAACAAAAGTTACTGTAACCATTTCCTCTTCACGTTTTTTGTTTGAGAGGGCATCTCAAATCAAAGTTCATTTACATAGCGAGAAATGGAAGTGGGTGAGCTGATCAGTGCGCTTGCGCAGCGCACTCGAGTGTAAATTAGAGGTAGGAACTAATTATGTATTTGAGTATGGTTAAGTATGTACCTATGTATGTTTGTTTGCATGTGAATGTGTGTGTTTGTTTGTTTGTGTGAAAAAGTGCCATTTAAACCATTTTAAGATAACACCTTTCTTTCTCTCCCAAAACGAATTCGTAAAGTCTTAAAAATTAACAAAGTAAATTAAAAATGCAATAAATAAAGATGAATGAATTAAGCAAAAGGAAGGGGAGGATTGCAACAACAAGGCAAATAAGTTAATAAGACAATCAACTTGAATGTGAGTAGCTCAAATAGTCGTAATATGCCTAAACCCTACTTGAAGCTGTGACAACAACAATAACAACAAAAATTACAACAACAATTCTCAGCACTTATGAATTAAGTAATCGTATATTAAGCACTTTTGTAAATTTGTTGCACCGCTTTGACACATTGCGGGCAACGAATCGGCCATTAAGTGGCAACTAAGCGGCTGAAGACTGCTTCTAGCCATAAACTCAAGCATTAAACCATTGAACTATGATAAGTACCACTCGTTTTGCTTGGTTAATATTTACAAGGGTGTGTGGCCGTTTCATTAAGTTGGGTTGTGGCGTTGTTGCGTTTATGGCTGCGGGCGATTGGCGTCGTCTTGATAATCAACCAATTATAAACCGAACAGAAATGCAAATGCAAATCATGTGAAACGGTAGCGAAATGCGTTGTTATTGCTGTTTACAGCCATTTACATATGTATGTAAGTCCAAGAGCGTGCGTGTGTGTGTGTCGATGGTTTTGCTATTTCTATTTTTATTTGTGGGCAAATTTCATAATGCAGCTGCGCAGAGGGCTGGCAGATAGCAGGCGCAGAGTTCGCAAACTTGGCACTGAATTGGCGCTGGTCACACGCGCACACGCACGCACACACACTCCTACAAACGCTAGTTAGTGTCGCTTGACGACAGCTCCGTTCGACGCTTAGCGTCCAAAGCCACTCTGGAGAAGGGAGGTGGTCTATAAATGTTCAAGAGGCTTTGGGTTGGAGTATCAGTTGCAGAGCTTCAATCGTCTAGTTAACCACGCAGTGGCAACCCAGTGAAGATGGTCAGTAGCAATGAACGCTTACTTGTAACTGAAAACTTAATCAACTTTATTAGTAATAAAAGTGTTGTTGCAATTAATTTGTTTGTGTGTGAGTGTAAAGAGTTGATATAAAAAAAAACGAAAATTAAATATTTAACGTTTTAAGCGACTAAAATCGTTAAAGTGTTTCAGACAAAAATTATCATTAAAAGTTAAAATTACAACAAATTGAATTCGAATGTAAAATAGTTACTTGAAGTTTACAGTTACTTGTTGGAAAATGTGAAATTAAAAAAAAAAATTAAGTTTGAATTTTAAAAAATTAAAAATTTATATTATTTTGTGGTTAAATGAAAACTTATAATTAATGAAATATAATTATAAAACATATGAATAATTTTTTTATATAAAACATTTATTTATTGAAAAATATATGTTTTTTTTTTTTACTTTTCTTAATACGTATTTTTGGTAATTATTGAAAACATACAAAAAAAAAATGGAAATTTAAAACATGATATTTTTTTTAATACCAAAATATTTTTTTATTGAGTAATAAAATTTTTTTTAATTAAAAATTTTAAATTTTACAAAGTACCAAAGGACTATTTTTGAAGGATTAAATTATGATGGTGGCTATTTGATTCATGGTTAAAATAATATTGAGTAAATATTTTTGTAGAAAAAAAAATAAATAAAAAAAAGATCTCAAAAATTATTTTATATCTATAAATCTCGAATTTTTTATGAAATTAAAACTTGCTAAAAATGCAAAGTTATTCTTTCAAAAAAATTCTTATTTAATAATAATAAAACTAACGCGAATTTAAAACTTAGAGCACTACAAAAAAAATTCCAAAATATTAAAATAATTTTAAATAATTTTAAAATAATTTTAATATATTTTTTTTTATTATAAAGTTTATTGTTTATTAATATTTTTTGTCATAAAAACTAAAACCAGAAAAACTGTTAACTTCGATTGCACCGAAGCTATACACACTTCACAAATGCAAAATAATCCAAACGAGGACTTAATTTTGAACGGTCTGTTTGTATGGCAGCTATATGCTATAGTGGTCCGATCAGAACAATATTTTCAGAGATTGTGGCCATGCCTTAACCAATAATTCGTATAAAATTTTGTGAAGATACATTGTCAAATGTGAAAGCTTTCTATACAAGAACTTATTTTGGATCGGTCAGTTTGTATGACAGCTATATGCTATAGTGGTCCGATCAAAGCAATATATCCAAAGATGGAAGCGCTATCTTAGGCAACCATCCATGCTGAATTTCATTAAGATATCTTGGCAAATGAAAAAGTTTCCCATACAATCAATTGAACCCGATCGTTCAGTTTGTATGACAGCCATACGCTTTAGTGAACCGATATCGGCGGTTCCGGCAGATAAGAAGCTTCTTGCTGATAACAAGATGTGTGCGAAATCCCGAAAACTGAGAGTATAAATTGTGACAAAAAAGTATTCGGAACAAAAAAAAATTAATTATTCATTCATAATTATATTGTCGACTTCAAAGTAATCCCCACCAGATGTAATACATTTATGCCAACAATTTTTCCAGTTCTCGAAATACTTTTCATAAGTACTTTTTGGAATGCCCTTCAGCTTCTTCTCTTTGATAAAATGAAGACACAGACCGGTAACTTGGCAATTGAACTTCAATTTGGGTAACAAGAAAAAATCGCACGAAGCCAAATCTGGTCAATACGGTGGTTGATCGATGGTATTCATTGCGTTTTTGGCTTTAGATTCGATCACAATCGTGGTTCGAAGCAATGACGCATTATCATATTTCACTATTCCCGTCGTTTTCGACGGAAGCTCTTACGCAAACGCCTTAATACGGCCAAATAGAACTCCTTATTGACCGTCTATCCCTCCCAAACAAATTTATGATGCACCAAAAAACGAATATCAAAAAAGAAAATTGGTATCACTTTGATTTTTGAGCGGCTTTGGATTTTTTCGGCTCGTTTTTCCCCTTCATTCCGATGATTGTTGACTTGTTTGCATGTCAAACTCATAAACCCATGTCTCAACGGCAGTTATAATGCTCTCCATGAATGTGAGATCGGAATTCGCACGGTCAAGCATGTCCAAAGTGACTTGCTTGCGGTACTCTTTTTGAAAAAACTCAAAACATTATACCCAAAATATCCACCAAAATCATTCGACCGACTAGCGGGAGATGTAGAGCTCTCTTGCCATCTCCCTAACACTTGCCTGATAATTTTTAAGCACCATATCGTTTACAATTTTAATATTTTTATCAGTGGAGGAGGTGGAGGTCCAGAACAAGGTAAACATATCTTCAATGATCTCTCCACCGTTTTTTGAAGGCTTTCTACCTCTCGTAGGCTTACGATTATGATAAAACTGAATAACCGTTCACCTTCGAAATTTGGTTAGAAATACAAAATTTGAGACAAATTCTTTGTCGATATTTTTGTTCATTGTAAAAATCGAAAAATCGAAACTGGTTGACAGATCGCGCTCATATTTGGCAATATTTAATAACACTCTTACCAACTTAGTAAAATATTTTTTTTTTTTTTTTTAAATATCATTTTCCTGGAGAATTTGAACTTTTTTGTCACAATGTGTACAGATAGACTGAAATGGCTCAGCTCGTCACGCTTATCAATTATGTATGTATACACTGTATAAGGTTTCTGCCCGGTTCCTTCTGGGTAGTAGAAACTTCGTGACAAACTTATCCCCTTTTCAAGCTAAACAAACCAATATATTAAATATACTTCTAATAAAGATTTTTAATCATATATCTCATAAAATAATAACTATAATATTACGCAAAGCCGCACACAATAAACTAAAAATCTGTCCGCTTTCTTCGTCACAGAAATTTTTTGCAATTCTCAGCATATCGCTGGTAGCGAGCCAACTAGTTAACGCCGACGTTAGCCATCTGTCCAACAACCAGTATCTACCACCCAGTCAAGATGCGCATCACGTTTCGGTCGACACTGCTATTGCGCCCTATCAACCACCGACTCAAGAACAACAGGAATACCAACACCCCCCGAAGAGCTTTCTGTCAAACGGCGTTGAGATTACCAGATCAATTCCCATCGCCAGCTTTTCGCTAAGCAACACTGTGCCGGCACAACAAACAAGCTATGCGCAAGCTCCAATTTACGCGCCTGCGCAATCGTATGCTCAAAGTGGTGCTGGCTCTTTCAACTACCAAGCGCCACAAAGCAATTATCAGGCACCACAGAGTAACTATCAGCCACAACCACAGAAACAGTCAGGACTTCAACAATCTGGAGGACAACAAAACGATGGCTCTTACAACTATGGCTCACCTGCACCAGCGCCACTTCCAGCACCGGCTCCAGTGCAGCAATCTTACGCTGCCCCTGTTCCGGCACCAGCACCAGCGCCAGTACCAGCTCCAGTGCAGCAATCTTATACCGCCCCTGCTCCAGCTCCTGCACCTCAGCAATCATATGTCGCTCCAGCTCCAGTAAAGCAAAGCTATGCTGCCCCAGCATCTCAATATAGTTCGGGACAACAAAATGATGGATCTTATAACTACGGTTCTCCAGCACCAGCACCCGAACAACAATCGTACGCATCGCCTGCTCCAGCACCGGCGCCAGCACCAGTTCCAGTACACCAAACACAGTTGTCGGGCCCCTCATATTCTTCAGGTGGACAGCAAAATGATGGTTCTTACAGTTATGGTGCCCCAGTACCAGTAGCAACACCTATTCAAAACTATGAGTCGCCAGCTCACTCTGCAGCACCAAGCCCATCTTATTCTGGTGGAGATCAACAAAGCTATTCGGGACCACCTCAACAATCTTATTCAGCACCTGCCCCAGCTCCAGCATCGGCTCCTTTACCTGCCTCTGCACCACAATCATACCCTGCTCCAGCTCCAGCCCCTCAAGTTTCCAACGAATACTTACCTCCAGCTCCACAGCCAGGTAGCTACAACCCCCCACCACAGCAATCCTATGCTGCACCTGCTCAGCAGTCTTACTCTGCACCGGCCCAGCAGAATTATGCACCGGCACCACAAATTTCAAACGAATACCTTCCACCTGCATCAGCAGCAGCCCCAGCCCCAGCACCGCAAACTTATTCATCTCCACAACAGGAAGGTCCAACAGAGACGGTGCATGAACATGGACACAATCTATCTGGTGGAGATAATTTAAGTCAATCTGTAGTACAAACTTCCTCAGGATATCAAGGCGAAAGTGTTGTTGCAGTTCCAATTCCAAACCAGCAGTCTTACGAAGCTCCAGCAGCAGCCCCTGCTCCTGAGTATTCACCACCCCAACAATCTTACTCGGCTCCGCCTCAGCAATCTTACTCAGCTCCAGCTCAACAGTCTTACTCGGCTCCAGCTCAACAATCCTACTCGGCGCCAGCTCAACAGTCATACTCGGCTCCTGCCCCAGCGCCAGTACAGCGGCAATACTTACCTCCTGCACCTGAAAAACTACCACTTTTTACCCCAGCACAGGGTAACCAAGACTATTCCTCTCCTTCGCAAGGTCCTGTTCAACAATCACACTCGACGCCAGCACAAGAGTCCTACTCTGCTCCAGCTCCAGCTCCTATTAGCAATGAATACCTGCCACCAGCTCCAGTGAAACAAGCACCAGCTCCGCCTCCAGTTCAAGCTCCAGTCCAGCAAGTGCAACCATCCCATGATGGTCCAGCGCAACCCGCAGTCAATCAACAGCCTTATATAGCTTCTTTCCCAGCTTTGGCACAACAGTCGTATTCCTCTCCAGCTCCAGTTAACAATGAATATCTGCCACCGGTTTCAGCACCAGCAGCTCCTTCTTACTCGACTCCATCAGCTCCTTCTTATTCTGCTCCAGCAAGCCCATCTTACTCGGCTCCAGCAGCCCCAACTTACTCGGCTCCAGCAGCTCCTTCTTACTCTGCACAAGCGGGTCCCTCATACTCAGCTCCTGCAGCTCCTACGTACTCTGCTCCCTCTCCACAGTCATACTCAGCGCCAGCCCCACAGTCGTACTCAGCGCCAGCTCCACAGTCTTACTCCGCACCAGCTCCACAGTACCCTTCAGTTAGCCAGGAATACTTGCCACCAGCAACACAAAGCTACTCAGCTCCAGCACCAGCTCCAGTCCACACTAACAGCCATGCGAATGGCGCTATTTTAAGCCAAACCGTCGAGCAAACGTCTTCAGGCTACCAATCAGGGAGTAATTCTCAAAGCCAAGCGCCTCAATACGAAACTGCCTCTGCTCCAGCATTGGCTCCACAAGCTGGTCAAAGCTATCACCCCTCGGCGCCGGAAGTAATCAATCAAGACTCTGGCACCGAATACGCCAGTAATGGCGGTTACGTTTACAGAAAAGTGAAATAAACTGTAAAGTCGTTGAAGAGTGTCGGATAGCCGACAGTGGGAAGAAGTGTGAGCGTACCCAACAGCTGTTGCTGCCGCTCGTTTTCGTAGTTTTTAGTATTCGAATTTGCATTTAATCATCTTAATAGCTTTTTATAGCATCTTATTGCCATGATGTCAGCGCCATGCTGTCAATTTGTTGTACCATAATAATTTTGGTTAATACTGTTATTACCTCATTTGTAAATAAAAACTTATCGCGTTAATAATATTCACACATATATATGTACATATATAAAAAATAACTAATATTTTGTTTTATTGATTAATTATGAACGATTCCAGCTTTAGTGGGGATTAACAATGATTCTGCGGGATGATTTATAGTATTAATAAATTTCCAGAATCCAACCCAGGTGTGCGTGCATGAAGATGGGAGATGCTAACACATGCCTAACGAAGCAACGAACGAGTTGGCCAAGTGTGTTGAGTTCATCACTGTAACTTTGTCACTCTTGGGTTCGAGCGCCAATAGTTGCCAAGCTTTTAAGCTCGAAGAAAGTAGTTCTAAGCCACCTATTCTCAAAACTAACCTTAGATTGCCAGCTAGATAGCCTTAACCTAAAACTACATATACCTCAAACTGGTCCTAGAAATGCTAGAAGCCTCTGTAAATAGACCTACAACATCAGTTATCACAGCGCCAAGAGCTGAAGAAGCTCTGCCAACAATCCGCCGTGTAGCTTTAAGCACCTTCTTAATGTTCGAGCTATGAAGACACTGAACTTTCAACTAACCTCAAAAAAGTGTACACTCAACTAAAACCTGATGAAGTGAATGGCACTTTTTTATTTCACTTAAATATTATGTATAAATAAATATTTGTCAAACCTTTGACTTTCCCCGCACAAGCGGCTTGGAAGCCGCCACCAGCTCAATATGCATTCACTATCAATATCTCAATACTTCAATTTCTCCAATGCCAGTCTTGTTAACGCGGCTCTAGTAAGTGAAAATATTCCAGTTTAAGCGAGCGCATCTGCATAATCGGCATCTAAAATGCATACTTGAATAGCTGAAATTGAAACGGCAGCAAGTAGAACAGCACTTTCCACTTTTTTCGGAAACTAGACAATCAACTGATTGGTGCAAATTTGCCGGATAATAATATCTTTAATAATAATAATTTAATAATAATGAACTTGCGAGTCGCACACCTGACGTGACAACACGATATTCGCAGACATAAAATCTGCACATAAATTTTATATGTTTGTTGGTGATTACACTGTGCTGCAAAGAGCTTGTTAACCATTAATATATTCTTGGAAGATAGGTAGCAGATGCAAGCTTTTCTAGTGACACTGGGTTTCAATTTCGAAAGGGAAGATCAGTTAATATTTGATAGAAAATATTTTAAGATACAGCTCTAATCTTAAAATATTTTCTAATTGTCTTGAAAATTTTTTGGAACTCTCAACTCGGCAAGAAACACTTCTATTCGTGCTACAAAGGGGCTGCTAACTTTCAAATGACCTGCTAAGTTTACTTTTGCTACATCGTATGATATTCAACCCTCTCCTCGTGAATTACGTCACTTGACGAATGGAATGATCCGTTCCTGAAATGGATCACTAAATCGTATCGGAAACTATTTATAGGTAAATATTTTCAACGAGGGACCATTTTCCGAATCTGACCCATGCCACTACAGTAACATGTAACAAAGTCAATTTCTTCGGTTACCTCTGGTTTAAATTCATATTTGTAATTCTTAGCATCGGGAATAGAATTCTCATGATTCAATTTGATTTAGTTAACCCACATTTATTGTATGTATACGTATCTGTAAGGAGTAGC
>JBAWJQ010005548.1:0-170816 GCA_037783105.1 Bactrocera zonata | reverse complement strand
TACTTATTTGAGTAGAATTATAAATCTGCTAGTATTTGATTTCTGATGTGGTGGGTGTGCAATTCACTTAAGCTCACGATCACATCACTTCTGACTTCACATATGTACATACATATTATGTATTTATGTAGACAAGTATTTGTACTCTACGTCACTTTAACAACTTGTCATTTACCTATTTGTCGTGAATAATTTGCGGAGAGTTTAACGCGGCTCCAAATTTTATTTTTATTATATACATATATTTTATATATATATTCTTTGCATTTATAACGCTACTTCATTAATTAAATTTGTTTTTAAAGTATTATATCACATTTGAAACTTTATTCTAATTTTTAATATTTTTTTAAATTTTATATATATATTGAAAATAAGTCGATCGTGCGTCTTTCCTCAACCGTCAGTCATTTCAGAGTATAACAGCGCCCAACGTCGATCGTAACACAACTAACCAAGCACTATTCGGTTAAGTTGGCTCAGATGTTGCGCACAGCCGTCGGTATATACTGGTGTATGTGTTTGTGTGTTTGCAATCGTACTCAAATGTGTCTCTTACTTTGGGCCAAGCTCAAAACACGTTTATATCAACTCATTTGGCCTATTGAGCGCTGAGAGGCCAACTGATATTCAAATCGAGCCACACTTATAACCATCTATGTGTGTGTGTGTGTATGTGCATAATGTTGTTCGAATGTGGCGTACTGTGATTTAATTCAAGCAGAAACGTGATTAGAGCGTTTCTTAAAGCTTTGCTTGGCCTGAGATATACGTTTGTTGATAATAGTGCTTTTAATTAACAAACATCTCTTTTATAAATATATTGTATGGACAGCTTATTCTTTGTTCCAGGTATAGCTGTTGATAAAAAAAGCTCCAGAAAGTTTAAGCTCAGTTGAAACTAAATTTATAGACACTGCTTAAAGCTGTGAAGCTTACGTAAAGCTAATATTTAATATAAAATTTTTATATAGTGAAAATATAAGAATAAGAGCACCGTCGGAGACCCTAAAAAGTATAAATATGAATGATCAGTGTGAGCAGCGATTTAAACATGCCCGACGAATTAGTCACTCAGTTTTCTAGATATCGATCTGAAATTTCGTACACGCCTTTTTCTCTCCAAGAAGCAGCTCAATTGTCAAATTTGCATCGACCTATCTTTTGATAAGATATCTTACGAACAGATTATTGTCAAGCTGGTATGATAATCTCCGAACAATTGCTAAGATTGGACCACTATAGCAGCAGATTTCTGCCGCTACAACAACAACCGATCAAAATAAACCTTTGTGTGAAAAAAGTTTTGTATTTGACGATTTCTTCACAAAATTTGACCTTCATATTGTCAAAGGCAATGGTACATCCTCCGTTTATATTATATAGATCGAACTACTATAATATATAAAATATGTAATATGGTTTGTTGCTTAAGTCTTTTGTTTGAACACTTCTCACTTTTGGATATAAGAAATTTATTATTCTTGATATTTTTTCTTATTCGGTTCCTGTTCGTTAGCTATGTTATTTTTAACTCACCCTGTGCGCCGATTAATTTTTCATAAAAAAAAAAATATTTAAAAAAGAAACAATTACTTTTTTCGTCTTTCTGATTCTTTATTAAAGTACATACATACATATGCACATTTATAACATTATTCACTTTAGTTTGTAGATAGTTAAATAGCACACTAATTTTTCTTATTTGCGCTTGTTTCTTCAAATTGCAATTAATTATGCAGCTTAATAAAAACTTTGTTTTTTTTCGCTGACAAATAGGATGCTATGTCTTGTTATTATTATTATATAAAATGTAATTGCATGCAGCTCACGTTTGAAATAAAAGTATTGAACTAGGCAAAAATATTTTGCACGATCGCTTAAGTAATGTAAGTGTAAAGTGCTGTGTATATTCTTAACTCAGTGCATATTTAGTGTATTTACTTGTTCATGCAAGACATTAAGAGAGTGCAGAGAAATAATGCTTACATTTTATATTATAAATATATTGGCTCGAGCCCGAGTATATTCTTTTTGGTGGTAATATTTACTATTTTATGAATTTAGTTTGACTATTTATTATTGTGGCAACTGTGTTTAAGATCTCTTTGTTCATAATTTTCGCATTTTATTCTCGGCAGTTAGGTATGGAAATGTTTCAATGTACGTTTTTGTGTTTTTGTTATATTTGTTTTATTTGCTTTAGTAATCGTATTGTTAATATACTTTTAATCATCTTTTATTTATCACCAAACAAGCTGTCATATTCCACATTTAACTTTTTACTTAGTTGATCGCCTTAATATGTGCCTTCCCCTTAATATACATTTCGGTTGTTGAACGTTTCACTTATGCTGCTGCTTCCTAGCTCTTCATTAAATTCTAGGCTAACTCCAGACGTTTCATCTCTTTGTACAATTCCTTGCCCATTTGTGCCGGGCTTCTGGTTACAATAACACCAGCTTGTTCGAGAGCTTTAATCTTGTCACCAGCACCTCCCTTACCACCAGAGATAATGGCACCAGCATGACCCATACGACGACCGGGTGGAGCGGACAGACCGGCAATAAATGATACGACCGGTTTCGCTTTAATGCCCTAAAAAGATAAATAATTTGTTAGAAATATTTTGGTGTAAAAAAATATTTAAATCTCACCGTGTTATATTGCGTCAGGTATTCGGCAGCCTTCTCCTCAGCCACACCACCAATTTCACCGATTAGAATAATACCTTTAGTGTCTGGATCCTTCAAGAATATTTCCAGGCAATCGATGAAGTCGGTACCGTTGAACGGATCACCTCCGATACCAACACACAATGTTTGTCCAAGGCCAACTTCAGTAGTCTGATTCACGGCTTCATAAGTGAGTGTACCTGAGCGCGACACAACACCGATTTTTCCACGCTTGTGGATGTGACCAGGCATAATGCCAATCTTGCACTATAACAAAAAAAAAAAAATAATAAAAACATTGTGATTCTTACATTTTACAGGTATTAGCTACATCAATAATAAAGCAAAATTCGGTTAAATAGCTGCATGTATGTAGGTTAATTAGCGCGCTACCATTAATCTCTTGATTAATTAGCTTTCATTGTAGTAGATGTATACACCTAAAGTTTAATCTGAGCGCACTTTGAACCTTTGCTTTGTACACATAAGTATGTGTATGACAACAAGTCTTATCAAAGGAACTTTTGCAACATTAAGTAATTTCATAACTAATTGAATTATTATATGTGTATACTTACATAAATACACATAGCTTATTTTCGAAAAACCTTAATTACATCGAAAACTTACTCTTTCAGGTGCAATGATACCGGGGCAATTGGGACCAACAAGACGTGATTTGTTTTGCCTCAATAGAGCGTGTTTTACGCGCACCATATCATGCTGAGGTACTCCTTCGGTGATACAAACAATCAATGGAATTTCAGCTTCCAGAGCTTCCAAAATAGCAGCCGCTGCACCAGGTGGTGGCACATAAATAACAGTTGCGTGGGGATCGGTTGCCTTTTTCGCTTCAGCTACCTATAATAAATAAATTTTTAACATTATAGTCATCAGTCATATATAACATAATCCTATTAGTTACCGAAGCAAATACTGGCAGACCAAGATGTGTAGAGCCGCCTTTCTTGGGAGAGATTCCACCAACGAGTTTGGTACCATATTCCAAAGCTTGTTGGCTGTGGAAAGTACCTTGTTTACCGGTAAAGCCTTGGCATATAACACGTGAATCTGCGGTTAATTGCAAGTTGCCACGCGTCTTGGCATATTCCGAACTAAAACGTACACCAACCGAGATACTACCTATTTAAAATTAGAAAATTAAATCAATATTTCTATATAATGTGTAATGCAAGTAATAGCAGTTATGAAATAAATAGTATTCAAAAGAGTATGCCAACAGATGTTTGCACAAATTTATATACTTATGTGTATTATATGTTTGTATGTATAATTTTAATGCACAGTGTCGAATGATGGAAAAATTTACTTTTCCTTTCTTTTATATATGGTCAATGCCACTACATTGTCACATGTAAACATATTTTTCATTCGATTAGTAGAAGTACCATATAGTCTACTATGTTTCAGTATTTACTATAATAATTTTATATTTTTTATATAGCGGTGATTTTGATTATTATCAAATCACATCTGGGTCCAAGTATATATGGTGCACACAATTTGTTACTAGTTATATAATTTTCACTGTACCAATACCCATTCTAAAAGTAATTTTCTTACCTCGAAGCTTTAGTAGTGATCTAGCTGTAGCAGCCATTCCTAATTCGAATCTTTTATAAAGATATTGACCCCTTTCAAAACTATAGAAAAGCAAAAATTAATCAGACTGTGCAAATTAATTTTTCTTTCGTTCGTTCGTGTGTGATATCAGTGCCGACCTACAGCAGTAAAGTAAAATGCAGCCAGAGATGTTATTTTTCAGTAATTCAAGTTATAAGGGAATTTTTATTCCCTTGAATGTTATAAAATCATGCGAAAATTAAAAAATGTAAATTACGATGGGTTCAAAATAAATTTAATTAATGCAATTTAATTGCGTGTATAATTCAAACCAATAAATATCAACTATACAGTACTTTCAAAGTTTATTAAAGGTGAAGAGTGAAAAGGGTTACACCATTGAAATAAAAGATGCCATAAGTAAGAAAAACAGAGGAAATAATCATAAAATGACAGTTTGTCAGTTTATATTACGATCACATAATCGGTATGCATAAAAATGATCTGTAATTGTGAGTTTAAAATGACAAATATTCAACTATATTTATAAATAATGATCGTTAATCTTTAATTTCCTACTGAAAGTTACAGAATGGAGGTGTAGATCACTGATATCCACACTCCTTGTGCTACAGTTGTTTAAAAAACGGTTTCAGTCGTTAATGTGATAGATAAATACTTTTCTGAAAACGTCAAATATTTCTGTATGTTGGAAATAAATTTACACAATTAATAACTAGTTTTTTTTATAATGTAAAACTTTATTTAAAAATGTATTAATTCCTAGAATCTCTATTTGATTGTAAAATTTTCATAACTTAGTTTCCCAGTTTTATGAATAACTCCTAAATTAATCTATTTTTTTTTTTAATATAAAAGACTTATGACAGTTCTGGACTTGCAAAAATGTACATACATTTATACACCGGTGGTTTAAACTTATTATGTATAGACGTACTCATGTACACATCATTGACAAGATTTGTAAACATTTATAGCATCTGCATGTTTTCGTTTTTTTTTTTTTGCTTTTGCTTTGAGGGGATTGTTAATATATCCAAAGAAATAAATAAACACAAAATAAAACTTATGAATATATATACGTGGGTATATAAACATTTGAGCAAATCTGCTTTTTGCACTACTTAACTGATATATGAATGTTTCTTTGAGAAACAAAATTAATATCATCATTGAAATTTATTGTTATATTGCATCGATAGATATGCAAAAATTATGTTGGCACTAAGTGTACCGAACAATGAAGCACTCACGATTGTATACTTCCACGTTGCACTTTTTAAAATGTTTTCATAGTCTCAGCTGTTTAATTAAACATATTGTGTTGCTGCTTCAATTCTTCATCAGTGTTGAGAGGTGTATCGTCTTTTGCTTGAGATTTTTGCGATACCTTGAAGTCATCTCTATTGAAGGCGTTTTCTTCTCCCGCGAGAAGGCGTTGATACACCAATATATTCTTACCTATGCGATTGCGTACATTTTTAAGTAACGATTGAATGTTTACGTCTTCGTCTTTCAGTACTCTTGACCATTCGTCGAGTATATGTTGTGGTTGAATATTCTCGTTCACCTCAGCGTTAAAGACACGATGTAAAATTTTGTAGTTAACTAAAAATTCATTTATGACCGGTGCTAGAGGTTCAAAGAGCACAATATGTGAGGGCATAGCAGTACGCGGATACGAAGGTATATGTGAGTTTAGCCAATGTACTGGTGAGCTATAAAATTTGTCAGCCTCATCGACGTAATTGGCTGTATTTTGTAAATTAGGCTCACAAGTTAGAAACCGCATGGTAATGTTTTCATGGACGTGACTGAAAAAAAATACATAAAAACAATGCAATGAATAAATATTACAAAAAAAAAAAAATATAGAGCAAACCTATAATATGGTGTAGAATGGCAAGGCATTAAAAAGAGTATGCTGGCACGATGTTCGTTTTCATCTCTATAATCTCGGGCAATTTGCTGGACATGTGTCATAACATCTATGGGTCCTTTCTGGTGTACAGTACTTAAGTACCATGCTGGGAGCGCATTGCCAACAACTATAACCAACGCAGCAAACCAAAGAACGCTCCTATAAAATAATTTAATAATTGCGAAATAAATATTAAAAAAATAAACAAATTTACCTGGAGGCATTATAACTCCATCGCGTTAATGTATCAGCAATTATGTAGAGACATAGAGGCAATAAGGACGCAACAAAACGGAACTCTTTATGCTCGACGGTACTTAATACGACTAATGACAGCAAAATGATAATAAGTAGCTGTTTACGTACAGGATAATTCCTCTTATGACGTACGGTATCAATGACTCCAAATATAAATGGTATTGTATTGATGCCCAAAACAGTTGGTAAGCCAACAGTGAAGTACCAATACCTTAAACAAATTGATATTTTTATATTTAAGTTAAAATAACTATATACAAAAATATAATTTACCATGGATGTGAACCATAAAAACTGCCAATATTGTGAAGAATGTTATACCTGAAGAACTCATATGGTGTAATGATAATCCTACCATGCCAGTAAGTATCTATTGCCACACAAACTGCACCAACTAACAATCTATTAAAAATTAAAGCGGTTAAAATAACAAATTGATATTGTGTGTATTATTTCGGCTCCACTTACCCAATAACCAAAAAATGTTTGAAGATGAGTTCACTTGCTGACAAACGACTTTTGCGCAAATGATAAATGCATAATGGTATCCAAATAATGGCTGAAGTAGGCCTTAAGAAGCAACAAATTGCCGCAAACCATAAATATGTGGTGTTTTCCCCACTCCAAGGAAAGTAACTCAAAGCTATGGTGGTCAGTGATGTTTCTAGGGTATTTGATAAAGTTCGTGAACCGATATAGAACCAAAACCACGGCACAAGAACTAAAAACAACGCCCATTTCTTTTTACCAGACCACACAAAGAATCTATAGTCTGAATAAG
This sequence comes from Bactrocera zonata, assembly GCA_037783105.1. Taxonomy (NCBI): domain Eukaryota; kingdom Metazoa; phylum Arthropoda; class Insecta; order Diptera; family Tephritidae; genus Bactrocera; species Bactrocera zonata. The sequence continues at coordinate 163,576 of JBAWJQ010005548.1, read as the reverse complement.
CCGACAATGTGGCCTGCAGTATGCGCGGTACAATTATCTATAAAATATGATAGCAGAATTAGTTTTGTATAAGGATACATTAAAATAATAGCGTACTTACTAATAACTGTACCGTATCTAAATTAAGTAAGGCTAATAATTTGTAAACGCCTGCTATCAATAATGGGTACACATAGCTGCGTATTCCCTGCACCCATTCCCACGTTAGATATCCATATCTGTTTAAATTAGCAAATGTTGACAAAATCTCAATTGTTACTAATTAGAGTTTTAAATTAAAAACAACTTACCCAAAAGTTAATTTATGGGCCACCTCCAAGCTCTGCCAATATTCATCCGGCACATAGGACGTTTGGACTATAAACACCGATGCAAGTCGTACCGCCAATATTAGCAGAAATACCAATAGCAAATTCATCTTGTTCCTAAAATGTAATTTGTTATAAAAATGTATATTCTAAATGAACAGTAATAAATATTTTGTATATCTAAAAACTAGAGTGTATTTCTATTTACGTAAGCAATGCTAACACAATTTTTTGAAATAATGAATAAAACACATAATGAATTAAAATAATAAATGGAATCACATAAGAATTTTAGTTTAGTAGATCATTGGATAATTATACAACTTTGATTGGTCTTAAACACACGCATAGAAAAAACAAACGCTAAGGAAAATATAAGAATTGCTTCAATGGTTCTCTGTGGGAGGCTTTTTCATATGAATTCTGTTTATATTGTTTGCAGAAATAGTGCGTTAATTATAAAATTTGTTACAATTGTAATTCACTTTTTCTAAAATCTAAATTTTCATTGAGATGTCTAATTCCGCGCGACCATCAAACAACCATAACCTTAAAAAATGGATATACACGTCAACTGGTAGCAACTTTTACCTAGCTTATATTTATTTTCTTAAATGTAATAGCGAAACTGGTTCTGATAGATCTTCACATATATTTATACGTTTGGCACAATTGAGTATTTTACAATTTAATAGAAATGGTCATAAAGACCTACCCGAGTTTTCACACATTCAATGCCAAAAGAATCTTTATTTTGCTCTGCTAATTCGCCGATCACAAAATGCCTAAAAATAACACAACAAAACCAGTCATGAACTCAGTACCAAAATAAAACCACTGGAAATGGTTGCTAAGTACGCCATGACGTCATCAATAAAAACGTTGACAACAGCTTACACTGGCGTTCATTAATTGTTCGCCATATGCAGTAATATTCTTCTAAATTTGCATTTTTATTTCTAGAATATATAACAAAAAGATACTTAATATTTATATACTGAATTATTAAATTCATTTGATTGTCTATTTACATATAATTTAACGCACAGATTATTCATTTGAGTAAAAATATGTGCTTCTCAATTTCATTGTGTCACAAATCAGTAGTGTAAGCACCTTGTTAATACAAAGTTGCATTTCATTTGAAATTTTAGGGTTTTCTGTAATACTAAAAAATGTGTACCCTATATAACAAAACACTTGATAATTTTAATTACCATTTTTTTTATTTAAAAATTTGCAAGTTTTGTAAATAGTATTTCTTTTAAAGCGATTGTTATTTATAAATCTTTCCTAACTCATCCGTTCACATATGAATTTGACTAGTATCCAGATGACGTCTAACTGAAAACAGAAACAGAATATGTTAAATTAATAACAGAAACATAATATTTTACTACAGAAACATTCCGTATGAATAAAATACAATTGTATTTCTGTAAAAATTATTATGTCCTTTATAAAGTTCACCTAACTTTTGCGTCGAAGTACGAATTTAAGTATTAACAAATTGAGGTATAACCGAAATGTGAACAGAAATATACACAACAGAAGTTTACACATAATACATGTACTTATGTATGTATATCGGTACGTATTGTATAAATTTCTTTAAAAATTGAGAAAATATTTATGTCATAAAAATTTTATTTTTTTTTTCAGAAATGCTTGTTTTAGTTTCTATTAGGCCATAATAAACCTTTTATGTATATCAAAAATTAAAACAGAAACATACTATTTTACAACAGAAACATTTTATATACTCATTATATGTATATATCGGTCATATTGAAACTTAAAAAAAACTGTATAATTGTGAAATATTAAATAAGCAAAGAAAATAAATTTAAGTTATTTTTATTACTATGGAACTAACTTTTATTATTGAACAAAGTAATCAAATATTTAACGAAACGCGGCTCGCAAGTTCACTTGTTCTTTATGACGTTTTAAATATTCATAGACAAAAGCACGGAAAATTTTATTAAAATTACGAATCGATGGCCAATGCAAATTTGCCGCATTATCGTTCGGTGTGTGCCACTGTGGTGGAAACGGCGTTGTTATGAGATGTAAAACCGGCACATCTGTAACAAAAACAAAAAATAGAAAACAAATAAAAGCCTTTGCGTATATAAACAAAGTAAGTTCAAAGAATTTAGATTAAAAAAATCTCAATTTACTTTGTTGTAAAAATGGTCTGTGATCGTCATCGATGAACCCGGTTGATGGACGTCTCATAAACATCAGATTTTTTCCCTCAAGTTTCTTGTCTGCTGACAAAGACAATTCAATTTCCGACAAGCTATGATGCAAGCCATAAGTATTTGGATAAAAACTGTAGAACTTTGGATTGGCAGCGCCAATCAAGTCGAGCAGCACCAAGACTTCCTAGAGTACAAAAGTAAATGAATAAGTTCGATCTTCAAGTGGAAGTAGTTTTCAAATGCTCACAATTCGATCTATGCTGCGCCCCAGACCTCCTGAGGTGCGTGTATTCGACAGTTTGGCTGCCAAGTGACGCGATCCATATATCGAATCGGTATCCGACCAATCCTTTATAGCTTCCTCGCCATCGAAAAATATCAACTAAAATGTGTTGGTATTTTTATTATAACTGTTAAACGTTAAAATGTCTTTATATCACCATTAATCCAATATCGCTGCGACCTTTGAAATCGCCCAAAAGATACGATGATAATGTCTTAGCGGTATTCAACATAGTGGCACAAGGCACTGCAGAATCTATAGCTGCCACGAAACCGGGATCATCTTGAAAGTATTTGCTGTCATAATGGCAAGCCAGCGCCAAGAAATCGCGAGCGTTGGGATTTAATACGCCAATAATGTTCGTGAAAGTAACATTTCCGAGAATGGGAACCCTTTCGGAGAATTGGTCAACTTCCGTGCTAAAGCCGAGTGTATTTAGTTCCCTGTAGAAAGGCAATAAAAAAGTAATAAAATGACATGTAAGAAAGCGATTTGTTCAGACGGGACCGAAATAAATTGTATGGTTCGAAAACATTCGTTATATAGAGTAATTTATATCCAGTACAGGGTATATTATTTTTAATTTTATTAAGTTTGCCAGCCAGAAGAAAACGTCGGAGTCCCTATAAAGTATATGTATAAGCGATCAGCGTCACCAACTGAATCGATGTAGTCATGTTCGCCTGTCTGTCGAACGAACTAGGCCATCAGTTTTTGAGAAATCGACCTGAAATTTCGCATACGTCCTTTTCTACCCAAGAAGGTGGGTCTCGGAACCATAGATATTGGACTACTTTAGGATATAGCTGGCATATAAACTGATCAATCAAAATCAAGTCCTTGTATGGACACATTTTTATTTAAATCTTCACATGTCACCCAGTTGACAGTCCTTGACGGTATAAAAACTCATTCCAGTTACTTAGAGCCGGTTGTCGTGGAAGCGGTCCGGTTAAAGGTCCTATCGATTTCCTATTATTTGCAATTTCTCTACCTAACCGGAGCGCACATAGACTTTCGTTCGAGTAAAGACCGTCATCACGGCATTCATTCTCCAACAACAACATGGAAGGCACCCGTTTTTGCCTCTGCATGGAAGGGGAGCTTTATAACTAATTTTGCCACAGAGTTGTAAGAGTGACACGAAAACGAGTTGCGTCAAACTAACTTTAAAACTATCGCAGCTTCTTGTGAGAGCATAAAAAAACAAAATCCTACAGATATAAGGTTTCATGATTCATAATATTTATCTTGAGAACATCATGCCGCAAATTGACACTGAAAGTAATACACAGTTAAAATAAATGTAAAGGTAAGCGAACCAATCACCTTTTTATGAAATTCTCAACTTCTTTGTGGCCAGACGTACCCACCACTCTGGGTCGCATAATACCCGCCAATGTCCGGTTGAAATGCTGATTGTCATCTGGAAACTGCACAAACAAATATGTAAGTATATGCACATACAAGTTAATTATGCATATATATACATATATGTACATATATATATGTATATATAAATATGTAAATTGATATTTAACCGACTTGTGTGACATCCAGTGCGAAAACCGCCAAGACCAATAACTGAATGGTTAGACCAGAAACTAAGGCAGACCGCAGCATTTTGTCGTTTAAACTTATTACTTCGTAAATAAACGATTTTTTGTACTCCACCGTTAAATGAATTCACAAATATTCGCCCATCACACGATCCGAACAAAGTTTACGTGTTCACCAACATCAAAATACACCGACCAACTAAAAATAAGAGTGCCAAACTGTTGTTGACACAAGCGGAGCTTTCAAACAGAAAAATTACAACAACAAAAACTGCGAAATAACAAACTAAAATTAAGCTAACTTTTAGAGAGAAATAGCGCCCAGTTATGGATGCAGAGCTCAAAGTTAGTCTCTCATATTTTGTGGTTCACGAGTTGTTTGTTTAGACTTACTCATGAACATTAGGTTTGTAGACATACGCTGGGCGTTAACTCAGTAAACTAAAGAATTTTTAACTAAATTTAGTCAATGTGTTTTTTATTTTATCAAAGTCTTGTTCAAGTCCGAAATTAATGGGTTATATACAGTTAGAAGTCCATAAAAAGCGAATTTTCCAGAACTTTTTCTGAGGAAACTTTTAAGTTTATTAATCAAAATATTTTTACAAATTTTATGGTATCTTTCTCTGAAATTAAAAAACAAACAGATCTCGTTGAAGTAATGTTAAATCTAGTAAAGTAAAAATACTGCTGTGTCCAAAAACTAAGGTGACATTTCAATTTAAACTGCGCGCGTCGAAGGATTTGGAGAATTATTTTTTTTTTTTAGGTTGGTAGTACTGTCAGTCACATTTTTTTCAAATTTCATGTCAAAATATTCAATAGCGTTTGAGATACGTGTCGTTTTGTAAGCTGCTAAAAGTGAGTTTTTCGTTTTTTGCGATGTCGAAATTTGTTGAGCAAAGAATTTGCATTAAATTTTGTTTACGGAATCAATTTTCTGCTGCGGATACGTTGAGGATGGTGCAGAAAGCCTTTGGTGATGAGGCTATGTCTAAAAAAAATGTTTACAAGTGGTATAGTGAGTTCCAAGCCGGCCGTGAATGTGTCGAAGACGAAGAGCGTCCAGGGCGACCATCAACCTCAACCGACGAAGCTCACGTCGAACAAATCAAAGATTTGGTGTTGAAAAACCATCGTTTAACAATTAGAGACCTTGTTGATGAAGTTGGCATATCGAAAGGCTCAGCCAATACCATTTTGAAGGCTGTTTTGGGCCTCAAGTGCGTCAAATCTCGACTGGTACCGAAAACATTGAATTTTTTGGAAAAAAGGCGTCGCGTTGAAGTGTGTGAAACGAGGCTTTCCGACTACCGGGGTGTCATGAAACGCATTATAACTGGCGATGAGACTTGAATCTATGCTTACGACCCCGAAACAACTGATCAATCGAGCGAATATCGTTCCAAAAGAGAGCCGAGACCAAAAAAATCGCGCCAAAGTCGCTCAAAAATCAAAGTCATGTTGACTGTTTTCTTCGATTATCGTGGTGTTGTGCATTATGAATTCCTTCCAACCGGTCAAACAGTCAACAAGAAATAATATTTGAACGTTATGCGTCGTTTGCGTAACGCTATCCGCCTAAAAAGGCCCGAATTGTGGAAAGACAATTCTTGGTTTTTACACCACGATAATGCACCGTCTCATACTGCCCTCGTAATTCGTGATCATTTCGCCAAACACTCAACCCATATCGTTCCGCAACCACCGTATTCACCTGATCTGGCGCCGTGCGACTTCTGGCTGTTCACCAAGCTCAAAAGACCTCTCCGGGGACACCGTTTTTATACGATAGAGGAGATTCAAGCCGCAGCGAAGACGGAACTGAAGGCCTTCCCGGAAAGTGACTCCTACCACTGTTTCGAAGATTGGAAAATTCGTTGGCATAAGTGCATAGCATCGGGAGGGGTAACTTTAAAGGGAAAGAAATTGATTTGGAAGAATAAATAAATAATTTTCAAAATAAATACAATATCACCTTATTTTTTGGGCACAGTAGTAAACCTTAAATTGTTAAAAAAAATATTTATCGGTGAAAAAATCTTCGTTTAATTACTAAAAATATATTTAAGAAGCTCGTGTTAAAATGTGAGACTAATCGGTCAAACCGTTCAAGAGTAATGTTGATCACTGACTTTCAAAAACTATTTTGAGAAAAATGCGTTTAAAGTTTGATCTTGTACTTTGAAGCACTCTGAACGGCCTTTTCAAATTTGGGTGCAATTTCGAAAATATTAACCGGAACGATATGAAATTATATGTGTGTTTTCTGAAAAATAATATATTATATACACATATGTAGTATATTATGTACATTGAAAAAAAATCGATTTTTTTTAATTCTAATTCTCTTCATTATAATGATTCTCGAAATATGAAACATTCCCTAATACTCTTTTTTATTGTTTTTGACAAGATTTAAACGTTTATTCTTGTAACGAGGACTTTTTAAACTCATCAAGTCATCTAAAGTCTAAAAAATTCAAGCTATGAAACTGGTTTGGCCCACCCTAATGTGTAAATATTTATATAAGAAATTGCTTTTCAGCTAAATAAAATATTTGGAGTTATCTGCAAACAAATATAAATAGGTATTTCCCAAAATATATAATAAATCATTCGCGTATTCGGAGAGAGCGCTCATATACATACATACATAAATACGTACGTCTGTAAGCTCTCATATGTAATTTTTTGTTTACGCGTTTTGAAAACTATTGTTTTTATTAGAAATACTTTTAACAAAGAACGTTGGTATTTACATAACTTTTTACTTCCTTGTACAGAGTCAATCAAAACCGCTCATTCATGTAGACTGGTCTCATTGTATACAGGTAGCCAGGTAGAGACATACATACATATGTATGTATATACATATGCTTTTACTTTGAATTTCATTTGCGTGTTCTGTGATAAATATGTTTATAAATTTTATTAACAGTTACGTGTATTGAATTGAAGTTTCTGCATCATAAAGTATACGCATACATTTACATACATACATACATACAGTTGTGCTCTTGAAAATGGTAGTGCAACAGTTTCTTATAACGGGTGGGCCATTTAATGTTTTAAATTTGAATTATCTATATTTCGACATTAGAAACGTCAAATACCATTCGGAAAGTGACAGATATTCAGTAAAAAGTCTAAAATTTACGAAATGGGTCGCTATTCACTAGAAGAAAACTGGGAAATATTGAAAACTTTTTTCGAAAGTGGTGAGTCTTCAACCCAAACTGTGAGAAATTTGACAAAAAAAAATGGACAGACAAAAAGTGCCATCAGTTCAATTTTTGCAACAAATCGCCGAGAAGCCAATGCAGCCAGCACGAATCACTGTATGGTGCGGATTTTGGTCTGGTGGAATCATCGGCCCATTTTTCTTCGAAAATGAAGAAGGAACCGCCGTAACCATCAATGGTGAGCGATATCGCGCAATGTTAACCGAATTTTTCTTCAAGCAAATTGAAGAGGAAGACTTGGACAACATTTGGTTCCAGCAGGACGGCGCTACGTGCACATACAGCAAACGCTACACTCAATCTTTTACGCCCTATCTTCGAAAATCGCATAATCAGCAAAAGAGGTGATGTGAATTGGCCTCCCAGAAGCTGCGATTTAACTCCGTTGGACTATTTTCTGTGAAGAGCTGTTAAAAATAAATGTTACGCCAACCATCCAGAAATAATTCAAGATCTAAAGTACGAGATTCAAGTTGCTGTAGCTGCCATAAGGCCTGAAACCATTGAAAGTACTCCAAAACTGGGTGGATCGAATAAGCTACTGTAAACTCAGCCGTGGTGGTCATTTGTCCGAAATTGTTTTCCACAAATAAATTTCATAAAACAACCGTTTAAATAAATGTTAGACCTTTGAAAAATATCAAGTTGTTTTTTTGTATTGACTTTTTAAATTTAAAATTTTATATGGCCCACCCTGAAAAATATTTACTAACATACTATTATGACTTACCAAGTGAACGAGCGTAAATAATTTTGTAGAATAAAAGTTTTTAATTATAAGAACTAAAAAATCTCGTTACTTTTGTTTCCGCTGTCTTTTCTATAGGGCAATATACTACAAGGGTATAAAAAGATCTTTATCTTGATTTTGATCGGCCAGTTTAAAAAGGTAGCTGCATCCTAAAGTAGTCCGATCCGAACTATATGTTAGGAGATAGGAGCCTTACCTTGGAAAAAAATCTCTCCCAAATTTCCTGAAGCGATCTTGTTATATAAAATGCTATAACTAGATTATGATTGGTCAGTTTGCATGGTAGATTTTTCTTAAAGTGGTCCGATATAGCAAGCAAAAGGAAAGCAAAGAACTTGTGAACAATTTCAGACTAACATCAAAAAACTGAGGCACTGATGGCACTAGATGATCAGACAGACAGACATGGCTTAATCGACTTACTTCACCACAGAGATCATTAATTTAAGCGGGATTTTCAAAAAGAGCGCTACAAAAGGGCACTCTTGCAGAAGTCCAGACACTGAACCCAATTTTCAACAGGTTTCAAGCATAAATCGGCCGATTCTGCTGCAATTTCACGTTCGATATTCGTACGAAGTTCATCAATTGTCGCTAGCTTGTTGGAATAGGCCATAGGCTTGACGTAGCCCCACAGGAAATAGTCGAACGGCGTCAAAACGGGCCACTTCGTGAGATAACACGTTCACCAAACTTGGTTTTCAATACATCGATTGTGATAGACTGTGTGGCTTGGGGTGCCGTCCTGTTGGAATCACGTATTGTCCAAGTCCATATCAAGCTATTCAGCCAGAAATGAACCTCATCGCTGAGGATGATATATCAATGAAAATCCGGATCATTTTCAAGTTGTTGCTCAGCCCAACTCACGAAAATACGACGATTCTGATCAAACCGTTTCAGTTCTTATGTCAATTTGGTCTTGTAAGGATGTAGACCAAGATCTTTTCGCAAAATTCGCCACAACGATGTCACAGAAATGCCCAACGCTCGAGAACGACGTGTGAGAATCTAATTTGGGTCTTCCTCATTTGATGCGCTGGCTAGCAATATTCTTTGTCTCACTGGCAAGGGAACATTTTGTACTGTGCCTGTGGATTCAAATTTTTCCATTAGACGCTCAATTGTTGATTTGACAGGACGATTATGACAACCATAAGTCGAACGTAGCCCTCTTAAAGTTGAGGCCACTGTTTCCGAATTTCGTTAGTAAATTTTAATGATTTCGACTCGTTGTTGGATTGTATATCTTTCCATAAGGAAATGGCAAACCTTCCTGAAGAGAAATGTTAAAAAATCGGGGAAAAATATGATGCCCTTTGCTGTCCTCATCGGTCTACTTTTGTAGCGCCTCTATTGAAAAACCCCGTTACATACATAAGTGCTTAGTTTATTTGTAAAAGTTAAGCTCTGTTCGTAACCCAACTAAGACTTGTTGTTGCTGTATTTTAATTAAATTAATTATACCATTACTGTATTAGAAAAAAATTGTTAACAATTCATTTTATGCTTCAACAAATCGCTCATTTGCTGCAAGACCGGCATAAGTCAAAAAAATCGATTTGCCAGAAAACGCGTTTAAAGTTTTCAACTGACTATAACCTTACACGGAAAACAGGAAATATATTCTCTTCTCAAGCGGAGCATATAAGAGGTATTCATATGAATTTTTCACTCAACATGAAGCATGATATAACGAACAATTCTGCAGCATTAACTCAAAAATCACGTTTTTTGATTTATGCCGGTCTTGCAGCAAATGAGCGAAATGTGTGGTCTTTTATCGCTTTTTGTAAATCTTCTGACACGCCATCTGTAACTTTAGTTGAGCTCAAGTCTAGCGCATCCATTATCCAAACATTATTTATGTTTTTTTTTCTTTTTACATTTATAATTCCTTCACATCCACTCGACGTTAGAAAATTACCATAACCACATAGCAGAAAGAAATCAAACAACCATAAATGATTTGTGTTTATTTGACAACAGTTGTCATATATTGTTCTTTAGTAGTGTTAAAAATGGTTTTTAAAAGTTATAATCAGGTACTTTAAGATTAAAGTAGCTGACCAAATAAAAAAAACATCTTTCAAATATAACTACGTACGTACTCGCAGGCATTGGCCTTCAATCGTATAACAAACATATATACATACATACATTTGTATGTATGTGTATGTTATGATGGTTGCTCACATAAAATGTGTTCCTTCGTTAATTCTTTCAAATTCAAATTAAAACTAAATATAATATACAATTTGTGTAATATAATATTAACGAATTTCAGCAACAATATTTCATGTAACTATAACTAAATCTTTGTTGTTGCTTAATAAATTATATGACTGTTAAAGAATTGTATATAAATTTGGTTTATGTTTCTGAGTTTTCGACTACACACTCGTTTGACTTGATTAGTAAAACTGAAATCTGCCTTAACAGCGAGACGTACTTACATACATAAATATAAAGTATACATATACATATAATTTTTTGTTTATAAAATTAAGTGTCAATTGTTGTTGCGCATTTCTCAACATTTAAAGGTGAAATTAGATGCGAAAATAACATTGCAACTAAAATTAATTGGTCATGCTTATCAGTTTTATATTACACGCCTGAAATTTCTCATGTACACACATACCAACATACATATGTATGTACACAAAACTGAAATAAGAGATGAAATCCAAAATGAGGTATTTTACTTAACAATAATGTTGATTAAACAATTTTGTACATACGCATACATACATACATATGTATTCCATTATTTATTATGAATGCCCATGAAAGTGTATGCGTCAGTTTTTATCATTTTAATGAAACCACATTTGCCTGGAGCCAACAATTCAATATTAATATACAAATATAATTTTTTTGTAAGAACTAGAGCTTTGTTTGCAATTATTTCACTGCTAATAACTGTTTAGGTAGTAAACTTCGCACGGTCGAATGCGTTTTTTGTTTTCATAATTTAGTTATTCAACAATTGCGATCACTGTAGTAAAAACTTTATTACCAATTGCAAATAAATCAATGTCAAATAAAAGGTTCAAGGTACTTGTCGACTATTCAACAACAAATTTTTTGTTTACACTCAATTTGTAAGTTTGGTACTAGAGTTTTTTGTTCATAAAAAATATGATAAGTAAAATTTTGAAATAAATTTTTTTGTTCAATTGCAGCGTAATGCTTGTAATCAATTATAGTTTGAATTAGATTTTTTACTCAAAGAAAAAAAAAGTATAATAAATAATAGTTTTAATTATATTTTAGTATTCAAAGAAAAAATTATAATAAATAAAATAATGTTTATTTAATTCCTATAAACAAAGCCAGTTTAAAAAGGTTTGAGAAATTACTTGTAAATCAATATCGAAAACATAATTTTTTGGTTTTTCAAAATTTCTTAAACAATAAATATAAATTAAACCGCATATATTGACATGACATGCATCAATTCAATCCCTTAAAAGCATTTTGAATATAATAATTGGCAATACTTAAAACAAATCAAGTTTCGAAATATGTTTAGTCACCTGTAAGGTTGGAAATAATGCATTTAAAAAATAATGTAACTAATATTTGATTTTTTTTTTTCATTTTGTAGTCCGGAAAATGTTAATTAAGCGTAATTTTAAATTTTTAATCCCAAAAACCGGATTGACAAAAAAAAAATTTAATCTCAAGCTTATAATAAACAAATTGTTTTAGAATTCCCATTATTTCTTGTTTGCCAAATAACATAAAGCCTATTTTTAATGAAATATCAACATAGTTTAGCTTTTGTTGTCTTATTTGTATTAAATATCCTTTAATTATAGTTTGCTGTAAAAAAAATTCTCTTTTAATACCAGGTTTTAGTTTGAAAAATAGTTTTTTTTTTATTTGTTTCTCAAATTTTTAAATTAAAAAATGTATTCTCATATTCACAATTCTTAATCCAAGATGTTCGGGATTAAAATTTAAAAAAATTAATTTTCCTTTTTCTTTGGATATTTAATTATCAAAATGTTAACTTTATAAAATGAAATTTTCAATTTTTAATTCAAGATATTTCCAATTAAAAATTAAAATTTAATACAAAATATATTTTAAAAATTCGCAATCTTGGTCATGCAAAAGTATTATTTTGCGCAGTATTATAGTGCACATTATACGCTAATAAATTAAACATTAACGTTCCTAATAAAATTTTTTAAAAAGCTATAAAAACAATCTTTGGAAATAAAATTTTATGAAATATTCAAAAGAAATTTTTTCAAACTGTACAATCAAAATTAAAAAAAAAGAAATAAAAAAAAAATTATTTTAAAAAAATTATTAAAAAGAAATATTAAAAAAAATTATTAAAAATAAATATAAAAAAAAATATTAAAAAGAAATATTAAAAAAAAATATAAAAAATAAATATATAAAAATTTTTTTTTTAAATTTACCAAATATTTTACATAAATATTGCGGTCGTTTGTTCTTGGCATGATTTTAACATTCACTATGGATCAAATATTGGAAATTACATATATTGTCATTTAGAAAATCAAAAATTTCAAATAAAATTTTTTGTTACTTTACATTTGAATGTGGAAAAATAGTCTAATTTTATTTAAAAAAAATGTGTGAACAAATATTGATTTATTTGTTGAATGCATAGCAATTATAGAAATATGTACATATGTATACATTAACAAATGTTCGGTCAAATAACACGACGACGCAATTGACTTTGTTTGCACTCACATTAATAATGATTTTTTGCTGAAAAACGGATGTTGAAAAATATATAAAAAAAACTATTACTATTACATACATGTAAGTAAATTATAAAGCCTAAAATAAAAATGTATATGGTATACTAAAGATCCGCGGGGGAGCAAAGGGCCAATAAATATGTGTTTAGTTTAAGAACTCAAGTACATACATACATGTACATATGTATGTTTATATTAATTGTTTAAGTTCACATTTCCATAACCAAATCATCACTCTCACTGAATAAATGACAATATGGCACGCGGTTTTTAAATCAGGCGCCATAGGTGGTTTCCTAAAAATTTCTAAAAACAGCATTTTCTCTCTCTTGGAGCGGGTGTCCTGAAAATTGTGTGAGGCAGCAATTAAAAAAAAAAAACCTGTTTACAAGTATGCATTTGACTACCTACGTTTGTCTATATGTTTTAGTTTTACTTTTGCATTTTTAAAACAGCTTACATTCAAAAAGTGAGTTGTTCATTTTAAAGATAAAATATGTGAAAAATATATATAAATATTTCCTTTGTACCAATGCTTGGTGCGTAAACAACGTATGTAGCACTAAGCTCACGCTCATTAAATACATACATACACATACCAAAAAAGATTCACAAAAAAGTGTACGCCATTGTACATTTCTACCATTTGCACTGACAAAATTCATCATGCATCATGCTCTGGTGCATTAAAATGGACTTTGTTGCACAGCAACTAGTCTTCTCCTCAAAATGACACGCTGGTACAAATCTGGCTTCAAGTACATAACCTCTTTAGTTTTATGCATTTGCAGCATTTTTTTCTTTCGTTTTTCGAATACAAATATTGATATCTTGCACTCCATGCAAATTCAATTTGCACTAGTGGGAGTTAAGATATTATGATTAATATTTTTTTTCAATTAAAGGTGGGACTTAAAAGATGCACACCTTTGAACCAAAGTCAAAGGTTAACTTGGCCCACCTTACAAACAACAATTTTTTTTTGGTCTCCTGCAGCCACTGCTGCTGGTTCAACAATAAATAGATTTCAAAGTATCTGCAGCACACTTAACGCTTTCAAATGGATTCCGTTTTGGAATAGAGTCGCGTGCTACTGCCGCCACTGCCGCTATTTCCACTCCTGCCGGAGGTACCTGAGTAAGATTTACTATTGCCATCATTGCCGGTTGAAGTATTTGCCGCTTCATTGTTTTGCCGCTCGTGATACTCCTGAAAACATGGTACAATGCATAAATTCGTTTGGCATTCGGGACAGTGGTATTTGGTTTTGCGCCGCAAAATTCTACCATGTCCGTCTATAGTGTTCCAACAAAAATTACAGCCCAGTGCCGGACCGGGCCGTATAACTGGACAATGACTAGAACGAGGATTCTCCAAAGTGATGATCTCCCGAGAGGTCTGAAAAGAGGGATATACAATAAATGCATTTTAAAACAAAGTTGGAAAGTCGGTAATCTCTATATAGGATAATTTGGGGGCAGAAAAAGATTTGGGATGATTGCATCAACTTTTGACATTGCTCAGGTATAGCTAAAGAAAGCATTGATCCCATTCAACTCATTTGTTTTTAGAAATGCATCTATTATCCGAAAAAGCTTCTCCAAGAATTTCGATAATATTTCTCACAGATTCACCGATACTTTCGATAATATATAAGTCCGTTCCCACGACAGTAGGGTCTATGTAACCGAAACGGACCCGGATATTTATACGGCCAAGGACTGTCAGAATTCCGCCACTACAACAACAACAACAACAACATCATACAATATTAGTTGTGGGCACTAGAGTTCACATATTCGCTCTCTGGCGGTTTGAAAAGTTGTAGTAAAATTTAGTCATGCGGGGGCACATCTTAAATGCACCAGTTGTGTTTTCTTTTCGCAAGGTGGCGCCAATTGGAGATTCCAAGCGAAGCCCGGTCCTTCTCCACCTGGTCTTTCCAACGGAGTGGAGGTCTTCCTTTTTCCTTTTCTTCCCCCGGCGGTTACTGCGATGAATACTTTAAGAGCTGGAGTGTTTTCGTCCATTCGGACGACATGACCTAGCCAGCGTAGCCTCTGTCTTTTAATTCGCTGAACTATGTCAATGTCGTTGAATATCTCATACAGCTCATCGTTCCATCGAATGCGATATTCGCCGTGGCCAACGCGCATAGGACCATAAATCAGAACTTTTCTCTCGAAAACTCGCAACGTCGACTCGTGATATACTTGTATTCATTGCTGGAATGTGAAAGATTGAGATCGACTTTATAATTTAGTTATCCAACTTCGTCAGGAGAATGTTATGTACCCAATCTTTGTTTGAAATTGGTCAAGCCGTTTTTGAGATATGAGATTTTACTTAAAGGTGGGTCGTTCAATTTTGGCACCGGTTTCTATAAAGTCCTTCCGTAGCTTCTTCGCTGCTAAATTGAATGGTCCTGGCGAGTTTTTTGATTATTATCTACACCAAATTGCATCAAGAAATTCCAATTTTACGGACGGACGAACAGACAGTACATATTGTACTAATTGACTAACGTTAGTAGTAGCAATTAAAAGCACTTACTTGTGGAGAAGACACTGATCTTTGTAATTCCTCGCTCTTGACACGCAACGAAGGTAAGTGTTCAAATGAACTGCTGCCCATGGCTGCGGTCCCAGGATGCAAACTACTCATTCGTTCCGGTAACATAACACTAGATGTAGATTTCGAGCTACGAATCTTGCCTGCTGTTGCTGTTGGCGGTGGTGTATTCGACTCCGTTGAACGAACACGCTCCAAGGGTGCTGAACTGATACTTGACGTATTAGTATGGACACCGCCCATGGATGAGGGAGTAGTGGGTGAATTGTTGCGACCACGCGAGTCACTGTCATCAATGTAAGTAGTGGTGAAGTGTGGTATGCTGAGCACTTTTGACGGACTGGCCGAAGAAGCACCGCTGCCTGGCTCGTTCGACGTGCCACTACTACCGCTGGACACAATTTGCTGCGGCACAACATATTGTGACGAACCAACAGGTGGTGGTGAACCGCCGGACGTGTACATTGATTCAGGTAGTGATATGTGGTGTGGATGCTGTAGTGGAACGCTGGTGATATGACTAGTGCCTGCACTGTTGTTAGCGCTACTGGTTGTTGTACACGATAGTGGATGTGAATACTGACGATGTAGCGGTGCGAAAGGATTTGTGCCACTAATACCACCACCACCGACGATTAATGCGCCAGCGCCACTAAGTGAATGTTGAGTGGGCAGTAATGGATCCGAATGCTGTTTCATCAAAAAAGGTGTACTCTGCGGTACAGAGAGCAAGTGGGGAGAGGATGGTGTTAAACTCGGAGCCGGTTCGGATGAGTGACGCTCGATACGCGGCGGCACTGTCAGCAGGTGATGGTGACTGGGATGTGTGTGCAATTGCAGTGCATGGGCTGCGATGTAGTTCGAATGTGAACTACCACCAGGCGAATTGCTAAATGGATCGAAATCTACACAAGATCCCTGATTGGGTTCGGGTGAAGCCTGAGCATTTGAAAGACTATCACTGTCGCGTTTAACACGCGGCTGTCGTGTCAATACACGATTACGTTTCGTGCCCATTTGCTGTTGTTGTGAATGTTGATGTTGCAATTGCGCTGGCGAATGTTGTTGTTGTTGTTGAGAGAGTAGATTGCTAGGTGAGGGTGACATCGCCATATTGACAGCGCGTGGTGAACATTCCGGCTGAGCGACAATTGTGGACATATTAGCGTTTGACGGCTGTGATAAATCTGTAAATAAATGAGTTTGCAAATTAGTTAACGAGAAGCGCTGAAGATAATTGAGTGATTACAAAATCGAAGATGTAGGACATGATTGCTAAGTGAATAAGTGAAAAAGTCGATGAAAAAAGTAGCGAGTAACTACATAACGCCTGTAACTTTATGAACGCATATGGTTGTAAGTCTTCATGTGAACATCGTATTTGAACTTCGGCTTTAGTTTCAGATTGTCGAAATAACAGCCCTCAATCGGAATTGGGAATTGGAAAAATATACTTCGAGCCTAACGCTTAGTTGATCTTGAATTTACTTGAGATGAGAGTCAATAGCGAAAATGGTCTAATATACCACACCGAAAGTTGTGAAAGCTCTTGCTATACATCCTTTACGTGGAGTGTGTATTTGTTAACATTTTTAATTTTACAATAGCAAATTAACCGTTTTTCGCAAAAAATTGGGTACTTCCGTCAAAGTTTTCCCAAAAAGTCAAAATTTAGATTTTTTGCTTCAGATAATCTACTTGCAGATGGAAGTTGAGGGGTGCCGCAATTAATTTTTTTTCAGGGAGTGTTTCTCCATGAAATTTTCATAGAATATTCTTCGAATTTCGTACTATAATGTACTATTAAAAACATATTTTAACTATTTCATTAAAAAACAAAAATCATAACAATGGGTTTTGGACACGAATTAACCCCACTTCCCCTTAAGGTAGTATTCTAGTCTAGAAATTTAAAAAAAAATCGATTTTTTTTTATATTTTCAAAGTTTAACTATTCAAGAATATGTGTACAAGAGGATTTTTCAAAATTCATATTATTTTCGGAGATATAAGACATTTTTCTGACCCGGCATCCAAACTGGTTCGGTCGGAACGCGAAACTTTAAACGCGTTTTTCTCAAAACTGACTTTTCGGAACGATACCCACGATTTCTCAGGTTCTACTGGACTGGTTTACTTGAAATTTTTATAGTCTTCTTTATAGGCTTGTCTATGGTTGGAACTAGCCCCATCCCAATTTTTATTATTTTTAAAAAATTCGAAATAGTCAGAATAAGTGATCCAAAAATTTTTTTTTAGGCAGTCGCCATTTTGTGAAAAATTTTTTCCCACTTTTCCGTAGTTCCGGCCATTGCGACATTATTCTAGATTAATAATCTTTTTTCTGTTTGGTTTCAGATAACTAGGAGAGTTGAAATCATGGGTATGGTCACGTGGAATATTTTAGAGACCCCCCACTTCGTCAGCTCAAAATTTTTGAAATTTTTTAGTTTTTCTCTACTCTTCTTAAACTAACAAATAACTAACAAAAAAATGGATTGTAAAAATATTGCCTTTTTTACGACACTTTAAAAATTACCTGAAACTCATGCTACTAGACTAGAATACCCCCTTAACCTAATACTAAACAGAATGGTTATTTTATAAAAAAATATCAGTCCTTAGTGTTTAGGGCACTGCACTACAAAAGATCTATAGTCACGGTGCAAAAATCAATTTAATTCTATCCTTAGTATTTAACACACATTAAAATTATACCAACTCATGTATATATTTTTTATAAACTATTTATATTTATTTCTTTACACGTATATCGCACATTTATTAAATTTAAGGATATCATTTGTATTTATACTTTAATTCTTAATTTCGCTGGTTTGAAATATGCAATCTAATTCTTATTTTTAGTTAAAAAAACAAATTTTTTTCTTTATAATAAATAGTTACGCAGTTAAGTCTATCAGAAGATGGCGCACTGCTTGGTGTGCTTTGTGTATGTATGTGTTTTTTTTTTCTTTTTAATTTTTTTCACGGTCGCTTGCTTGTTCTTCTCTTTACTGTACAAAAAATTGTTTCCTAAAACTACAAAAAAATCGATCTCAAAAATTTTTCTTAAGGAACGCCTTTGATGTGGCATTGCTGCTTCTTGCTTGTTGAGATGTCGGTGTGTTTGTTAGAAGAATTTTAATTGCAATTTACATTTTGCACTACTGTAGTTCACGATTGCAAATAGTTATAACTACCAACACTAACTATGAATGATGATAGAACTTGTTGTTTATATAAGAAAAAATTAATTATTATACAAATTATAATAAAATGACAATTTAAAACTCAGTAATTTTTTTTCTTTGCTTGCGAACTTTACACATAACTTTAACATTATTTTAGTATATATATATACTATATATATATATGTGTGTGTAATGCTTGTAAATGTATTATATATATATATTATTTTGCCAAGAATTTTTAAAAAATATTTACTTAATTAAGCTACATACGATCTTAGGGTATTTTATGAATTATTATATTTTTTCAAATAATTTCGAGTTTACGCTCTACGCGTGTGTATCTATTTCACTTTTGTTATCAATAATAGTTGTTACACATTAGTGTTTTTGCGGTGCACAGAAATGTAAAATTTTACGGCCACCTTTCCACATGGGCATTCCGATAAAATGGTATTAAAGTAGGTACCGCGACTTATGTATATTGTATGCCAAGGCTCCGCGGGAGAGCAAACTGCCACAATTTATGTATTCCGCAAAAACTCTTTGTATTATATGTGTTGTTGCTGCTTTTTCGATGAATTTGATTCAGTTGAATTATATTTCCTGTATTGCCATTTTCTGCCTATGACTATCTGTGGTTATTGGATGACCAATTTTGGTTTATTTCATTTAAGTTCATGTTATGAAGAGCGCTGTCCCAGCTGGTGCACCGCTATGAGCGAGCGCCAGTGGATGTGAGTGAGCCAATACCGTATGATTGCCACCACCACCACCACCAGCACCACCTACTACACCAGCCGCTCCAGTCACACTAGCAATGCTGTGATGTGTGGGATGTGTTGTTGTTTGTATTATGGCTGTTGTTATTGGATGTGTATGTGTGGTGGCGGCTACTGCTACCGTTTGTTGTTGTTGTTGTTGCTGATGATGCTGTTGTGCTGCTAGGTGCATCGAAATCGTCGTCGCAGTATTTGCACCCGAAACTGAATTCTATATTGAATTGAAGTTAATACTTTGTAAATTCATTGCAGCTGCCGGATTAACGTTGATTGTGCCCGTGCCGGTGCCCGGACCGACACCGGTAGCATCAATATATCGCTGCCTGGACACTGTATGCAGACCAGCCGCAGAGAAGTCCATATGTCGCGGATCTAAAAAGTTCATTACGCCCATTGCGGGGTGTGCACCGCCGGCACCACTACCTGAGCCAGTATGGTGTGGTGTACACATCACCGATGGTGTGGGTGTGTCGGCTGGCGGCGGTATTTGCATATTCAATGCAGCTGATTGAGCAGCCGCAGCTACGGCGGCTGTTAGGTGTTCGTAATTCTCATTGGTCGTATCATCGGTAGCGGTGTTCTGTGGTGGTGGTGATGGTGACATATTTGGTTCTTGTTTAACGACACGTGCTTTAATGCTGGGTCGCGATACCGGGTAACCGCGTTTTTGTATTCCAACCATAATGTACGATTATTTACGCCGAAGAGGCGTGCAGCCTTACAGAAACCTATACCACCGGAACGTACTGCCTCTAAAGCGCGTATGAAATTTTCATCACCTTGAGGATTGACCGAACGTTTACGTTTACCACCTTGATTGCCACCACTGCCGCTAGTTGCATTTCCACCACTTGAGCTACTGCTGCCGCCAGCACCACCAGCGTTACCGGCACTACTACCAGCACCACCACCACTTGGCGTGGCGTTGGCGGTGGAAATGTTACTACCACCACTGCCAGAGGCATTGCCTGCCACATCGTTGGGATGTGCTGGCGATTGTATGGGCGTAGGACCTTGACTGTACACCGATTGCACCATGCTCGATTCATTGGGTGAAGTTGGTGATAGGTTTTGTGCCGCCGCACCGGCTCCACCATAATTGCTGACTAGGCTGTTCACTGTGATAATCTGTGGCGAATATGTGGTTGCGGCATTTTGTTGCTGTTGCTGCTGTTGTTGTTGCTGCTGCTGTTGTTGTTGTTGCTGATGTTGCTGTTGTTGTTGCTGCTGCTGTTGTTGTTGATAATGTAACTGTTGAAAATGCTGCTGTTGCTGTTGTTGCTGCTGTTGACCAGCAGCTGCTTGTTGAGCTGAGTCTTGCGCATGTTGTTGCCGTTGCTGTTGATCGTTATTTGCTGATGCGTTTGCTTGTTGTGCGCCAGCGCTGCCACCAGCATTTCCGCCGCCGTTGCCAATCAAATTTGGCTGACAAGTCGATAGCGAAAAGCGTGAATAGTTCGAGTCAACGACCGTCCATTGCAGACCTGGGAAGGGGAGAGAGAGTAAGAGAGTGTGAGAGGTTTGTATTTTCTTTTTTTGTTTTTGTTTTGTTCACTAACACCACTATTAAGTGCCACTATTTTGGTGTATCGCAATACTTTATGTTCATTTTATTATATTTTCTTTTGTTTTTGTTATTAAGTTATTTCAACTAACTAGGTATTAACTACAATTACTTTATTACAAAATATACACCAACAAATTGGTCGTCCATTGGATTGAGAGAGAAACAGAGACTTTGAAAGTAATGAAAAACAAGGGACGCTTATGCTCAAGAACTTTGTAGAAATTATTTCACAAGCTTTATATAAATATTTTTCAAACAAAAGCATTATATCAGTCCTATTTAAGTTTCGTTAATATATTATTTAGCAACGTTCACACTTTGCTTGCTACAAATGAGGTAAATTACAAAATTTATAATTTTGATCAGACTCTGTGCATAGCTCTCTCCTGATCCCCAAGTACAGCAAGATAGGTCTCATAAAACATGATCAGCTTTAGTTATTCTTAAAGCTGCAGTTTTTTAATTTTATTTTTCTTACTATTATCTTAAATATATAGTGTAAAATAAATTATTATGTAAATCATTTATTTAAATTTTACATTTTGCCGTTAGGTTACTCTCCTCCTACGCCTATTGTTATTGTTATTATTACTTTATGAATAAAACCAATATTATTATTTTCAATTATTTGTTTGTCCCTTAAATTACACATATGTAATTCATCTCAATATTAAAAATCAATCAATTATAAATATCTTACCGGTTTTATGAGTAGAAAATGAATGATATAACAAATCGGGTCTAAATATAAGGTATAAATGTGTTATGATGCAAATATTTTAAATTGAAATGGGGTCTTATTAAAGAAGAAATTGTAGAAAAAATATACCATCACACAATCGAAGTTAAAATAAATGTCAAATTCCGTGAAATTCTCGCCGAATAAACGAATTTTCCTCAAACTTAAAAAAAAAAATGTGGTTGTCATTGTTGTAGCAGCAGAAATCATTTCTAAAGGAATTTTGAGGAATGGTGCCTGTCAACTTGGTCCTTGCCCGGATAAAAACTCAGGCCCGTTCCGGTACCTTATACCCGACTGATGTGGAAATGGATTTTTATCAATCAATTTGTATGGTAGCTATTTGCTGTAATGGATCTGAACAATTTGTTGAGAGATACATGGATTTGGCGAAGACATCTCGAGAAATAAAAACAAAATTATAGGGTCTCTGATGTTTACTTCTGTTTGTTACAAACTTGTGGGCATACACAAATACAAATTTTACCCAAATTTAATCCGCATAGTGCAGAAACGACGTTCCATTCGTAAAAAATGTATGCTACCACCACCATTTATGTTTTTACACATTTTTATACCCTGAACAGGGTATATTAAGTTTGTCACGAACTTTGTAACACACAGAAGGAAGCGTCAGAGACCCTATAAAGTATATAAATGATCAGTATGTCGAGCTGAGTCGATTTAGCCATGTCCGTCTGTCTGTATATATACGAAATAGTCCCTCAGTTTTTAAGATATCGTTTTGAAATTTTGCAAACGTCATTTTCCCTTCAAGAAGCTGCTCATTTGTTGGAACGGCCGATATCGGACCACTATAGCATATAGCTGCCATACAATCAAGTTCTTGTATGGACAACTTTCACATTTGAAAAGATATATTCACGAAATTTGGTATATATTATTTTCTAAAGCAACAATGTAATCTCCGAAGAAATTTTTCAGATCGGTTAACTATAGCATATAGCTGACATACAAACTGAACGATCGGAATCAAGTTCTCGTATGGACAACTTTGACATTTGACAAGATATATTCACGAAATTTGGTATATATTATTTACTAAAGCAACAATGTAATCTCCGAAGAAATTGTTCAGAATGGATTACTATAGCATATAACTTCTATATAAACTGAACACATACATAGTTACTAACAGAAATGGACCTGTGAAGGGTTGCACCGAAGTTAACGTTTTTTCTTGTTTTTCTGTAAGATTGTTTTTAGCTCAATTACTATCTACATTTTACTGACCATACCAACTTATTTTCAGTTAACGTTATGTCATCTATGTACAAATGAGTGTACTATTGATAGTACATTTGTAATTCTAGAAGTTAATAACATATAGAATGGTTAACAAAAAAAGTGAGCAACATACATTTTCAGTGGACCAATCCTCAACAAACAGAACACTTATCAACAGCGTTAAAATATTCAGATACCTCACTTATAAAACTTATAAATCTCTGTTTGAGTACCAACATATACGAAGCGTATTCAATGAAACTATCAAGCAAAATATTCTCATTTAGCTCGAAAAAACGCGATACTAGCTTACAAGGAACACTAGAGGAAATTTATTTATTAAAAAAAAAATAATAATAATAAATAAGAATTATACTAAGATTTATGAACACTATATCCTACGCCATGCAAACTATGAAATCTAAATGCAATAATTACTACTTACCAGAATGAGATGATTGAGAATTTGGTGCGTCATGTTCCGAAGGTGTTGTAGCAGCAGAAATATCTAATGGCATCGATTGTTGAACGCTGCTCATGTCAACTTCAGGTTTCTATTTTAATGAAAAAAAAGGGTTATTGAAAAAATTAATATAATGAGCAATATTTTAATTACAATTTGCATGTGGACGTGTCCATGACCATCGTCCAAGCTATCATCCTGTGGATGTGATTCAACCTCGGTGCTAGATGATTCTTTTAACAATTTTGTTGCGTGTAGAGTGTGAGTTGGTATGCCACTGATGGAACCACCTGTGGTTCCAAACGACATTTGACTCATCTGTGTAAGACTTATGCCACCAGTATTGTTTCCGCTGTCCAAAGAAGTATTATGTTGCTCGTCCGAATTAGTGCGATCGCCAGATCCTGAAAAATGAAATTAAACATGATTATATGAACCATTAACAAACGATTTTTTCTATTAATTTAGATGTAGAAAAAAATAAAGTATTTTATTGTTGTAACATACCGTTATTTGAAGATTTCCGAAGTCGTTTCCGTCTAGTTGCCGGTGAAGCCCCCGAACCTAATGGTGAGGGAGTGCGTCTTAATTGATGATGTTGTTGCTGCTGTTGTGATGTTTGCGTTTGGCTATTTTGTTGTTGTTGATGAGGATGAGACTGAAACTGTGTTTCACCGTGCTGCCCATGGTGGTGCTGGGGCTACGATAACACACGAGAAACATATTACTTTTATCGCAATAATGAATTTTTATTTATAATTACTTTATACAAATAAATACATTTTTCGTGCGAATTGGAAATATGTACAATTCTTGTACACCATTTGCACATTTGCATGCACTTACCTCCCAGAGTGTCTCATTTATGCTGCCACCAGCACTACTACCCATGCCACCGCTAGTAACACCACTGCTACTTTGGCCATTACTGCCAGTACTACCGCTACCCACTAAATCGGTGGGTTCATTCGATGATTTACTTTCAGATTTAGTTAAATTGGCAGGATCGGTGGGCATTTCAGCAAGTCCTTTGATTTTAAGCATCTCAGCCGTTTTTAGAATGTGTGGTAACTGTTCTTGTGATACATTCACTTCCCCATAGTACATAAAATCAACCATAGTCTTAAGGTCATCATATTGGACATCTTTAAGTATTACAATTGGATGTTGACAGGGATTCGATGTAAATAATGTCTAAGGATAAATGATTATGTTAAAATTCCGTTAAATTTCTTATTAGTTTTTAAAACTTACTTGAAAGTATGAGCTGCAAGCAGAGAGGACAATTTTGTGAGCTTGAAGTTGTCGTCCTTCTGCTGCTAAGGTAACGTCTACTAAGGTTCCATTGTGTAGCAGCGAGGAACATACCGAAATGAAATTCGGTTGATGGTTATTCCAGCGCAAACAAAATTGTTGCACCGACATGATCAATGCTTATTTGACCGACGTTGCCGGCAAAAAATCGTTGTAGTCGTCTATAAATGTTTATTTTTCTTTTATATCCACTAAAAATATTGAAGTATTTAAAAATTTTTTCTTTGTCTGTTCAGCGGTGCTTTCTAGAATTAGATTTTCCTTCAGTAGCGCATACGCATGCTGCTTCCACCACCGTACTAACGCGCAATGTTTGTTTTGATATTCGTAATTCGATATACCCGCTTTTCTTTACATGGTCTAGATAAAAAAAGAAAACTGTAGTTATGTATAAACTATTTTTTCGAATATTTTATATTTTTTAGTATTTTGTCCAAGACATAAAACGGGAATTAATTTTAAAGCAATCTACATTTTTCGTCAATGTACAGACTTATCAAACATTTGCTCCCCGTTTTGTCATTTCTGCTGCGTATACACATTTGTTCTCAAGCAATACAATAACAATAACGACACGCCAGCTTTTATGCTATCGGTCAGCACAGCTTTCTTATTAGACGAAAAATAATAACAAATAAAGAACATCTACGTAACGAAATTTAATAGTTTTGCTAGTATGCGTTTGTGTTTTGTGGAAGACCTTGAATGACGTCATTTGCGCGTATTTTTCTTTACAATGAAAATTTTCCGACACTTAATTTTTTCCTTGCACTAGTCTTAATATATGAAATTTATTGTTATGTGTTTTCATAAATAAGTATGTTATTAGACATTTCCTAATTTTACGAACGTTTAGTTTTATCAGCATATGAATTTGTATGTTATCTTATTAACTATAGATCAATTATAATGTTTTTTGTATAACCAACATGTAAATTGATAAATACTGTGTCCTTTTGTAAGTTTTAAAATGTTAAATGTAAAACTAAACGAAGCGTGTTTTAACTATTATGGAAAAGATTTTCTTCAACACTTCAGTCCTTGAACTTTGATGAATGAAAACTTAAGAATAATGGTGAAAACACTGTCGCACTGGCGGGTATGTACATGGAAAAGCGTACTGTATACATTATGAATTTTACGAATGTTCTCCATTTGGTTTGAGTTGTTGTTTATTACGCATATGCCAAGCTATAACCAATATTTCTATCACAAAATTATTTGTAAAATTTATACGTTTTAAAAGTTATACGCCAACTTTGATTCTATAATCCATTTTTATTTTCTCATTCACTTTCGGCTTCATTCTACTAAATGCAACCGTGCGCAAGACGATTAAGAACACACGAAGCAGAAGGGGTGCTATGTTCGTCTTCGTCTTCATTTGCATACTTATTTCAATGATTTTTTTCATTCACACATATGTATATTTTTTTATTTTTAAATACTTATTACATTATGCGACTATTGCATAAACTTCATTAAACACTTTCTACCATTAACACAAATAAACACCACGTATAAATTCGGTGAAGTTTTTCCCCGACTTTACACGTTTCAGAATGTGTGGAATATGAAGAAACCAAATACAAAATGGCGCGTTCGCATAGAATTTTCGCTACATCGCAAACAGCACACCCTGGCCCGACTTCGTGTGTTTACTTTCCTTATATTGCATACCCAAAATACAATTTATTCACTTATTTCAAATGCACAACAACTATATTTTATGAATTATTATATTTACAAATACAAAATATGCACTTTTTCAATTTGTTGCAAAGAAAACTGTATCTTACTTTGATTTTCAGAGGATAGCACAGCAAAAGAGAACTAACCAAGAGCTAACACCGAGGAACTGTTTCTTTATGTAATGAGCAGTTGTGCAGTGCTGCCTGATGTACGCAAATAACTGAATTTATAATTTTATTGTTTATTTAAGAAATTAGATAAATAAATACATTTAAATAAATAAACAGAGTAAGCAAACCATAAACAAGTAATTTTTATTATAAATTAATAACGCTGCAACGCTGAATATTCTGATATTCACAAAGGAAATTAATTTTAAATCACATAGCTTGTGAACACTGAAAATATGCTTCTTCTTCCAAATAGCTGCTTATTTTTATTAATCTGGCAGTATATTTTTGCACAAACGCGTCGGTTAACGGTTCGGTAAAGTGAATTAGAAAAAATTCTTTTATATTAATTATTTAAGTGGAATAACTGTGAAATGTGTAAAAAGGAACCGCGAAACATGTTTATTCGTTCATAATTAGTGAAAAAAGTGAATTAGTGTGGTGCGATCTAAGTTATTTATACGACTTGCAAAGTGCTTGCTCTGATAGGACGCCAGTGTTTTAAGCGCGTTAATATTTGTTGTTTTAAAGTACATTTTTGTGAATACGCTGTCATGGGCCGCCATTGTTTTAAGTGCACTAATATTTGTTGTTTTTAAGAATATTTTGAGGATATGCTATGACATACATATAAGTATGAATGTTTCCGATACAGTTCCGGATATGCGTATATGAATTTAAGCTCACGGTAGTAGATGAACGACAAAATCTATCTTCCGCTCTAGACCTTGACTACAGGGTGCGCATTATAATTGAAATTAGAAGTGTAGCATGCTGTGATTAGTACATATTTGAGTCCTAGTTGTCATGGTAGAAATTGCAGGCAGTGAAAATTATTGTTTTGTTAATATTGGACAACATATTAAAATTTTTCTTGTAAATAATATTGTTTTTAATAGTTTAATGTTTTTATGAGAACGCAATGAAATTGCACTGCTTCCAATTAAATTTGTTTTGATAATATTAGTTATCGCGAATAACAGTTTGAGAGCTTTTGTAGAGTTGTGAGAAAGTGTTGTGCGTGGTTATGAAAATATGTTGCCTTAAACGCCGTTACTCCGTCGAGCGATTTAAAAAATAAAATTTAATATTTATTGTTGACGTATCTGGTGTTCGCGTTCAAATATGTAAGTATGTACGATTTTTAATTGCTATTATTTTTTAAAGTTCCTTATGTTTTTGTTATACATTTTTAAATTTTTTTTTTATAAGTCTTGTAAAATATATTACTAGGCTCACAAGTTCATAGTGATTTGATCTCACAAAAAAAGTATTGTTTTTAATTACTTACTTACATATGTATGTATTTATATAGCGACCGGTATCTGGGCCCACAAACCTCATCGAT
The DNA here is from genome assembly GCA_037783105.1 of Bactrocera zonata. Classification (NCBI taxonomy): domain Eukaryota; kingdom Metazoa; phylum Arthropoda; class Insecta; order Diptera; family Tephritidae; genus Bactrocera; species Bactrocera zonata. The sequence continues at coordinate 135,384 of JBAWJQ010005548.1, read as the reverse complement.
AGATATTTTTTACCTAGATTAGGTACAACCTTTTTTAACTTGTAAATTAGTGGAAAATAATTTGCGTTTCCAATCACACTTGCGGAATCGTAGAAAATGTTACAAAAGTGTTTGGTTGTCCACTTTCACTTCTGTTAATTACGATAACTTCGAGCAGTCTCACTACAGTCGGGTCGGGACCGGATCGGACCCAGACATTTATATGGCTAAGGAGTGTGAATTCGGCAACATTCTTCGAAGTTATTTAAGAAATGTTTTCTGCCGCTACAACAACAACAACCATAGCGATAATAGTGTTTGAAATTCGTCGTCTGGCATAAGAGAGATAGCATGTGTTCTCTTACTGAACGATTCAAAACATTTTGGTTAATGTTTTGGGTATAAATGCTAGAAAGTTTTATAATAAATTAAATAAAAATATAGTTTGTTTTGTCAGTTCAGTTCAAACTTGATCAGTTGCTATTTATATAGCGACACGCATTTACATTTATATATTTACTCCAAATAAATCACATCCTTATTAAATTATTTTATCTTTATTTATGCATTCAGAACAATCATGTACATTTCGTAATATACAATAGTATACATACATATTAACTATGCATGCACCAAAGCACAATTTCTTTGACGTACAAAAAGTAAATTTGAGAATATAGACATGAAGTGAAGTTGAAATTAAGTGAGTTCCTTTAAAAATGCTCGCACCTATATTTGCATTTGATGATGTCTCCCAAAAAGTGAGCTCATAATTTCTCCTTCACTTTCAATAGGAATATACAATAAATAATAACTATTTCGCACCAATTATTATTTATTGTATTTACAATTTACATTTAGTTCACTTGTTCTCTTTTTACGTTTTCATAAATTTTGCGACATTTTTAATGTTTTCTTTGACATTTTGACATTTATCACAGATTTAATAAATAATAAACAAAACTAAAATTTATATAGTATATGATATCGAAATTAATTTTTTTAAATATTCAAAATTTTTTACGATTATTTTATGTCTTCTAAAATTGGTATTTATATCCTTTACGTTAATATTTGCCTCCTTAATTAAAATTCTTCACAATTCATTGGTTGTAAAAACTCTCTTCGCTCGCATTTTTAAACCTCTGTAGAAAAATTTCAATTATCGGACACAAATATTTATGATTTATGATTATTTTGCGTAACACATTTTCAATGAGATTACGTAATCAACACATTACAATTAATTCAAATCGCTGAATGAATATAAAACATTTTCAAAAAACTATTACAATTACGTGCACATACATTCACACATAGGAAAGTATGCTGTATAAATATGAAAATTATCAGTAATTACATAAATTAAGTGATTTAGTAAAATTAGTAGTTTCGAAGCTTTCATAGCTTTGTTGTTTTCTCTATTATGATTTTTACAATTTTTTGCAAATTATGCAAATTAGCAATGCAAGGCATCGCAGTTTTTTATAATTATTTTGAATTCTTCTTCTTTTTGCTCTTTGGCAATTTCGCCCAAATGCGGAAGAAGTATTCATCTCGGCGCAGCAGTTTACCGCGTGCATACGAATGTATATCCGCATCCATATTATGGTCACGTAGCCACGACGATGTGTTGCATGAACTCATTTCTGTGTGCGGTTCATCAGGTAAACTCAAATGTCCTGCAAAGTGGAATAAAATAATTTGTTGAATATATTATTAAAATATTACTTATTTATTCTGACTAAAAAACTAGAAAAAATCGACAAATTCGTCTGCACCGAAGTTATAATACCACACAGGTATAAAAAAATCCTGGTCTTGATTTTAATTGCTCAGCTTGTATGGGAGTTATACGCTATTGAGGTCCGATCCGAACCATATCTTCGGTGATCATAGCGTTGCTTTGGACATTAAACTATGCCAAATGTCGAGAGTATAATCTCGTCAAATAAAAAAGTTTTTCATATAAAAATTTTCTTTTTGATTGGTCAGTTTGTATGACAGCTATAAGCTATAGTGGGCAGATATTTCGCGATTCCCACATTTGAGCAACCACTTGGGGTTAAAAGAACGTGTGCACAATTTCAGATTAATATCTCAAAAACTGAGGTACTAGCTCGCGTATATACAGACGCGGATGCCTAATTCCACTTAGCTCATCACGCTGACTCCTTTCATATATACATATGTGTACATACTTACGTTAAAGAGTCTCCCAAGTTACAAACTTCATGGCAAATTTACTATACTGTGTTCATAATTATATACTTTTCTTACCTGCAGTGATAGCCACATATGGCTCCTCCGATTCGAGTGGTTCACTCAAACCGATTTCATTCTTTGCAAATATGCGTATCATATATTCATGATTCTCTTGTAAATCACGTATTTGGAATCTTTGCACACCGGCCGGTACACGACCCACCTCGATCCACATGGTCTTCTTCATGTCACGTATGGCAATGTGATAGCCGAGCAGTGGCGCACCACCATCTGACTCGGGTATACCCCATTCAAATACATGAGCATTGGCAGCCAATACGCGCGCCTCCAATGGCGCAGTGGGCGGTGAGGGAACAGCTATACAATAAAAAAAGGATATAAATAAAATAGTGCTACATTCAATGTCTTTCATTTGTACTCACTTGCATGTGTTTTGAGTGCGACGCTCTCGGTTACGGCTGGTGCACCTAATCCAACCGCATTTTCCGCCGACACTCTAAACCAGTATTCGCATTTTTCCTTCAAGTTATCCACTGTGTATTGGCGGCAGTGTGCGTCTAACGTGATTACCTTTGTCCATTTGGTCGACGTTGCCGAACGTTTCTCAATACAGTAGCCTTGAGTTGATAAAAATAAAGTGAATGATAGGAAATTGATTAATTTCTATTTTGTATAAAACTTTAAAGATAATAAAGTTTAGTAAAGCTCTTTAATATTTTTAAGCGGCTTAAATTTGATCTTAACTGCATACTAATAGATCCCTTAGGTTTCAAGGAATCAAAATATGAGTTTTCAGGCGAACTAACCTCTAAACTTCAATTGCCCGGTTAAAGAGATTTTAGCAACCCGACATGTATTAAAAATGGTCTAAATTTTCTTGAAATAGTATAATTTATCATTTGCTTAAACTTACCAGTTATTTCTGAGCCTCCGTTGTTCGCTGGAACTTCCCAGTCGAGGGTTACGCTGCGATTCGTCACATCCGGAATGCGCAAATTTTGCGGAGGCGATGGAGGAGCTGTACAATATTTGCGTACAAAAAATATGAATAATTATGAACATAAATAGCACAATAGACCTAAGGTCGCGCAGCAATCCTCGTCTATTAATGTTATGAACATAAATATGTATGTGGTTATAGGCTTACTATATAATAAAGGTTTTGTTAGTTAGCATTTTTAAAAATGAAATTCGAAATTTCGGTTATTTATTACATATATATTTTGATGATTTAATGGTAGATTTAGATATTATACCATCTGATCAAATTTGACTCGGACTGGTCCATTAAAACATCGAAAAAGTTAAAAAAAAGAACTTTTCTTGAAAATCGTCGAATTATTAGGAAGTGTCAGAAGATCCCAAGATCTCTTATTGGTTAAATTTTGTTTAACATTTAGGTATGAATTTTTTGATATTTTGGGTATTTATTGATTAATATTTTAGGTATGATTTGGTTAATATTTAGGGTTTGATATTGACTCGTACCAAAAGATAAAACCGAAGGCCATCCCAGCCCAGGCTTATAACAAGTATATGGCAAATTAGATTAGGCGCTGACACGCTTCTATTAACCAATAAGCCTATTTTGAAGGCGTTAAAAAAAGATTTTTCTTAAACTACGTCTAAATGCGGTTTTCAGCCGGAGTCCGGATCAAATTTGATCAGCTAGTATTATTATATTTTACATGAAAAGGACTTATGTATGTTATTATGTTTGCATGCTCCACATGTATGTCATGTACATACCTATATTCTCCCAAGCACGTACTGAATTTAGTACAATTCATTTTAGTTAGTGGCATTATTTTAAGCGTGACAGCGTTTTGCGTGTAAGGAATTAAGCAAAGGTTTCGTTAGATAATAAAAGCTAATTTTTATAAAAAAAATATTCTTAATAAGCGCATAATATAACTTATAATATCATAATAATGGATGAAGGTGGAATGTTTTCGAATCCTCCTATTCTATTAATTTAGGGAAATACTACTTCAATACGATTTGTGGGTACTAAATTGTACTTCCAAAAGGATAAATTTTGGCAGTTTGAGGAATGTAAGATTTTTTAATTTTTTCTCAAGTCTATTTACTTTTTTTGTTGTCTTATTAAATTCTAAAACACCTCTAGAATATTGTCCAAAATTTTCAAGTTGATTCGAATAATAGTTTCGGAGATACAGCCTTGAGAACTTGTGCGCTCGAGGCTAGCTAGGCTAAATGCGTCGTCTTTGAACGTTTTTTTCTGGAAACTGTGTTTTTGAAGTCAGTCGGCAAGATTTCTCGAGAACTACTTAACCGATCTTCATGGAATTTTACACAGATCTGTGAGATACTATTCGTAAAGATTTGGAGAAAGGATTTTAAAAAAAAAAATCCGACAGAAATTTTGATTTTTTAGTAAAAATGTCTGCCAAAAATCCAATTTTTGTTTTTTTCCTTCGTCCGAGTTGTAAGTTAAGGTTTTAATTAAAAGACGTTTTTTCACATTAGATGATCCTGTAAAGAGTTATACTTCCAACGCGGTCGTATCTTTTTTCAGAGAGGTCACCGGTAATGGCGTCGCAATGGCCAAGTTTAAAATATTTTTTTTTTACAAAAATTTCAATTTTTTTTTTGTTAATAGCGTATGTTTGTAACAATAAAAAATTCTAAAAAAATATTTAACTTTTTATATGAGAAAAAAATTTTTGAAAAAAGGCTGTTTTTTACCCGAGGAAACCCATGTAACCCCTTAAAGCAAACGCAAAGATTAGATGAAACAGTTAGTTGAAGTTGCTGAATTTAAGAATGCTAAAGCAAGCAATTTTCAAGTTAAAGCCTATAATGTTCCTTAACTTGTCATAAAGAGCCGTAAAACTAACTAATAAAAAATGAAAATCTGTTTTTATGTATATATGTTTTTAAATACAAAATAATACAAATAGTCGTTGAGCGGCACTTACTTATTCTGCGGCCTACAACTATTTTGTCTTCAGTCTCTAGAGCTTCACTAATGCCAACTTCATTCTTTGCATAGATTTTGAATTGATATGCACGATCCTTTATCACTTCGCTTACGAGTATATTTGTAACGTTGCCGTTCGTGCTGCCAAGCAGACGATATTCGGTTTCATGGAATTCTTTGATTTCGACAATATATTCGATAATCCTTGAGCCGCCATCGCTTTCCGATGGTTCCCATGAGAGCGTAAATGCTGTATCTGTCATGCCGAAGACGTCTGTAGGACCACGTGGCGCTGATGGTTTTTCTGTGACGTTATAAAAAATATTACAATTTTATTGTAATTGTGTAACACAACTAAATTCTATAGATCTTGGTAAATATGATATAATTACTTACCGAATTTCTTGGTAATTGTCACAGGGTCACTCTCAACTGGTTCAGATTCACCAACCGGGTTCGCTGCTACGACTCTGAACATATACTGAGAGTTCATGGAAAGTTTTTGTATAGCATAGGAGTGTATGTCTTTTTCCAAATCGGCCACCTTCATCCAGAGATTATTTTGCAAATCACATTTCTCCAACACATATTTGTTCAACTCCAGACCACCATCATCGATTGGTGGCGTCCATGCTAGTGTGACTGCGTCCTTCTTCATTTCCTTGATTTCCAGCGATTGTGGTCGACTTGGCTTATCAATAACTTGTATTGTACATTCCGTTGTCGTCGTACCCGAAGTGTTCGTCGCTGTGATCTTATAACGGCCGGAATCTTCACGTGTCACCTTTTCGAGTGTATACGTTGATGTGGTTTCTGTGGTTTCGATTTGTACACGTTCCGTTGTGGTTGTTTGTTCGATGGTCTCTCTATACCAAGTGGTTTTCGGTTGTGGATAACCACGTACCGTGGCCGGAATGTTCAAAGTGGTGCCAGCACGTATTTTCTGTGCAAGATACTTCTCATCGATATCGATGGTCGGTTTCTCCTGCAGTATAACTCTACATGAGGTCTCCACGCTGCCCATTTCATTTTCAGCTACGCATGTGTACGTCGCTTCAGTCTCAATTGTTGTCTTCTCGATTGTGTACTTCGATACACGATTCTCATAGCGTATGCTCTTTGTGGTGATAATCTTACCATTCTTTTTCCACGTCACCTTAGGCTCTGGAATGCCACCGAATACGCAAGACAATGTAATCTCCTTGTTCAGCTCGGTTACGATGTCTTGTAGTGGTTCTTGTACTGTGGGTTTTTCCTTCTTCACCTCAGCCACAAGGCGTATGGGTGGTGAGAGTGGTGATGGCGGTGACGGTCCAACTTCATTTACAGCGATGGCACGGAATACATACTCCGTATCGATTTTCAGTTTGCTGATAGTGTATGTGGTGTCTTTGATTTTGCGTATTTCAATCCATCTGCAAATTTATGTATAAAGAATTTAGTGTTTGTTCCCAATTAGCCACAAATTAGTTTTAAATTACCTTTCCTCTTTCACGTCTTGATATTCCAAAATGTATTCTGTGATTTCACATTTGCCATCATCTTCAGGCGCCTTCCAGAAGATTGTAATAGAATCGTGTGTGACCTCTAATGGCTCCGGTGCACCAGGAGCCGTTGGTTTTCCTAAGAAATGTTTACAATTTGTTATTGTTTAACCAATTTTAAAGATAATTAAAGTTCGACTAAGTTCAGGAAAACATTAAAAAAGGCATCAGAATTTCTATGCTTCCAAAAAACTGGACACGAAGATTTAAATTAAAACTACTGGAACAACTAACGTACTTTCTGTATTTCTAAATTCAAGTTTCCCGAAGTCCCTGCTTTTAGAAGCCAAACATTTTTCAAACTACTTTAGTTCCAATAGTTCACTTTATTGCAGGAACCGTAAACGAAAAACTTGAAAGAAATTCTAATCTCAAATACTCACTCATTATGATTAAGTTAAGCGTGGCCTCCACTTCGCCAACTGGATTCTTCAGTCTTACAGTGTATATACCTTCGTCATCGTCCACCACCTTCTTGATGGTAAGCGATGCCGATTGTTCATCTAATGTGGGTATTAAATGCTTATTCTTGACAACAACATTCTTTGTTGTACTCCATTCGGCCTCTGGTTTCGGTGTGCCAGTAAATTTGACTGTCATCGTAACATCATCATTCTCCTTAACCTTAATCGTTTGGTCCTTGTCAGTGGTGATGATGGGTAATGTTTGAATTTCCTCAACACACAATTTACTTGCTGTTGTTGCATTAGCAGCGGTACAACTAATCTCACCGTTGTCATCATCATCAGCATCGTGTATAACCAAACGTCTAACGGTGCCCTCAACAAATACTTCGTGTTTCTTGTTGGGTTTAATTGGTTTCGCCTTCTTATACCAAGTGACTTCGACATCAGGTTGTGACAATTCAACAGTGAATTCGGCATCTGTACCCTTCGTGGCGATAGTCACATCAGGCAATGGCAATACGAAGTTCACCAACGGTTCCTCGACGATTAGTTGTGCCTTTGAAGTTTGTGGTCCCACTTGTATGGTATACTCTCCGGCATCTGATGGTTTGGCCTCTACGATCCTTAGCGTTTGTTTCTTACCATCGATCGTTAGTTGCATGTGTCCGTTGAGTGGCAGCTCTTTGCCATCCTTGAACCATTTCACTAAAGCATCACCCTTGCTCAATTCAATTTCGAAACCGGTGTTCTCGCCTTGTGTTACGGTAACATCCTTCAATGGTTTCACAATTTCGGGCGGCAATTCAATGACTGTGAGTTCAGCGCTGCATTCCTGTTCGTCTAACTTACAGGTGTATTCGCCCTCATCGTGTATGGTGATTTCACGTATTATGAGTTTACGCACCTTACCCACGTTGACGAATTCTACATTCTTCTTTTCTGGTGTGATCTTTTCACCGTCCTTAAACCACACGACTTCAGCATTATCCGTGGATACTTCGACATCCAAAATTGCAGTCTCCTTTTCGGTTACTTCGTAGTCTTCGAGTATTTTAATGAATTCAGGTTTACGTGGCAAAACTTCAACTGTCGACTCGGTCTCCTTATTCTTAACTTTGCAAACATAAGTACCGCTATCACGCAAATTGGTATTACGTATAACTAGTTTATGTATTTTGCCATCTTCGACGACTACACGATGATCCATACCACTGAGTTCTTTGCCATTGAAGAACCATTTTGTTGTGACCACATGTGAGGTTTCACACTCCAACGTGAGTGATTGTATTTCTTCGATGGTTATCGTTTTCTTAAGTTTCTTGGTGAACGTAACCTCATCAACTTCAACTATAACACGCGCCCCATGTGATGTTTTACCGATCGGATTGCTGGCGATACACTTGTAATCACCGGAATCTGTATCGGGGTTGGCGTCCTTGATAATGAGCTCAATATTCTCACCATCGTACTTTTGTTGTATACGTTGTGAGGGATAAAGTGGATTGTTATTGAAAAGCCATTGCACCTCAGGCACTGGATTACCGGTCACCTTAGCTGGCAAACGGATTGTGCCCTTTTGCGGCACAGATTGTTCCTCGAAACGTTCGACGAACAACGGCGGTTCTGCATTGCCGGAGGAAGGTTCTGTTTGGAGATAGGAGTACAGAAATTTTGTTTAGTAAATGGTAAAGTAAACTTTTATATTTATTGAGGGTTTAAGCTAAACATAAAACAATAAACAAAAATACTACCTTCAATAGTTAGGTTAGCCGTTGTTTCTACGCTGCCCAATGGATTCTCTGCCTTCACAGTGTATTCACCACTTTCAGGCGCCTTCGGTGAGATCAATGTCAAAGTATGTGTATCTTTGTCGGATTTAGTATTCTTCGTGATGGGTTTGCCATCTTTGTACCAGGTCACCTTAGGACGTGGATTACCCACAATTTGTGTGGTCAAAACGACGCTTTCACCCTCACGCACAACAGTGTTACGTAGTGGTTCCAAGACTTGTGGTGGTTCTTTGTCACCGGTACGTACTTTCAAAACAATTGGCAGTCGTGATTCGCCTTCCCGATTGGTGGCAATTACCTCATAGGTACCTTCCTGATATTTCTTTACTTTCGTAATGTGTACAACACTACAATACATATGCATATCAGATTCGGTAACAACGCGTATATTTTTGGTTTCCTCAACATCGATTTCCTCGCCATTGAAGGTCCAAACAATATCAGGCTCGGGTACAGCCACCAAGCGGCATTCCAATATAACATTCGTATCTTCATCAACATATTGTGCTTTCGGTTTGCGTGAGAATGTCGGTGGTATGCCTTCGAGTATATCGGCTAGTGATGATTCACGTGACAGACTCTTACGCGATAAGCCTGTAGCATCGGAACCATGATCAGACAGCGGTGTTTCAACAATCAGTTCCGTTGTGGATGAAGTGAAACCGGCAGCATTTTTAGCTACACAAGTAAATTTACCAGCATCCTCTGGGAATACTTCGCGTATTATCAATGTAGCCACATTATCATCATCATAGTACATTTGGAAGTCTTGTGAAGGCTTTATTATGGCAGTCTCACGGAACCAAGCGATTTGTGGACGCGGTATACCCTCAACTTTGCATTCAAATTGTACGGTGTAACCATCAGGCGTTTGAATGGGTTGTAATTTTTCAATGAAACGTGGCGCCAAAGGTTTCTCTTCAGGTCCGGGACCTTTAAACATTGATGTGTTATAGAAGAAACAATAGAACAGAACACGTTGTGTTAAACATAAAGTGAACAAGACACATTCTTACCAAAATTTTCAAAAACAATGAACGATATTCACGTACGTTAAGAATTAGGTACATTAATGGCTATACAGGGTGAGAAAAATTGGTGTTTCCGAACTTAATAAACCTTAAATGCGGTTAGCTTAGGAGTTTGGTAGTCAAAAACTGAGTTTATATTTTTATGCTGGTCTTAAAAATAGTCTATAAATTTTTCTCACCCTGTATGCTTTATATTTTCAAACAATTATAGTTCTGTTTCCATTAAAATATATGTATGTAATAGGAAACTTACGTTCAAACACTGGCAGTTTGTCGATTTTCTCGTGTAATTTCTTCTGTACATAATGTTGGTACTCGACTGGTTCCATAAGATATTGCGCAGGTACCCAGCCCTCCTCTTCGGTTATGTTCTTCTTAACATACCACCATTCTGAGCTGTGTCGTCCGATCACATAAACCTTCTCACCCTCGACTAAATTGATTGCCTCGTCGTTGTCGGCGACATAATTGCAAATGGAATACATGGCATTCTCGTCATCGGCTTCTGAAAGGAGGGCACACTCGTTAGTTATCAAGGTTTCCAAGTTATACTCCGATTCAAAAACTTACCTTCAATATTCATTTCGCGTGTGATATTTAATGAAGCGCCCTCTGTTGGTGGGAAAGAGTAATAAAGAAAAGTTAAAATTAATGCCAAATGGAGAGCAGATCCATCATTTTTGATAAGTGAAATGTTAATGGTGAAACAAATATTGATTATGAGTACACTGAGCATGGAGAGACACAGATGTATGCATTAAAAGCCGTTACCTCACATTACTAACGCTGTTATCATATAAGCCTGCTAAATTAAATTTACTCATTTGAAGATAAAGAATAATATTAAATATTTATTGCCAAGCAGTCAAATGATCAAATGCGATGTATATACTATAATTCAGGTGCTATCATATATATCTCTTATAATAAAAGGTTTCGTATTACTGACCTTCGTTGAAAATCTGTTGCACAACCTTTCGTTTCTTTTTGAATGTGAACGAGTCCTCATCGTACGTTACCGAATCGCTCTTCGGACGACGAATTCCAATCAAGAATTGCTCTTCTTCCTCATCTTGTATCGAATATCTGGGTTTAGCGGATTTTGGTTTAATCGTGAAATCGAAATCGTCAGGTGGCAATTCTTCCACTTGATATTCTTCGGGCTCTTCCACATCGTACATGGTATCTTCAATACTACTATCATCGCGTATCTCTTCAATAATTGGGCCTTCATCATCATCATAATCTTCAAAGACCTTGACTTTAACCTCATCAGCCGCTTCAGAGTATGTCTTAGTTATAGGTTTCTTCAACTTAACTTTGCCGGACATTGAGATCTCTTCCTCAGCATATTGATCTAATGCAATATTGAATTCTTGATCGACATCTTCTTTAGTTTTTGTAGTTTTAGCACGGAATGTAACATTTTCGACATCGGTAAACTCGGGTATTTCTACACCCTTCTTGCGACGTTTCAATTTCTTAACCGTATATTCTTGTTCGTTTTCTTCGGTTATTTCTAATGGTTTTGGTTTTGGTCCTCTTTCGACGATAAATTCTTCGATATCTTCACCCTCTTCGTATTCCTCTTCCCGTTTGATGGAGAGTTCTGCACCAGCTTCGTCGAATACCATTGGTCGTGAAGGACGTTTCTTCAAAACTGTTGCTTCTTCTGTCACACCTTCGTTTATGCGCCTAGGTTTCTTCAAAGACAAACTAAATTCTTGTTCGTCATGTTCTTCAACTGTTGGTTCGAATGGTTTCTTTGGTTTTCTGCGCATAACGACCGCCTCTTCGACAATTTCTTCTTCCTCAATTTCAACTGGACGTTCTTCGATGACTTCTTTAGTTATTTTCAGCTCATCAGCTGCCTCTTCGACAACTGGCTTGGGCTTCTTCTTCTTTTTCAGTGCAACTGTTTCGTCCGTTGTTTCTTCTGTCGTTTTCTTTTGTTTAGGCAATTGGACGTCGACTGCAAACTCCTCAGTTTCAACTTGTTTAGGTTTCTTTGGCTTGAGCACAACGTCAACTTGCACATCATCTGGAATTTCTTCTGGCACAGGTTTCTTCAATTTCACTTCAACCTCTTCAGTTTCTTCTGCATCTTTTGGTTTTTTAGGCACAAATACCTCTTCGATCTCTTCTATTTCTTCAACGACAGGTTCGGGTACAACTTCTTCCTCAACTTGTACTGTAAACTCGGTTGCCGCTTCTTCCTTAGGTTTCTTTTGCTTCTTCTTTACAACCTTCAGTTCTTCCTCCACTTCTTCGACCTTCTTTTTAGGTTTCAATGTTACTTCCGCTTCAGGCTCTTCAACTACTTCCGGTTTAATTGGTTTCTTCTTTGGCAATGCAACTTCCTCTTCGGCAATTTGTTCGGGTTGTGGTTCAGTTTCTTTAATTTTGAACTCATATTCTTTTGGCTTCTCTTCAGGTTTTTCTTCCTTAGGCGCTATCACTTCTTCTATTTCTTCCACCTCTTCCACTTGCACTAGTTCTTGTGGTACCTCCTCTTCAATTGTAACCTTCAGTTCAGCCGCAGCTTCTTCTGGTTTTGGTTCCTTTTTCGGTTTCTTTTTAATTTTAATTTCCTCCTGAACCTCCTCAATTGGTTTCTTAGTTGTCAGTTTAACCTCGGTTTCCGGTTCTTCTGTGACTTGAAGAGCTGGTTTCTTTTTCTTCGGAAGTGTTATTTGCTCCTCAGAAACTTCTTCTTTTGGTTTTTCAGATTCAGTAACCTTGAACTCATATTCCTTTGGTTTCGGTTCTTCTGGCTTCGGTTCTTCAGGTTTCGTTTGGATTTCTTCCACTTCTTCAATTTCTTCAACCACTTCAGGAGCGGCAGGTATCTCTTCCACAACAGTCACCTTGAGCTCGGCTTGAGCTTCTTCAACTTTAGGTTCCTTTTTGGGTTTCTTCTTAATTTTGATTTCCTCCTGCACTTCCTCTGTTGGTTTCGCTGTTGTCAATGTAACCTCTGCTTCTGGTTCTTCGATTACTTGAGGTGTGGGCTTCTTTTTCTTCGGAAGTGTTATTTGTTCCTCAGATACTTCTTCCTTTGGTTTCTCAGTTTCTGTAACCTTAAATTCATATTCCTTTGGTTTCTCTTCCTCCGGTTTTTGTTGAATTTCTTCCACTTCCTCAATTTCTTCAACCACTTCAGGAGCGGCAGGTACCTCTTCCACAACAGTCACCTTGAGCTCGGCTTGAGCTTCTTCAACTTTAGGTTCCTTTTTGGGTTTCTTCTTAATTTTGATTTCTTCCTTCACTTCCTCTGTTGGTTTCGTTGTTGTCAATGTAACCTCTGCTTCTGGTTCTTCGATTACTTGAGGTGTGGGTTTCTTTTTCTTCGGAAGTGTTATTTGTTCCTCAGATACTTCTTCCTTTGGTTTTTCAGTTTCTGTAACCTTAAATTCATATTCCTTTGGTTTTTCTTCCTCCGGTTTTTGTTGAATTTCTTCCACTTCCTCAATTTCCTCAACCACTTCAGGTGCAGCAGGTACCTCTTCGACAACGGTCACCTTGAGCTCGGCCTGAGCTTCTTCAACTTTAGGTTCCTTTTTGGGTTTCTTCTTAATTTTGATTTCTTCCTTCACTTCCTCTGTTGGTTTCGTTGTTGTCAATGTAACCTCTGCCTCTGGTTCTTCAGTTACCTGAGGTGTGGGTTTCTTTTTCTTCGGAAGTGTTATTTGTTCCTCAGATACTTCTTCCTTTGGTTTTTCAGTTTCTGTAACCTTAAATTCATATTCCTTTGGTTTTTCTTCCTCCGGTTTTTGTTGAATTTCTTCCACTTCCTCAATTTCCTCCACCACTTCAGGTGCAGCAGGTACCTCTTCCACAACGGTCACCTTTAGCTCGGCCTGAGCTTCTTCAACTTTAGGTTCCTTTTTGGGTTTCTTCTTAATTTTGATTTCTTCCTTCATTTCCTCTGTTGGTTTTGTTGTTGTCAATGTAACCTCTGCCTCTGGTTCTTCAGTTACCTGAGGTGTGGGTTTCTTTTTCTTCGGAAGTGTTACTTGTTCTTCAGAAATTTCTTCCATTGGTTTTTCAATCTTACTTTCCTTAATCTGAATTTCATATTCCTTTACTAATTCTTCTTTAATTAGTTGAGGTGTGGGTTTAACTTCTTCTTCCTCCACAATTTGCTCTTCTACAGTAGGAGCAGCTGGCACCTCTTCAATAACACTGACCTTGAGTTCAACTTCTGCCACTTCTTCTGCTGGCTTCTTCTTTGGTTTCTTTTTGATTTTAATTTCTTCTTGAACCTCTTTAACAGGTTCTACTGTAGTCAGCTTAACTTCAACTTCAGGCTCTTCTTGAACTTGTGGAACGGGCTTCTTCTTCTTCTGTGGAAGAGTAACCTCTTCTGCAGTAACTTCTTCCTTTGGTTTTTCAGCCTCACTTTCTCTTACCTTAAATTCATATTCCTTTGGCTTTTCTTCTTCAACAATTTCAGTTACAGGTTGTACTTCTTCCACTACTTCCACAACTTCTTCGATTTCCTGAACAACAGGTGTTTCTTCTACCACCGTTACCTTAAGTTCAGCTGCAACTTCTTCTTCGGCTGGCTTCTTCTTAGGTTTCTTTTTGATCTTAACCTCTTCTTGCACTTCTTCCACCGGTTTCGTTGTTTTCAATGTAACCTCTGCTTCTGGCTCTTCTGTAACTTTAGGCGTTGGTTTTTTCTTCTTTGGTATGGTAATTTGTTCTTCAATGGTTTCTTCTTTAGCTTCGGTTTCTGTAACTTGAACCTCAAATGCCTTCGGTTGTTCTTCTACTTGCTCTTCAATTTGTACTGGAGCGCTTATTTCCGGCTGCGCTTCTTCTTCAACAGGTTTTGGTACTTCTTCAACTACATCGACCTTGAGCTCTTCTTTAGTTTCCTTCGGTTTTTTAACCTTTTTCTTAACCACAGATACCTCTTCAGTTATTTCCTCCTTCGGAGTAGTTGTAATAACTTTAACCTCTTGTAAAGGCGCTTCTTCGACTGTTTCCTCTTGTTCTTGTGGAATTTCGATTTCTTCAACAGGTACCGGTTCAGGTTTTTCTGGCATAGACTCCTTAACACCAATAACATATTCTTTGGGCTTTTCTTCGGTCACAATTTTTTCAGGGACGGTAACTATCTCTTTTACTTCCTCCACAACTGGCGTGGGTTCTTCTGGAATTTCTTCTGTGACTTTTACTTTCAATTCAACTTCTTGTGTCTCGGCTGGCTTCTTTTTGGACTTTTTGGTCTTTATTTTAGCTTCCTCCACGACTTCTTCCACTGGTTTACTTTCTTTGACAACAAACTCAGCTTCAGGTTCTTCTCTTGGCTTCTCAACGATTTCTTCTTCCTTAACTGTGAATTCAGGCTGCGAAATTTCTTCTTCAACTTGAGACTCGACAATGCCAAATTGGTATTCTTTAGGTGCTTCCTCCTTAGCAGGCACTTCTGTGATAACTGTTACTTCTTCTATAGCTTGTTCCAAAATTTCTTCCTTAGGAATTTCCGTTTCAATAATCTTAATTTCATGAACGGCAGATGCTTCTTCTTTAGTCTTAGGTTTCTTTGGCTTCTTCTTTATTTCCACTTGTGTTTCAACTTCTTCCACAGGTTTCGGTTCGGTTAAAACTACGGAAGCTTCAAATTCCTCAGGAGCCTGTTTCTTTGGTTTCTTCTTGATTGAGAAGATTGCGCCATCTGGTTGGTCATCCTCTTCAACAACTGGTGCAGCTACTTCTTCCACTATTCCAACTTCATATTCTTTGGGAGCCTCTGCTACCTTCACCTTTTTAGGCTTTTTCTCTTTAACTTCGACTTCTTTAACTTCTTCTATGGGCTGTGAAATCTGAGCTTCTATATCAGTTGTAGTAATTTCGTATGTTGGGAAATCTTCTACAATTTCCTCCTCTACTGGTTTAGGTATTTCAATTTCCTCTTGTATTTCTTCAACCGGTTGCTCAGGCACTTCTTCAGCCTCTGTTTCAGTTATTTTAAATTTGTAGCTCTTTGGTTTCTTTTTCTTGATGACTTCTTCAACGACAACATCTTCAACCTTTTCTATTTCTGTTATTTCCTCCTTAACTTCCTCGATTAGAGGTACCTCTTCAACTTCAGTTACTTCCTCAGGTTTCTTAGCTGGCTTCTTCTTTTTCACAGTGACCTTCGCAACTGGTTCTTCAGGTATGTCAACTACTTCCTTAACTTCCACTACCGCTTCTTCAATAATTTCTTCTTCTGGCTGCTCAGGCTGAGTTGCAATTACTTCCTCCACTGCTGGAATTTCCTCTACTTTGGGTTCCGTAACCGTGTGCTCATATTCTTCCGGCTTTTGTGGTTTTGGCTTCTTCTTGCGTGTAACCACCCTTTCTTCAACCACTTCTTCTACAGTAACCTCCTTTTGATCGTAATCAATAACGCGTACTTTATGCTCTTCTGGCGCTTCCTCGGGCTCAATGACAGTGGTTGTAATTTTATACTCAACTGGTGTTTCTTCTATGATTTCTTCTGCAGGAACTTCTTCAACTACTTGTACTTCAGCCACTGGTACCTCCTTAGGTTTCTTCTTTTTAATCTTGATTTCAGCAGGTTTCTCTTCAGCTGGTTGCTCTGGTACAACTACTTGTTCCTCGGTAACTGAGATCTCATACTGTTCCTCCGGTTTCTCCTCAACAGTTTCTTCCTCCATTTGCTGAGGTTTCTTTGCTTTCGGCTTCTTTTTCTTCTCAATTTTTACCTCATCTTCGATTGTAGGCACTTTTTCCACTTCCTCCTCGGTAGGTACTACCTTAGCCTCCTCTTCGGTTGCTGGTACTACCTTTTCCTTTTTAACTGGTTTTAGTTTGACTTCTTCCTTTGTTTCTTCAGGTGCTTTGCTCTCTGGAATGCGGAATTTAACCTCCTCTTCAGGTGCCTCTTCTTGTTCTTTAGGCACACCGGGCACGATTTGTGTTATATTTACTTCTGGCTCTGGTTTAGGTTTGGGTTTAGGCTTATGCTTCTGTTTGGGTTCCTTCTTGCTTGGTTTCGGTTCTTCAGGAAATTCGATGGGTTCTATTTCCTCCTTTTCGTATTCCGGATGTTCAAAGTCGGTTGGCTCAAATGGTTGCAATTCATAAGTGGGCTGTTCTGCAGTTTCTTCAACCACTGTAACTGTTGCCACTTCCTTCTTTTTGGTAACATCTTCTTCGACAACTTCAGCCTCTTTGGGTTTCTCAGGTGTCTTTTTCAATGTTACACTTTCAGGCTGTTCCTCAACAATGGGCTTCTTCTTACCTTTACCTATCTTTAGTTTAACTTCTTGTGGTTTTTCTTCTGGCTTTGGTGCCTTTTCAGGTTTCTGATAAGGTGTCGGTTCTTCTGCTTCCTCCTCACTGCTCACATATTTCTCATATGTCTCCAACTGTGGTCTTTCCAAATCATCTTTAATTGGCTTCAATTTCTTTACCTTACGTGGCTTGAACTTCAAAACCTCCTCAGCTTCCTCAATATTTCGCGTAAGCTCACCACTTTCCCGTGTTGCACCGATTTCCGTTATTTTCGGTATCAATAATTCTGGCGGATATGTAACCACCTCCATACGACTCTTCAGCTTAAATTTAGGCAATTGCACGGTCTGTTCTTCCGCTACCTTTGGCTTGCGTTTAGTTGGCTTCAACTTAATAGATTGTGGCACCTCTGCTGCCTCCACAATAACCAATTTCGTTGGTTTCTGCTCTTTACGTATGATTTTCTGTGGCTCAATATTGGCAAATTCGGCCTTAACCTTTTCTGGCCTCTCAAACTCGAATTTCTCATATTTCTCTAGTTCGGTTTTTTCAATCTCCTGTTCCAATAGTTTTTGTATGATGAGATCATGCTCGTCGATTTTCTTCTTTACAGTCTTCTTCTTCTTTTTAGGTTTCTCCGGCTCACCCACAGTGGGCACTTCTACTTCCTCCTCCTCTGGCTGCTCCTCTTCTATCACTTCAATCGGATGGGAATCCGATACCTCAGGCACTTCTTCGATGATCCTCACCTGTAATGGACGTTCCTCTTCTTCTTCTTCCTCGATTATCGTTGGTTCCTGCTCCACAATGCTGAATTCGTAATCCTTATGTACCACCGTTTCTTCTCCTAATATATAAAACATATTATGTGAGTACAAGAATAAAACAATATTTTTGGAAAAAACGATTTTTTTTTTTGTTTTTTTATCCTTGTGGATAGGCTTTTGACATATATACAGCAAAATTTTACTAATGTATAGTAATGGATATTTTCCATTTTTTAGCTAATGTATAACGAGGAAAACGAAGCTGGACGGACAAGAGAGGTACAAATGCAATACAGAAATGCGAAAAGTGGCTATTAATTTAGGGATGAAAATACAATACTATTTTGTTTTTTATAAAACTTAAATTTTCAACAATTAAGTATAATAGTATTAATAAGATAAAGGAACACATAAGTAGGCTTAAACCTAATTTCTTAAAGACAAACACAATTTTTTTATAAAGGTTTTGATTTTTTTAGGACAAAACGAAAATAAGCGGACGAACACTATAATAAAAACGGGGAAAGAAAAAGTGCATTTGACAGTTGGTGCAGTTGGCAGAAAAGTGTTATAAGTAGAGTCTGGTTTTAATATAATTGGAAAGTGATAATTTATAGATAAAGAAGAAATATATTTAGAGGTTAAGGCATAAATGTATTAGACATGACGCATAGCTTTTTAGAAAAATATAATTTTAAAAATTTATTCAAATTTCTAGTACTTTGGGTCTTTTATTTTTTATTAAATGGAATGTAATTTTAATTTAGGTTTCTTTGACTTTCTCAACCTTTTTTTGATTGTCTTATTCATGAATATTACGTGTTAAAATATTTTTACTTTTTTATTTATCCGAAAGTTAATGTATTTTGTTTACAATTTATTATACTCATATGTATATAATTTTATAATTTTTTCTGATATTTATAATTTTTTAAAAATTCTTTTTGTTTACTTTTCGAATTTTTTATGATTTTTTAATTTTCTTAATTTTTTTTTGTTATTATTTTTTATTTATTACTTTATTTTTATTTTTAAACTTAAATGTAATATGATTTCGGAATGTTTATCATACATCAATAATTAATTTAATAGTAAAATTTATTACATGTTCTTTCAAATAAAAATTAATAATTTATTTAATATTTTTTTTTAGATGTAATAAATGTTTGATGTCTTTTTTGTTTACTTTTTATAATTAATATTAATGAAAAACCAACAAATAAGTCAAAAAATTTAACATTTCAAGTATTAAAAAAAATTAATATTATTTTTATGCTAATTATTTTTAATAAAAAAAATTTTCATCTATAAAATGTTTTTAAAATTGACATTTTTTTTAATAAATATATATTTTTTTAGTATAATATTTTGTTATATACAATACATATTTTATTTTATTTATGTTAAAAATGTGATAAATTTTATATAAAATATTTTTTTTTACCCTTATACGGTATATTTATTAGCTTTATATTTTGTATTTGATTAATAAATATCTCTAAAATTAAATTGTGATTTTTTTTTAAATTTATTTGATAAAAAAATTTATTTATATTTTAAGTGTAATTGTTACAAAATTTTTACTCTGAGAATTAAAAAAAAATTTAGTTATAATTTAAGAATAGTTTTTTAATTATAAGAAAATCGTTAAAATTATTTATATTATTATATTTTTCTGGTCACAAATTTTTATTAAATATTTAAATATTCTATAAAAAATTTTTTAAAACATTTTTTAATTATTTAAATATTTTAATTTTTAAAAGTTGTTTAATTTTTTCCATTTCCATTTCAAAATTTCAAATATATTAATTTGAATGCATAAATATTTGAATAAATTGTGAATCGAAATATAAACAATTGTGTGGAATAAATTTTATAAAAAAAAATATTAGCTTTCGAATAAAAAAACAAAATATAAAAATAAAAATATAACAATAATAACAAAAAAAAAAATTAAAAATTTCGAAAACTAAACAAAAAATATTTTTTTGAAAAATTATAAATACAAAATTATATCTACATTTTATTTTTTTCTTATAATTTTGTATTAAAAATAAATTTTTCGTAATTAATTATAAAAAGATCGAGAAGTTAACAAAAAATCTTTTCTTTGAAAAATTATCAGTAAAAAATTATATTAAAATTTTATCAAAAATTTTATTTTTCCTAAATATTATAATTAATGAAAATAAGAGTTAATGTTTTTAATTGTATTGGTAAAATTTTATTTAGTATTTTTTTCATGTAATTTCCTTGATGCTTATTTATATTTTTTTATAAGTGTATACATTTTATTTCAAATTAAATTATTTTGAGTTTACTTTTTAAGTTTTTTATTTATTTATTTAGTTTTATATAATTTATTTTATTATTATTTAATTGTAGTTTTTTATTATTTATTGTTTGCGTTATTATTTTTTGTATTAAATTTTAAAATAAATTGTTTACAAGTTTTTATATTAAATTATTTATATTTTTTAACTATTTTTTTTATCACAAAATAATTTAAACATTAATTTTTACTAATTTGTTTTAATTTTTATAATTTATTTAAGTGTTTAAATTGTTATATTAATTACTTATTATAATTCAAATACAAATATGAACTAAAAATGTAAAAAAATAAAAATTTTCGAATTAGTGTTTAATAACATACCACAGAGCTTCAAGCATTTATGCCTTAGCCCAGAAAATATGTATTAAATACATTTTGCTTAAAAATTAATTTTATGTTTTTTATTCGCCTAAAAATAGTGTGTTATGTTTAAATGTGTTGTAGGAGAAATGTTTAGTATTCAACATGTAGTATTTGGGAACTCAGTAGCAGAGAGAAAGGGGGGAATAGTAGGCACAGCAGATAGTTTAAAAATATAAAAGGCTCTTTGCTTTATGCAGAGGGGTTTTATGCGCTTTTTGTCGCAACAAATAGAAGGTACGAGTACATAAGTAGAAAGTAAATATGTGTAACGAAGGTTTTGAGCATGGCAACACTTGCTGTGGCGGCAGCAACAAAAGTCGCAAATGCACTTACTTGTATCTTCAGTGATTTTTTGTTCTTTTGGCTTATGTTTTATTGTTTTTGGTTTTGTATCAGTGGTATCCGATGTTGTGGTTGTTGTTGTTGGTTCTGTGTCCTCTAACTGTGTTTCTTGTGGCTGTTCTTGTTGTTGTTGTTGTTTGGGCTGTTTACGTGTTTTGGGTTTAGTGATTTCTTCGACTACGGTAACTACCTCGTCTGTTGTGTCTGTAAGTGGTGTTTCTTCGACTTGTGTGGTCTCAGTGATTGTGGGTTTCTCAATTGGTTTCTTTGATTTTTTAGGTTTTTCTGGTTTTTCAATGTCTTCGAGTGTTTCTGGTTTCTCTACTACTTCAGTGTCTTGTGGTTTAGTGGTTTCTTTCTTTTCTTTTGGTTTCTTTACTATTGGCAGATCTGGTTTTTCGTATTGCTCAAGTTCTACTTTCGGTATTTCTTCTTCAATCAATTTCTGCACATATTCATCTAGTTCATCCTTTTTAATTTTCTTGATTGTCTTTTTAGGTTTCTTTGGTTTTTGTTCTGTGATTTGTACAGTTTGTTCTGGTTGTTCTTCTTCGAGGATTGTGGGCGCTGTTTCTGGCTCTTCACTTATAATGACAATAGCTTCGGGGCTACTATCATCCTGTACAGTTATTATGTTTATTGTGGCATCTTTTTTGCCTTTTTCTTTCTTTTTGAGTACACGTTTGGTGGTGACTTGTTGAATTGGTTCTCCTTTCTGATCTGTTATCTCTTCCACTTTAATTTCAGCTGGTGTTTCCTCTGTAACAACAATTGGTTCTTCTGTTTCTATAACCTTAATTTGCGCTGTTGGTACGTCGATATCGTCTGTTGGCTGTTCTACAATACGTACTTCGGCTGGTGGCTGTTCTTCAATGCTTTGTTGTGGTTTCTTATGTTTAGGCTTTTTCTTCGCCTCTGGTTTTGTAGTTGGTTGTGGTGTTTCTTCCTCCACAGTGACATCGGCGATTTCTTCGCTTTCCTTTTTAATCTTTGGTGTAGTTTCAAATTCGATTTTTTCATACTTTTCCAATTCTGTTTTGGGTATTTCTTCCTCGATCAATTTTTGGATGTAATCATGCAAATCATCCTTTTTAACCTTCTTCACTTTCTTTTTCTGTGCTTTAGGTTTAGTGGTTTCTTCTTCCTTGACTGGTTGTGTTTCAATGATGGTTACCTCTGCCTCCGGTTGGTCAGCGGTTTGTACTTCTATTATTTCAATTACATCTTCTCTGGGTCCCTGTTGACGCTTTAATTTTCGTTTGGTTACTACTTGTTTTTGCACGTCACCTTTGTCATCGACAATTTCTTTAACTTCAGTTTTAGTTTCGATTTCTTCTACATGTACTGGTTCTTCAGGAATATCTTCAGGTTTAACCTCTTCTTCAACTTGTACCTTCTGCTTAGTGGGCTTCTTTTTCTTTGATTTTGTTTGTTCTTCTGTTACTGTCACTTCGAAATCGTCTACCTCTGTAATTGGTAGATCCTTAACTTCTTCCACAGTGTCTGCAACATCAACACTATCTGCAGGTGTTTCTTCAGGTTTGTCCTCTTCAATGACTTTAACCTTATGTTTGACAGTTTTCTTTTTCTTTGGTTTTTCTTGTTTTTCAGTTGATGATACTTCGAAGTCTTCAGTTTCCGACGTTGGTTGTTCTTCCACAATGTTTACTTCCTCCGATGGTATTTCCTCAACTGGTTTAGGTACTGTTTCATCCACTGTTACTTTATCCGAAGGTTTATCCTCAGGTTTCTCCTCTTCGACCACTTTAACTTTTTGTTTAGTTGGCTTCTTTTTCTTTGGTTTTTCTTCTTTTTCAGTTGGTGATACTTCGAAGTCTTCAGTTTCGGATGTTGGTTGTTCTTCCACAATGTTTACTTCCTCCGATGGTATTTCCTCAACTGGTTTAGGTACTCCTTCATCAACTGCAACTATATCCGAAGGTTTATCCTTAGGTTTCTCCTCTTCGACCACTTTAACTTTTTGTTTAGTTGGTTTCTTCTTCTTTGGTTTTTCTTCTTTTTCAGTTGGTGATACTTCGTAGTCTTCTGTTTCGGATGTTGGCTGTTCTTCTACAATGTTTACTTCCTCCGATGGTACATCTTCAACTGGTTTAGGTGCTACTTCATCGATTTTAACTATTTCAGAAGGTATATCCTCAGGTTTGTCTTCTTCAACAACTTTAACTTTTTGTTTAGTTGGTTTCTTTTTCTTTGATTTTATTTGTTCTTCCTTTACAGTTACTTCGAAGTCTTTGGTTTCGTCGACAGGTTGTTCTTCGGTAATTGTTATTTCTTCAACGGTAGTTTCTTCATTCACATCCTCAGGCAGTGTATCTTGAACAGAAATTTTTTCAGAAGGTACGTCGTCGGGCTTATCTTCCTCAACAACTTTAACCTTTTCTTTAGTCGGCTTCTTTTTCTTAGATTTTGTTGTTTTTTCAGTTGGTTTTATTTCGAACTCTTCACTATCAGAAGCAGGTTGATCCTCAACAATAGTTATGACCTCAGACGGTACATCCTCAATCTTATCCTCTTCAACATATTTAATCTTTTCTTTCGTTGGTTTCTTTTTCTTTGGTTTCTTATGCTCTTCCGTGGCTGTTACTTCAAAGTCTTCAGTTTCGGATGCAGGTTGTTCTTCCGTAATTTTTATCTCTTCTAATGGAGCTTCCTCACTGACGTCTTTTGGTAACGTTTCTTGAACTGCAATTGATTCAGACGGCACTTCGTCGGGCTTGTCCTCCTCAACAACTTTAATTTTCTGTTTAGTCGGTTTCTTTTTCTTTATTGGTGTTTGTTCTTCCGTCACTGTTACTGAGAAGTCTTTAGTTTCAGGTACTGGTTGTTCTTCTGTTATCTTTATTTCTTCTTCCTGTGGAATTTCCTCAATGGTATCCTTTGGTACCGTGTCTAGCACAGTAACTGTATCAGATGGTGTGTCTGTAATTTTATCCTCCTCAATTACCTTAACTTTTTGTTTGGTTGGTTTTTTCTTCTTTGGCTTAGATTCTTCTTCTGTAGTTGTTACCGTATATTCCTGTTCCTCAGGAGAGGTCTTATCAGCTTCAACAATTTTTATATTATCAGATGAATCCGGTACGGTTTCGATATTTTCAACTTCACTTTCCTTAACAGTTACTTCAGCCAGTTTCTCCTCTTCAGGTTTTCCTTCGTCCGTTATTTTTACTTTCGTTTTAGTGGGTTTCTTTTTCTTTGGTTTAGCCTCCTCTTCAACTGTTGTCATCTCATATTCAGTTATATCAGGCTGAACTGGTTCTTCCTCTACAACCATTGTAGTGAATTCATGTACATTCTCCTCTTCTTTAACACCTTCATCCTCAATTTGTTTTATCTTATGCTTTGGTTTTTTCTCTGGTTTTCTTGGAGTATCTTCAATTTCGTCGTGTTTGTATTCCTCGAATATTTCTGCTGGGATTTCTTCGACGATTTTGGCAATATACTCGGGCACATCTTTAGTCTTTAATTTCTTAGTTTTCTTTTGTTTAACTTGTACCTCTTGTGGTGTGTCTTTATCCTTGCTGGGCGTTGTAGCTATGACCGTGATTTCAGCTTCATCATTGCTCTTATCATGTACTTCAATAATGTCTAGTACTACTTCTTCCGGTCCTTTTGTATGCTTAACTTTTTTCTTTTTAACAATTTTTTCTTTGACCTCGCCGCTTTCGTCGGTCGTCTTTTCCTTTTCGACAGTCTCCTCGATGATTTCTATTTTGTATTCTTCATCAATATCTTCCTGTGGTGCAGTTTCCGTAACAGAGACAGGTAATTTCTTGCTCTTCTTTGGTTTTTTAGGAATATCTTCTTCAATCAGCGTTACAGACATTTCCTCATCTGGTTGCGGCAATGATACATCCTCTTCCTTAACTACTACATCCTTAGATGGTTTCTTTCTTGGTTTCTTCGCCTTCACCTCTTCGACATCCGTAACGTCGATTTCAAAAGTATCAAGTTGCTCCTTTATAGGTTCTTCTTCTTTTACAGTGACTTTCTTTTCGGGCTTCTTCTTCTTTTTCAATTTTATTGGTTCCTCCAAGTCGACTCTCTCATATTTCTCCAATTCAGTTTTTGGTATATCTTCTTCAATTAGTTTATAGATATACTCCATAAGATCATCTTTTTTAACCGTCTTTGTTTTCTTTGGCTTCTTAACTTGTGGTTTATCTTCCTCCTTTGAATCGGGTACTGTTTCTACCTCTTGCACTGTTACGGTAACCTCAGAAAGTGGTGAGTTGTCTAATTGTGTCTCAATTATTTCTATTATTTCTTCTTTCGGACCAACGGTTTTCTTTATCTTACGTTTCTTCGTTGTCTGTTTTACTTTTTCACCACCTTCATCGACAATTTCCTGTACATCTTCTGTAGTTTCAATTTCTTCTACAACAATATTATAATCGTCCACAGGTTGTGTTTCTTCTGGCTGAGTTTCGGTTACTTGCTCCTCACGTACAAAATTTTCGGGGGCTTCTTCAAACGATGAGACGCGTACCATAAAATCTGGTGATTCTTCATCCTGTTTTTGTATATCTGATTTCTGTTTCTTAATTTTCTTGGTAGTCTTTTTGGTGGGCTTTTCAGACACTGTCGACTCGGTAACACCAATCTTGTATTCATCCGTCGTTTTATCAACTGTTTCAGTGTGTTCCTCTACCAAAGCAACTTGATCCTCAGGTACATCCTCAACTGGCTGTACATCTTCTTCTGTGACTTTGACTTTATGCTTTTTGGGTTTAGGAATGCGTTTCTTGACGTCATCCGTTGGTGTTTCGACAATTTCTTCCTCATTTTCGGAGACAATTTCACGTTCTACGAATTCTTCGATGACATTCACTAAATAGTTCTGTATATCTTCCTTTGGTACATGTTTTGGTTTCTTTACTATCTTTTTAATTGGCTTAGCTGGTTTTTCTTCATCAACAGTTACAGGAGTCTCATCTACCTGCACAATTGTTATTTCGGCTATAGGTTGATCTGCTCCTTCACTTATTTCCGATATTTCGAATACAAACTCTTTGGGTCCTTGCTTACGTTTGACTTTACGTTTAGTAACTGTTTTTTCTTTGACTTCACCAGTTTCATCGGTCTCCTTGACCGTTGCAACGGTTTGTTCAATTTCTTCCAAAGTAACAGGAGCTTCTTCGATTACTGTAGTTTTGAGTTTCTTTGGTTTTTTAACTTTAGTGGGACGTTCTTCCGTTATTGTGTCATCGAATTTCATTGGCTCGACTTGTTCATCAGTCACACCAATTCTGTAATCTTGATCATCTTGCGGTGCTGGTTGCTCTTCTTCGATCACCACCTCAGCGATTGGTTCTTCAATTTCTTCCTCCTTTTCGCTGGGTATTTCTTCTACGTTGAATTCATGTATTGTAACAGCTGCTCCATCCACGACTTCAACTGTTTTCTTGTGATGTTTAGTTTTCTTTTTAGGTTTCTTTGGTGTTTTACCAAATTCGATTGGTGTAAATTCTTCCAATTCCGTTTTGGTTATTTCCTGTTCTATTAACTGCTGCAAGTATTCGTCGAAATTGTCTTTTGGCGATTTCTTCTTTTTCATCTTCTTAGTAACTTTAGTTTGTTCCACTGCAGGTTCCGTTAAATCAGTTGGTGTAACTTCTGTTGTTGAGACGGTAATCTCAACTTCGTCGGGTTTATTTTCTTCAAATGTTTCCACTACTTCTATGACATACTCTTTGGGACCTTCCTTCTTTTTGAGGCGGCGTTTTGTTGTTGTCTGTTTCGTAATCTCTCCCTGTTCGTCAACGATTTCTGTGGTCGTAACTTCGGGCAGCGATTCTTCAATTCTTACCACATATTCTTCGATTTTTTGCTCTTTTTTCGGTTTGACACGTTTCACTTTCTTTATTTTCCTTACATCCTTTTCTTGTACATCGATAGCATAGTCATCGATGATAGGAGTATCCTTAATGTCGATTTCCTCTTCAGATTGTATTTCTACCTTGTGTGGTAATTCCTCTTGAGTGCCTGGCAGTGTCTCCGTAATTTTGTATTGTTTTGGCTTCTTCGGTTTCTTCTTCTTCTCTTCGACACCTTCTTTAATAGGAGAAATATCGTCAGTTATGGGTTTTTCCGTTTCATCGCCTGTTTCCTCTACTATAGTAGTTCTGAAGAAAACATCTTCATCTACCGGTTTTTCAACTTGTTCCGGAATTTCTTTATATTCGTTAGGCTGCACTGCAAATTCTTCTGGCATTTCTTCTACAACCTTCATGACGTAATCCTTAAGTTCTTCCTTTTTGACTTTCTTAGTTGTTTTCTTAGGCACACGTTTTGGTGTTTCTGGCTGTGGTGTTGCTGTTTTCTCCACATCTTCTGTTGTTATTACAGTTACTTCGGCTTCAGGTTCATCCTTGGCCTGAGTTTCAATAACTTCGACAGTGTAGATTTTGCCACCCTTCTTCTTCTTAAATTTACGTTTTGTGACCGTTTCTTCTTTAATTTCACCACTTGGTTCTTCTTTTGTGACGACCTCAACATTTTCAGAGATTTCTACAATGCTTACCACATCATCTGTGGCCTTTTCTGGCACTGTCGGAAGTTCTTCTGTCGTTATGACTTCTTCCACAATATCCTCTTTTTCTGTTTTGCTGGGCATAGTGTCTTTAATCTCAACTGAAAATTCAGCCGCTGGCACCTCTGGCGTTTCTTCTGTCGGCTGTTCTTCCAAAGGCACTATTTTCTTTTTCGGTTTTTTCTGCTTTGGTGCTTGCTTTGGTGCAGACTCTACAACGTCCACTTCCAAAGTGTCCGGTATTTCAAGCACCGCTTTTTGTGGCACCTTCTTTGTTTTCTTTGGCTTTTTAGGTTTGCCGTCCACATCGATTTTCTCATACTTTTCCAGTTCGGTTTTGGTAATTTCGGCGTTGATTAGTTTTTGTATGTATTCATCGAGTTCATCCTTTTTCAGCTTCTTCGATTTTTTCTTTTTCGGTTTCTCTGCTGTTGAATCAGTGGACGGCGCTTCTTCGGTATCCACAACAAGCACTTCATAAACAGTTTCCTTTGAATCAGGCGTTGTTTCGGTCGTTTCGACAATTTCGATCACTTGTTCCTCGTCGCCCTTCTTATGTAGTAGCTTACGCTTTTTGCGTATTTCTGTTTTAATTTTGCCATCATCCTTTACAATAGTTTCCTCAATGAATTCTGGCTGTAGTTCTTGTATTTTAATCTCGTAGAAGTCCACTGTATTGAAATCATAAATCTTATCTTCTGGCGCTTCCGTCAAATCGGCGATGAAGTCATCGAGTTCATCCTCCTTCATTAACTTGACACGTTTCTTTTTCAATGTTTTAGGCTTCACGCGCTTCTCAGTGGATTCACTGATATCTGTTGTTGTTACCGTAACTTCATATGTTGGCTGATCTTCTACATTCGCCGCTGGTATTTCAATGATTTCTATTATGTTTTCCTCAGCAGGAGTTTCTTGTTTAATTTTACGTATCTTCTTTGTACGTTTCTTAACCACTATCGGCGCTTCCGGTGCCTCCGGCTGTTCAACGTCCTCTGGTGCAAATTCGAGTATTTCAATTTTATGGTATGGCTTCAGCTTAATACCTTCTTCCTCAACATCAGGTTTATCACCTTGTGGTTTACGCAACTTCAATTCCGGTTGTGGAGCATCCTCCGTTTCTTTTGGTTGTTGCGGTTTGATAGGATATTGTATGGTCTCTGGTTGCGGTGTTGCCTTTTTCTTGCGTTTGTATCTAGGTTTATCTTGTGCTTGATCAGTTTCCGGTTGTGATGTATCCGTTCCCTCTGAAATCTGTTCTTCACCAGATTCCACTTCATCAAAATCTTGTGGTTCGAATTGTATGGAAGTATCACCAACACCCGGCTTACGACCTCTCTTCTTCCGCTTTGGTTTCTCTTCGGTTGGCTTTTCGGGTGTTTCTTCAATAATATCTTCGATTACATCCTTTGATATTGGTTTCAAAGTAATCTGCTCAATATCATCCGCACTCTCGGGTACTTTTCCTTTGCCTATTTTTAGCTTCTTCGGCTCATCAGCAGTTTGTTCCTTTGTCACCTTCTTTGGTCGTTTATATTTCTCCACCTTTTCAGGTTGTTTTTCCTCTTCCACTTTCGTGTCCTCATATGTTTCGAGATCCAATGTTTCCAATTCCTTTTCAGGTTTCTCGCTGTGTTTCACTTTAACGCGTCGCTTTTTAATAACACCCATTGCTTCCTCCATATTTCGCGATAATTCACCGCAGCCGCGTATCGGCTCCAACTCGGTTATAGTAGGCTTAAAGCAATACGGTGCAAATGGTATGAAATTGATCCAGCTTTTCAATTTGAAATTCTTAAAAGCTGCTGTTTCCTTCTTCGGCTTCTCTTCTTTAGGTTTCTGTTTCGGTTTCTTTAATTTCAACATTTGCGGAAATTCTGCTACCGATGTAATTTCAAGTCTCTCCGATTTTTTAACCTCAACACTTTCGATTTTCATTGGCACCAATTTTATGGGTTTCGGCGCAGGCGTTGTATCGCTACGCGCCTTCTGTGGCTGCTCCAATTCCGTACGCTTATATTCTTGTAGCACAGTTTTAGGTATTTCTTGTTCTATTAGGAATTGTATATATTCATCCAGATCATCCTTTTTCACCACCTTCTTCGGCTTACGTTTCTTCTTCATTGACGGCTTTTCATCAACCTTTGCCTGCGGTGTATCAACCAACTCTTCAACGATTTTAACTTGTTGTACTGTCGGTTGTATATCTTCCGGTTGCTCATCATCCTCCGAATGTACAACCACTGTACTCTCTTCTTCCTTACCTTCTTCTTGTTTAGTAACCACTTCAATAACCTGTTCACGACCGTCGATCTTCTTTTTAATCTTACGCTTTTTAACCACTGTTATTTTGGGTTCAACCACAATCTTTTCTTTTTCTTCGTCTTCGACCACAATCACTTCAACCGGTCGTTCCACTTCGTAGACCTCTTCAGGCATATACTCTATAATCACTTCTTCGGGTGCTTCGTCGATATTTTCAAATGGTTTATGTGTAGTTTTCTGTTGTTTCTTAATCTTATGTTTCGTTTTCTTATCTGTATCTGGTGTTTGTGTAATGTCTTCAAGGACATCATCTGGTTCTGTTATTGTGTACTCTTTGCTATCTTGGTCTATACAAGAGAAAATGTGGGTCTACGTTAGCTCTAAACAGTATCGGTAGCACTCATCTCTTCTTCATTCTCTATCAACTAAGTAACTGTATATTTTCTATAACCTACTTAAATCTAATTAGACATGTTGTGCAGTCACATTCATATAAATATTGTTTAATGTGCAACACAAACTGCCTGAATTTAAATACAAAGAAATACGCGAAGACATTACTAGCCTCTTTTTTTGTGGTTATGTTTTGTTTCTGCTTTAACTTTTCAAAAGCGCTCTTACGCAATAATACTTATTTTGAAATACTGATATGTCAATATGTATATACATTAAAAAAAATGTTATGAAATTAAAAAATATCTACAATGTTGAAACAACAAAAATGCCATCTTATAGCAATTTTTTTCAGTGTATAGTTTAAATTGTTTGTAAATATGTGTAGATAGGTACGTATGTAGTTTAATAATAGTATGTATAATAATTCACCTGTGTATCCGTCGACTTCTACAATTTCAACATTCTTTAAGGCAGTCTGATCATCATATATAACTGGCTCGGTATCGCTAAGAACTTCTTCGATGACGATGCCTTCCTCCTCAGTTATTTTCTTACTTTCTGTTTCAATAACTGTTTCGCCGTCTTCATTTTGTACCGATTTGAATGTAGTAACGAAAACTGGTTTTTCCGTTGTTAAGTGTTCGGGTGTGGGTTTTTCCTCTAATAAAGGTTTGTATATTGATGAAATGTTAATATATATATATTTATGTTGTTCGTTTTTTTTTAGTTAGATAAGTAAAAGTTTTTGCAACTGCCATTAAAAATGTTAGTTTATAAAATAATCGAGCTCATAGTATACAAATATATTAAGTGATAGTGTAGTGCTGTAGTGTTGTATTGTGTAATCATCTTACCCTTGATTTTGTGTAGTGTTTTGGTTTTCTTTTGTTTCGGTGTCTTTTCTTTTGGTGTCTTTTCATCGTCTAATTGGCTAATATCGATTATATCTGCAATGCTATCATCACTAACGACACGTATAAGCGAATAGGGTTCTTTGCCTTCTTCCTCAATTGTTTGGATTTGATAAAATTCAGGTTCTGGCGATACTTCTTTCTTAAATGTTCTCGTTTTGGTTACTTTTTGTTTGGGTTTTCTATTCTTATCTATAATCTCCGAGACAATAATCTCCTCCGGCAACTCTTGCATTGGTGTCGGCGCAACAGTTTCGCTTGTTGGCTGCTCCTCCGGGAAGGGCTCATCGTATTCTTGTACAGTCACTTTAGTTACAGGCATTTTTTCGAATTCTTCTATGGTTTCAACTTTGGTAATCTCCATTTTTGGTCCGTCAATTTTCTTAATAATTTTGGTTTTAATTACTTTTTTCGTCGGAGTGCCATCTTCCTTTTCTGACATGACAATCGTTTTTTGTTCTGGCATCTCTACGATAGATACTTCGTCGGTGGGTTTCTGCACACGAATTCTTTTCTTTAAACGTGCTTGTGATATTGTTTCGACAAACGGTTTTTCTTCAATACTGACAGTTGTTTCCGGCTGTTTATCATCTTCTTCAACAGTTTCGATCTTGGTGATTTCCTCTTTATCACCCTTGACTTTTTTAATCACACGTGTGCGTATCTTCTTCTTCTTCGGCTTACCGTCTTCGGAGATGGTCTCAACCACACGCACCTCTTCGGGCATTTCTCGAACTTCCTCGGGTGTTTCCTCAACAGGAGTCTCTTCAATTGTGACTGTGGTTTGTGGTTGCTTATCATCTTCCTCAACGGTTTCGATCTTTGTGACTTCTTGTTTGTCACCCTTGACTTTCTTAATTACACGAGTGCGTATCTTCTTCTTCTTTGGTTTACCGTCTTCGGAGATGGTCTCAACTACACGCACCTCTTCGGGCATTTCTTCAACGGTCTCGAAAGGAGTTTCCTCAACAATAATAGTGGTTTTAGGCTGCTTTTCATCTTCTTCAACGGTTTCGATCTTAGTGACTTCTTGCTTATCACCCTTAACCTTCTTGATAACACGAGTGCGTATCTTTTTCTTCTTCGGCTTACCATCTTCGGAGATGGTTTCGACAACACGAACCTCTTCCGGCATTTCTCTAACCTCCTCAGGTGCTTCTTCAATCAGAGTTTCTTCAACTGTGACTGTGATTTCTGGTTGCTTATCATCTTCTTCAACGGTTTCGATCTTAGTGACTTCTTGTTTGCCACCCTTGACTTTCTTGATTACTCGTGTGCGGATCTTCTTTTTCTTTGGCTTACCTTCTTCGGAGATGGTCTCAACCACACGCACCTCTTCGGGCATTTCCCTAATTTCCTCAGGTACTTCTTCAACAGGAGTTTCTTCAACTGTGACTGTGGTTTCAGGTTGCTTATCATCTTCTTCAACAGTTTCGATCTTAGTCACTTCTTGCTTATCACCCTTGACCTTCTTAATCACACGAGTGCGTATCTTCTTCTTCTTTGGTTTACCGTCTTCGGAAATGGTGTCAACTACACGCACCTCTTCGGGCATTTCTCTAACTTCCTCGGGTGCTACCTCAACAGGAGTCTCTTTAATCGTGACTGTGGTTTCAGGTTGCTTATCATCTTCCTCAACGGTTTCGATCTTCGTGACTTCTTGTTTATCACCCTTGACCTTTTTAATAACCCGAGTGCGTATCTTCTTCTTCTTTGGTTTACCGTCTTCGGAGATGCTCTCAATCACACGTACCTCTTCCGGCATTTCTGTAACCTCCTCAGGTGCTTCTTCAATCAGAGTCTCTTCAACTGTGACTGTGGTTTCTGGTTGTTTGTCATCTTCTTCAACAGTTTCGATCTTTGTGACTTCTTGTTTGCCACCCTTGACCTTCTTGATTACACGTGTGCGGATCTTCTTCTTCTTTGGTTTACCGTCTTCGGAGATGGTCTCAACCACACGCACCTCTTCGGGCATTTCTCTAACTTCCTCAGGTGCTTCTTCAACAGGTGTTTCTTCAACTGTGACTGTGGTTTCTGGTTGTTTGTCATCTTCTTCAACAGTTTCGATCTTCGTGACCTCTTGTTTGCCACCCTTGACCTTCTTGATTACACGTGTGCGGATCTTCTTCTTCTTTGGTTTACCGTCTTCGGAGATGGTCTCAACCACACGCACCTCTTCGGGCATTTCTCTAACTTCCTCAGGTGCTTCTTCAACAGGTGTTTCTTCAACTGTGACTGTGGTTTCTGGTTGTTTGTCATCTTCTTCAACAGTTTCGATCTTCGTGACCTCTTGTTTGCCACCCTTGACCTTCTTGATTACACGTGTGCGGATCTTCTTCTTCTTTGGTTTACCGTCTTCGGAGATGGTCTCAACCACACGCACCTCTTCCGGCATTTCCCTAACCTCTTCGGATGCTTCTTCAACAGGAGTTTCTTCAACTGTGACAGTGGTTTCTGGCTCTTTGTCATCCTCTTCAACAGTTTCGATCTTTGTGACTTCTTGTTTGTCACCCTTGACTTTCTTAATTACACGAGTGCGTATCTTCTTCTTCTTTGGTTTACCGTCTTCGGAGATGGTCTCAACCACACGCACCTCTTCGGGCATTTCTCTAACTTCCTCAGGTGCTTCTTCAACAGGTGTTTCTTCAACTGTGACTGTGGTTTCTGGTTGTTTGTCATCTTCTTCAACAGTTTCGATCTTCGTGACCTCTTGTTTGCCACCCTTGACCTTCTTGATTACTCGTGTGCGGATCTTCTTCTTCTTTGGTTTACCGTCTTCGGAGATGGTCTCAACCACACGCACCTCTTCGGGCATTTCTCTAACTTCCTCGGGTGCTTCTTCAACAGGAGTTTCTTCAACTGTGACAGTGGTTTCTGGCTCTTTGTCATCCTCTTCAACAGTTTCGATCTTTGTGACTTCTTGTTTGTCACCCTTGACTTTCTTAATTACACGAGTGCGTATCTTCTTCTTCTTTGGTTTACCGTCTTCGGAGATGGTCTCAACCACACGCACTTCTTCGGGTATTTCTCTAACTATCTCGGGTGCTTCCTCAACAGGAGTCTCTTCAATCGTGACTGTGGTTTCTGGTTGCTTATCATCTTCCTCAACGGTTTCGATCTTAGTCACTTCTTGTTTATCTCCCTTGACTTTCTTAATTACACGAGTGCGTATCTTCTTCTTCTTTGGTTTACCGTCTTCGGAGATGGTCTCCACCAAACGCACCTCTTCGGGCATTTCTCTAACTTCCTCTGGTGCTTCTTCAACAGGTGTTTCTTCAACAGTAACTGTGGTTTCTGGTTGCTTATCATCTTCCTCAACAGTTTCGATTTTAGTGACTTCTTGTTTATCACCCTTGACCTTTTTGATTACTCGTGTGCGTATCTTCTTCTTCTTTGGTTTACCGTCTTCGGAGATGGTTTCAACCACACGCACTTCTTCGGGCATTTCTCTAACTTCCTCTGGTGCTTCTTCCACAGGTGTTTCTTCAACTGTGACTGTGGTTTCTGGTTGCTTATCATCTTCCTCAACAGTTTCGATTTTAGTGACTTCTTGTTTATCACCCTTGACCTTCTTGATTACTCGTGTACGGATCTTCTTCTTCTTTGGTTTACCGTCTTCGGAGATGGTCTCAACCACACGCACCTCTTCGGGCATTTCTCTAACTTCCTCTGGTGCTTCTTCAACAGGTGTTTCTTCAACTGTGACTGTGGTTTCTGGTTGCTTATCATCTTCCTCAACAGTTTCGATCTTTGTGACTTCTTGTTTGCCACCCTTGACCTTCTTGATTACTCGTGTACGGATCTTCTTCTTCTTTGGTTTTCCGTCTTCGGAGATGGTCTCAACCACACGCACCTCTTCGGGCATTTCTCTAACTTCCTCTGGTGCTTCTTCCACAGGTGTTTCTTCAACTGTGACTGTGGTTTCTGGTTGCTTATCATCTTCCTCAACAGTTTCGATCTTTGTGACTTCTTGTTTATCACCCTTGACCTTCTTAATTACACGAGTGCGTATCTTCTTCTTCTTTGGTTTACCGTCTTCGGAGATGGTTTCAACCACACGCACCTCTTCGGGCATTTCTCTAACTTCCTCTGGTGCTTCTTCAACAGGTGTTTCTTCAACTGTGACTGTGGTTTCTGGTTGCTTATCATCTTCTTCAACAGTTTCGATTTTAGTGACTTCTTGTTTATCACCCTTGACCTTTCTGATTACTCGTGTGCGTATCTTCTTCTTCTTTGGTTTACCGTCTTCGGAGATGGTCTCCACCAAACGCACCTCTTCGGGCATTTCTCTAACTTCCTCTGGTGCTTCTTCCACAGGTGTTTCTTCAACTGTGACTGTGGTTTCTGGTTGCTTATCATCTTCCTCAACAGTTTCGATCTTTGTGACTTCTTGTTTGTCACCCTTGACTTTCTTAATTACACGAGTGCGTATCTTCTTCTTCTTTGGTTTACCGTCTTCGGAGATGGTCTCAACCACACGCACTTCTTCGGGTATTTCTCTAACTATCTCGGGTGCTTCCTCAACAGGAGTCTCTTCAATCGTGACTGTGGTTTCTGGTTGCTTATCATCTTCCTCAACAGTTTCGATCTTAGTCACTTCTTGTTTATCTCCCTTGACTTTCTTAATTACACGAGTGCGTATCTTCTTCTTCTTTGGTTTACCGTCTTCGGAGATGGTCTCCACCAAACGCACCTCTTCGGGCATTTCTCTAACTTCCTCTGGTGCTTCTTCAACAGGTGTTTCTTCAACTGTGACTGTGGTTTCTGGTTGCTTATCATCTTCCTCAACAGTTTCGATCTTTGTGACTTCTTGTTTGCCACCCTTGACCTTCTTGATTACTCGTGTACGAATCTTCTTCTTCTTTGGTTTTCCGTCTTCGGAGATGGTCTCAACCACACGCACCTCTTCGGGCATTTCTCTAACTTCCTCTGGTGCTTCTTCCACAGGTGTTTCTTCAACTGTGACTATGGTTTCTGGTTGCTTATCATCTTCCTCAACAGTTTCGATCTTTGTGACTTCTTGTTTGTCACCCTTGACCTTCTTGATTACTCGTGTGCGGATCTTCTTCTTCTTTGGTTTACCGTCTTCGGAGATGGTCTCAACCACACGCACCTCTTCGGGCATTTCTCTAACTTCCTCGGGTGCTTCTTCCACAGGTGTTTCTTCAACTGTGACTATGGTTTCTGGTTGCTTATCATCTTCCTCAACAGTTTCGATCTTTGTGACTTCTTGTTTGCCACCCTTGACCTTCTTGATTACTCGTGTACGGATCTTCTTCTTCTTTGGTTTACCGTCTTCGGAGATGGTCTCAACCACACGCACCTCTTCGGGCATTTCTCTAACATCCTCAGGTGCTTCTTCAACAGGTGTTTCTTCAACTGTGACTGTGGTTTCTGGTTGCTTATCATCTTCCTCAACAGTTTCGATTTTAGTGACTTCTTGTTTATCACCCTTGACCTTCTTGATTACTCGTGTACGGATCTTCTTCTTCTTTGGTTTACCGTCTTCGGAGATGGTCTCAACCACACGCACCTCTTCGGGCATTTCTCTAACATCCTCAGGTGCTTCTTCAACAGGTGTTTCTTCAACTGTGACTGTGGTTTCTGGTTGCTTATCATCTTCCTCAACAGTTTCGATCTTTGTGACTTCTTGTTTGCCACCCTTGACCTTCTTGATTACTCGTGTGCGGATCTTCTTCTTCTTTGGTTTTCCGTCTTCGGAGATGGTTTCAACCACACGCACCTCTTCGGGCATTTCTCTAACTTCCTCAGGTGCTTCTTCAACAGGTGTTTCTTCAACTGTGACTGTGGTTTCTGGTTGTTTGTCATCTTCTTCAACAGTTTCGATTTTAGTGACTTCTTGTTTATCACCCTTGACCTTCTTGATTACTCGTGTGCGGATCTTCTTCTTCTTTGGTTTACCGTCTTCGGAGATGGTCTCAACCACACGCACCTCTTCGGGCATTTCTCTAACTTCCTCGGGTGCTTCTTCAACAGGTGTTTCTTCAACTGTGACTGTGGTTTCTGGTTGTTTGTCATCTTCTTCAACAGTTTCGATTTTAGTGACTTCTTGTTTATCACCCTTGACCTTCTTGATTACTCGTGTGCGTATCTTCTTCTTCTTTGGTTTACCGTCTTCGGAGATGGTTTCAACCACACGCACCTCTTCGGGCATTTCTCTAACTTCTTCAGGTGCTTCTTCAACAGGTGTTTCTTCAACTGTGACTGTGGTTTTTGGTTGTTTTTCATCTTCTTCAACAGTTTCGATCTTCGTGACTTCTTGTTTGCCACCCTTGACCTTCTTGATTACTCGTGTGCGAATCTTCTTTTTCTTTGGTTTTCCGTCTTCGGAGATGGTTTCAACCACACGCACCTCTTCGGGCATTTCTCTAACTTCCTCGGGTGCTTCTTCCACAGGTGTTTCTTCAACTGTGACTGTGGTTTCTGGTTGCTTATCATCTTCCTCAACAGTTTCGATCTTTGTGACTTCTTGTTTGCCACCCTTGACCTTCTTGATTACTCGTGTGCGGATCTTCTTCTTCTTTGGTTTTCCGTCTTCGGAGATGGTTTCAACCACACGCACCTCTTCGGGCATTTCTCTAACTTCCTCGGGTGCTTCTTCCACAGGTGTTTCTTCAACTGTGACTGTGGTTTCTGGTTGCTTATCATCTTCCTCAACAGTTTCGATCTTTGTGACTTCTTGTTTGCCACCCTTGACCTTCTTGATTACTCGTGTGCGGATCTTCTTCTTCTTTGGTTTTCCGTCTTCGGAGATGGTTTCAACCACACGCACCTCTTCGGGCATTTCTCTAACTTCCTCGGGTGCTTCTTCCACAGGTGTTTCTTCAACTGTGACTGTGGTTTCTGGTTGCTTATCATCTTCCTCAACAGTTTCGATCTTTGTGACTTCTTGTTTGCCACCCTTGACCTTCTTGATTACTCGTGTGCGGATCTTCTTCTTCTTTGGTTTTCCGTCTTCGGAGATGGTCTCAACCACACGCACCTCTTCGGGCATTTCTCTAACTTCCTCGGGTGCTTCTTCAACAGGTGTTTCTTCAACTGTGACTGTGGTTTCTGGTTGCTTATCATCTTCCTCAACAGTTTCGATCTTTGTGACTTCTTGTTTATCACCCTTGACCTTCTTGATTACTCGTGTGCGGATCTTCTTCTTCTTTGGTTTTCCGTCTTCGGAGATGGTCTCAACCACACGCACCTCTTCGGGCATTTCTCTAACTTCCTCGGGTGCTTCTTCAACAGGTGTTTCTTCAACTGTGACTGTGGTTTCTGGTTGCTTATCATCTTCCTCAACAGTTTCGATCTTTGTGACTTCTTGTTTGCCACCCTTGACCTTCTTGATTACTCGTGTGCGGATCTTCTTCTTCTTTGGTTTACCGTCTTCGGAGATGGTTTCAACCACACGCACCTCTTCGGGCATTTCTCTAACTTCCTCGGGTGCTTCTTCAACAGGTGTTTCTTCAACTGTGACTGTGGTTTCTGGTTGCTTATCATCTTCCTCAACAGTTTCGATCTTTGTGACTTCTTGTTTGCCACCCTTGACCTTCTTGATTACTCGTGTGCGGATCTTCTTCTTCTTTGGTTTTCCGTCTTCGGAGATGGTTTCAACCACACGCACCTCTTCGGGCATTTCTCTAACTTCCTCGGGTGCTTCTTCCACAGGTGTTTCTTCAACTGTGACTGTGGTTTCTGGTTGCTTATCATCTTCCTCAACAGTTTCGATCTTTGTGACTTCTTGTTTATCACCCTTGACCTTCTTGATTACTCGTGTGCGTATCTTCTTCTTCTTTGGTTTTCCGTCTTCGGAGATGGTTTCAACCACACGCACCTCTTCGGGCATTTCTCTAACTTCCTCGGGTGCTTCTTCCACAGGTGTTTCTTCAACTGTGACTGTGGTTTCTGGTTGCTTATCATCTTCCTCAACAGTTTCGATCTTTGTGACTTCTTGTTTGCCACCCTTGACCTTCTTGATTACTCGTGTGCGGATCTTCTTCTTCTTTGGTTTTCCGTCTTCGGAGATGGTTTCAACCACACGCACCTCTTCAGGAATTTCTCTAACTTCCTCGGGTGCTTCTTCCACAGGTGTTTCTTCAACTGTGACTGTGGTTTCTGGTTGCTTATCATCTTCCTCAACAGTTTCGATCTTTGTGACTTCTTGTTTGCCACCCTTGACCTTCTTGATTACTCGTGTGCGTATCTTCTTCTTCTTTGGTTTACCGTCTTCGGAGATGGTCTCAACCACACGCACCTCTTCGGGCATTTCTCTAACTTCCTCGGGTGCTTCTTCAACAGGTGTTTCTTCAACTGTGACTGTGGTTTCTGGTTGCTTATCATCTTCCTCAACAGTTTCGATCTTTGTGACTTCTTGTTTGCCACCCTTGACCTTCTTGATTACTCGTGTGCGGATCTTCTTCTTCTTTGGTTTTCCGTCTTCGGAGATGGTTTCAACCACACGCACCTCTTCGGGCATTTCTCTAACTTCCTCGGGTGCTTCTTCCACAGGTGTTTCTTCAACTGTGACTGTGGTTTCTGGTTGCTTATCATCTTCCTCAACAGTTTCGATCTTTGTGACTTCTTGTTTGCCACCCTTGACCTTCTTGATTACTCGTGTGCGGATCTTCTTCTTCTTTGGTTTTCCGTCTTCGGAGATGGTCTCAACCACACGCACCTCTTCGGGCATTTCTCTAACTTCCTCGGGTGCTTCTTCCACAGGTGTTTCTTCAACTGTGACTGTGGTTTCTGGTTGCTTATCATCTTCCTCAACAGTTTCGATCTTTGTGACTTCTTGTTTATCACCCTTGACCTTCTTGATTACTCGTGTGCGGATCTTCTTCTTCTTTGGTTTTCCGTCTTCGGCGATCGTTTCAACCACACGCACCTCTTCGGGCATTTCTCTAACTTCCTCGGGTGCTTCTTCCACAGGTGTTTCTTCAACTGTGACTGTGGTTTCTGGTTGCTTATCATCTTCCTCAACAGTTTCGATCTTTGTGACTTCTTGTTTGCCACCCTTGACCTTCTTGATTACTCGTGTGCGTATCTTCTTCTTCTTTGGTTTACCGTCTTCGGAGATGGTCTCAACCACACGCACCTCTTCGGGCATTTCTCTAACTTCCTCGGGTGCTTCTTCAACAGGTGTTTCTTCAACTGTGACTGTGGTTTCTGGTTGCTTATCATCTTCCTCAACAGTTTCGATCTTTGTGACTTCTTGTTTGCCACCCTTGACCTTCTTGATTACTCGTGTGCGGATCTTCTTCTTCTTTGGTTTTCCGTCTTCGGAGATGGTTTCAACCACACGCACCTCTTCGGGCATTTCTCTAACTTCCTCAGGTGCTTCTTCCACAGGTGTTTCTTCAACTGTGACTGTGGTTTCTGGTTGCTTATCATCTTCCTCAACAGTTTCGATCTTTGTGACTTCTTGTTTGCCACCCTTGACCTTCTTGATTACTCGTGTGCGGATCTTCTTCTTCTTTGGTTTTCCGTCTTCGGAGATGGTTTCAACCACACGCACCTCTTCGGGCATTTCTCTAACTTCCTCGGGTGCTTCTTCCACAGGTGTTTCTTCAACTGTGACTGTGGTTTCTGGTTGCTTATCATCTTCCTCAACAGTTTCGATCTTTGTGACTTCTTGTTTGCCACCCTTGACCTTCTTGATTACTCGTGTGCGGATCTTCTTCTTCTTTGGTTTTCCGTCTTCGGAGATGGTTTCAACCACACGCACCTCTTCGGGCATTTCTCTAACTTCCTCGGGTGCTTCTTCCACAGGTGTTTCTTCAACTGTGACTGTGGTTTCTGGTTGCTTATCATCTTCCTCAACAGTTTCGATCTTTGTGACTTCTTGTTTATCACCCTTGACCTTCTTGATTACTCGTGTGCGGATCTTCTTCTTCTTTGGTTTTCCGTCTTCGGAGATGGTTTCAACCACACGCACCTCTTCGGGCATTTCTCTAACTTCCTCTGGTGCTTCTTCCACAGGTGTTTCTTCAACTGTGACTGTGGTTTCTGGTTGCTTATCATCTTCCTCAACAGTTTCGATCTTTGTGACTTCTTGTTTGCCACCCTTGACCTTCTTGATTACTCGTGTGCGGATCTTCTTCTTCTTTGGTTTACCGTCTTCGGAGATGGTTTCAACCACACGCACCTCTTCGGGCATTTCTCTAACTTCCTCGGGTGCTTCTTCAACAGGTGTTTCTTCAACTGTGACTGTGGTTTCTGGTTGCTTATCATCTTCCTCAACAGTTTCGATCTTTGTGACTTCTTGTTTGCCACCCTTGACCTTCTTGATTACTCGTGTGCGTATCTTCTTCTTCTTTGGTTTACCGTCTTCGGAGATGGTTTCAACCACACGCACCTCTTCGGGCATTTCTCTAACTTCCTCGGGTGCTTCTTCAACAGGTGTTTCTTCAACTGTGACTGTGGTTTCTGGTTGCTTATCATCTTCCTCAACAGTTTCGATCTTTGTGACTTCTTGTTTGCCACCCTTGACCTTCTTGATTACTCGTGTGCGGATCTTCTTCTTCTTTGGTTTTCCGTCTTCGGAGATGGTCTCAACCACACGCACCTCTTCGGGCATTTCTCTAACTTCCTCGGGTGCTTCTTCCACAGGTGTTTCTTCAACTGTGACTGTGGTTTCTGGTTGCTTATCATCTTCCTCAACAGTTTCGATCTTTGTGACTTCTTGTTTGCCACCCTTGACCTTCTTGATTACTCGTGTGCGGATCTTCTTCTTCTTTGGTTTTCCGTCTTCGGAGATGGTTTCAACCACACGCACCTCTTCGGGCATTTCTCTAACTTCCTCGGGTGCTTCTTCCACAGGTGTTTCTTCAACTGTGACTGTGGTTTCTGGTTGCTTATCATCTTCCTCAACAGTTTCGATCTTTGTGACTTCTTGTTTGCCACCCTTGACCTTCTTGATTACTCGTGTGCGGATCTTCTTCTTCTTTGGTTTTCCGTCTTCGGAGATGGTTTCAACCACACGCACCTCTTCGGGCATTTCTCTAACTTCCTCGGGTGCTTCTTCAACAGGTGTTTCTTCAACTGTGACTGTGGTTTCTGGTTGCTTATCATCTTCCTCAACAGTTTCGATCTTTGTGACTTCTTGTTTGCCACCCTTGACCTTCTTGATTACTCGTGTGCGGATCTTCTTCTTCTTTGGTTTTCCGTCTTCGGAGATGGTTTCAACCACACGCACCTCTTCGGGCATTTCTCTAACTTCCTCGGGTGCTTCTTCCACAGGTGTTTCTTCAACTGTGACTGTGGTTTCTGGTTGCTTATCATCTTCCTCAACAGTTTCGATCTTTGTGACTTCTTGTTTGCCACCCTTGACCTTCTTGATTACTCGTGTGCGGATCTTCTTCTTCTTTGGTTTTCCGTCTTCGGAGATGGTCTCAACCACACGCACCTCTTCGGGCATTTCTCTAACTTCCTCGGGTGCTTCTTCAACAGGTGTTTCTTCAACTGTGACTGTGGTTTCTGGTTGCTTATCATCTTCCTCAACAGTTTCGATCTTTGTGACTTCTTGTTTATCACCCTTGACCTTCTTGATTACTCGTGTGCGGA
This sequence comes from Bactrocera zonata, assembly GCA_037783105.1. NCBI lineage: Eukaryota > Metazoa > Arthropoda > Insecta > Diptera > Tephritidae > Bactrocera > Bactrocera zonata. Next base: position 92,709 of record JBAWJQ010005548.1, on the reverse strand, counting down.
TCTTCTTCTTCTTTGGTTTTCCGTCTTCGGAGATGGTCTCAACCACACGCACCTCTTCGGGCATTTCTCTAACTTCCTCGGGTGCTTCTTCAACAGGTGTTTCTTCAACTGTGACTGTGGTTTCTGGTTGCTTATCATCTTCCTCAACAGTTTCGATCTTTGTGACTTCTTGTTTGCCACCCTTGACCTTCTTGATTACTCGTGTGCGTATCTTCTTCTTCTTTGGTTTACCGTCTTCGGAGATGGTCTCAACCACACGCACCTCTTCGGGCATTTCTCTAACTTCCTCGGGTGCTTCTTCAACAGGTGTTTCTTCAACTGTGACTGTGGTTTCTGGTTGCTTATCATCTTCCTCAACAGTTTCGATCTTTGTGACTTCTTGTTTATCACCCTTGACCTTCTTGATTACTCGTGTGCGGATCTTCTTCTTCTTTGGTTTTCCGTCTTCGGCGATCGTTTCAACCACACGCACCTCTTCGGGCATTTCTCTAACTTCCTCGGGTGCTTCTTCAACAGGTGTTTCTTCAACTGTGACTGTGGTTTCTGGTTGCTTATCATCTTCCTCAACAGTTTCGATCTTTGTGACTTCTTGTTTGCCACCCTTGACCTTCTTGATTACTCGTGTGCGGATCTTCTTCTTCTTTGGTTTTCCGTCTTCGGAGATGGTTTCAACCACACGCACCTCTTCGGGCATTTCTCTAACTTCCTCGGGTGCTTCTTCAACAGGTGTTTCTTCAACTGTGACTGTGGTTTCTGGTTGCTTATCATCTTCCTCAACAGTTTCGATCTTTGTGACTTCTTGTTTGCCACCCTTGACCTTCTTGATTACTCGTGTGCGTATCTTCTTCTTCTTTGGTTTACCGTCTTCGGAGATGGTCTCAACCACACGCACCTCTTCGGGCATTTCTCTAACTTCCTCGGGTGCTTCTTCAACAGGTGTTTCTTCAACTGTGACTGTGGTTTCTGGTTGCTTATCATCTTCCTCAACAGTTTCGATCTTTGTGACTTCTTGTTTGCCACCCTTGACCTTCTTGATTACTCGTGTGCGGATCTTCTTCTTCTTTGGTTTTCCGTCTTCGGAGATGGTTTCAACCACACGCACCTCTTCGGGCATTTCTCTAACTTCCTCGGGTGCTTCTTCAACAGGTGTTTCTTCAACTGTGACTGTGGTTTCTGGTTGCTTATCATCTTCCTCAACAGTTTCGATCTTTGTGACTTCTTGTTTGCCACCCTTGACCTTCTTGATTACTCGTGTGCGTATCTTCTTCTTCTTTGGTTTACCGTCTTCGGAGATGGTCTCAACCACACGCACCTCTTCGGGCATTTCTCTAACTTCCTCGGGTGCTTCTTCAACAGGTGTTTCTTCAACTGTGACTGTGGTTTCTGGTTGCTTATCATCTTCCTCAACAGTTTCGATCTTTGTGACTTCTTGTTTGCCACCCTTGACCTTCTTGATTACTCGTGTGCGGATCTTCTTCTTCTTTGGTTTTCCGTCTTCGGAGATGGTTTCAACCACACGCACCTCTTCGGGCATTTCTCTTATTTCCTCGGGTGCTTCTTCAACAGGTGTTTCTTCAACTGTGACAGTGGTTTCTGGTTGTTTGTCATCTTCTTCAACAGTTTCGATTTTAGTGACTTCTTGTTTATCACCCTTGACCTTCTTGATTACTCGTGTGCGTATCTTCTTCTTCTTTGGTTTACCGTCTTCGGAGATGGTCTCTACCACACGCACCTCTTCGGGCATTTCTCTAACTTCCTCAGGTGCTTTTTCAACAGGTGTTTCTTCAACTGTGACTGTGGTTTCTGGTTGTTTGTCATCTTCTTCAACAGTTTCGATTTTAGTGACTTCTTGTTTATCACCCTTGACCTTCTTGATTACTCGTGTGCGGATCTTCTTCTTCTTTGGTTTACCGTCTTCGGAGATGGTCTCAACCACACGCACCTCTTCGGGCATTTCTCTAACTTCCTCAGGTGCTTCTTCAACAGGTGTTTCTTCAACTGTGACTGTGGTTTCTGGTTGTTTGTCATCTTCTTCAACAGTTTCGATCTTCGTGACTTCTTGTTTATCACCCTTGACCTTCTTGATTACTCGTGTGCGTATCTTCTTCTTCTTTGGTTTACCGTCTTCGGAGATGGTCTCAACCACACGCACCTCTTCGGGCATTTCTCTAACTTCCTCAGGTGCTTCTTCAACAGGTGTTTCTTCAACTGTGACTGTGGTTTCTGGTTGTTTGTCATCTTCTTCAACAGTTTCGATCTTCGTGACTTCTTGTTTATCACCCTTGACCTTCTTGATGACTCGTGTGCGGATCTTCTTCTTCTTTGGTTTACCGTCTTCGGAGATGGTCTCAACCACACGCACCTCTTCGGGCATTTCTCTAACTTCCTCAGGTGCTTCTTCAACAGGTGTTTCTTCAACTGTGACTGTGGTTTCTGGTTGTTTGTCATCTTCTTCAACAGTTTCGATCTTCGTGACTTCTTGTTTATCACCCTTGACCTTCTTGATGACTCGTGTGCGTATCTTCTTCTTCTTTGGTTTACCGTCTTCGGAGATGGTCTCAACCACACGCACCTCTTCGGGCATTTCTCTAACTTCCTCAGGTGCTTCTTCAACAGGTGTTTCTTCAACTGTGACTGTGGTTTCTGGTTGTTTGTCATCTTCTTCAACAGTTTCGATCTTCGTGACTTCTTGTTTGTCACCCTTGACCTTCTTGATGACTCGTGTGCGTATCTTCTTCTTCTTTGGTTTACCGTCTTCGGAGATGGTCTCAACCACACGCACCTCTTCGGGCATTTCTCTAACTTCCTCAGGTGCTTCTTCAACAGGTGTTTCTTCAACTGTGACTGTGGTTTCTGGTTGTTTGTCATCTTCTTCAACAGTTTCGATCTTCGTGACTTCTTGTTTATCACCCTTGACCTTCTTGATGACTCGTGTGCGGATCTTCTTCTTCTTTGGTTTACCGTCTTCGGAGATGGTCTCTACCACACGCACCTCTTCGGGCATTTCTCTAACTTCCTCAGGTGCTTCTTCAACAGGTGTTTCTTCAACTGTGACTGTGGTTTCTGGTTGTTTGTCATCTTCTTCAACAGTTTCGATCTTCGTGACTTCTTGTTTATCACCCTTGACCTTCTTGATTACTCGTGTGCGGATCTTCTTTTTCTTTGGCTTACCTTCTTCGGAGATGGTCTCAACCACACGTACCTCTTCGGGCATTTCTCTAACTTCTTCGGGTACTTCTTCAACAGGAGTTTCTTCAACTGTGACTGTGGTTTCTGGTTGTTTGTCATCTTCTTCAACAGTTTCGATCTTCGTGACTTCTTGTTTATCACCCTTGACCTTCTTGATGACTCGTGTGCGGATCTTCTTCTTCTTTGGTTTACCGTCTTCGGAGATGGTCTCAACCACACGCACCTCCTCGGGCATTTCTTTAACTTCTTCATGTGCTTCTTCAACAGGTGTTTCTTCAACTGTGACTGTGGTTTCTGGTTGTTTGTCATCTTCTTCAACAGTTTCGATTTTAGTGACTTCTTGTTTATCACCCTTGACCTTCTTGATGACTCGTGTGCGGATCTTCTTCTTCTTTGGTTTACCGTCTTCGGAGATGGTCTCTACCACACGCACCTCTTCGGGCATTTCTCTAACTTCCTCAGGTGCTTCTTCAACAGGTGTTTCTTCAACTGTGACTGTGGTTTCTGGTTGTTTGTCATCTTCTTCAACAGTTTCGATTTTAGTGACTTCTTGTTTATCACCCTTGACCTTCTTGATTACTCGTGTGCGTATCTTCTTCCTCTTTGGTTTACCGTCTTCGGAGATGGTCTCAACCACACGCACCTCTTCGGGCATTTCTTTAACTTCCTCAGGTGCTTCTTCAACAGGTGTTTCTTCAACTGTGACTGTGGTTTCTGGTTGTTTGTCATCTTCTTCAACAGTTTCGATCTTCGTGACTTCTTGTTTATCACCCTTGACTTTCTTGATGACTCGTGTGCGTATCTTCTTCTTCTTTGGTTTACCGTCTTCGGAGATGGTCTCAACCACATGCACCTCTTCGGGCATTTCTTTAACTTCCTCAGGTGCTTCTTCAACAGGTGTTTCTTCAACTGTGACTGTGGTTTCTGGTTGTTTGTCATCTTCTTCAACAGTTTCGATCTTCGTGACTTCTTGTTTATCACCCTTGACCTTCTTGATGACTCGTGTGCGGATCTTCTTCTTCTTTGGTTTACCGTCTTCGGAGATGGTCTCTACCACACGCACCTCCTCGGGCATTTCTTTAACTTCCTCAGGTGCTTCTTCAACAGGTGTTTCTTCAACTGTGACTGTGGTTTCTGGTTGTTTGTCATCTTCTTCAACAGTTTCGATCTTCGTGACTTCTTGTTTATCACCCTTGACCTTCTTGATGACTCGTGTGCGTATCTTCTTCTTCTTTGGTTTACCGTCTTCGGAGATGGTCTCAACCACACGCACCTCTTCGGGCATTTCTTTAACTTCCTCAGGTGCTTCTTCAACAGGTGTTTCTTCAACTGTGACTGTGGTTTCTGGTTGTTTGTCATCTTCTTCAACAGTTTCGATCTTCGTGACTTCTTGTTTATCACCCTTGACCTTCTTGATGACTCGTGTGCGTATCTTCTTCTTCTTTGGTTTACCGTCTTCGGAGATGGTCTCAACCACACGCACCTCTTCGGGCATTTCTCTAACTTCCTCAGGTGCTTCTTCAACAGGTGTTTCTTCAACTGTGACTGTGGTTTCTGGTTGTTTGTCATCTTCTTCAACAGTTTCGATTTTAGTGACTTCTTGTTTATCACCCTTGACCTTCTTGATGACTCGTGTGCGGATCTTCTTCTTCTTTGGTTTACCGTCTTCGGAGATGGTCTCTACCACACGCACCTCCTCGGGCATTTCTTTAACTTCTTCATGTGCTTCTTCAACAGGTGTTTCTTCAACTGTGACTGTGGTTTCTGGTTGTTTGTCATCTTCTTCAACAGTTTCGATTTTAGTGACTTCTTGTTTATCACCCTTGACCTTCTTGATGACTCGTGTGCGTATCTTCTTCTTCTTTGGTTTACCGTCTTCGGAGATGGTCTCAACCACACGCACCTCTTCGGGCATTTCTCTAACTTCCTCAGGTGCTTCTTCAACAGGTGTTTCTTCAACTGTGACTGTGGTTTCTGGTTGTTTGTCATCTTCTTCAACAGTTTCGATTTTAGTGACTTCTTGTTTATCACCCTTGACCTTCTTGATTACTCGTGTGCGTATCTTCTTCTTCTTTGGTTTACCGTCTTCGGAGATGGTCTCAACCACACGCACCTCTTCGGGCATTTCTCTAACTTCCTCAGGTGCTTCTTCAACAGGTGTTTCTTCAACTGTGACTGTGGTTTCTGGTTGTTTGTCATCTTCTTCAACAGTTTCGATCTTCGTGACTTCTTGTTTATCACCCTTGACCTTCTTGATTACTCGTGTGCGTATCTTCTTCTTCTTTGGTTTACCGTCTTCGGAGATGGTCTCAACCACACGCACCTCTTCGGGCATTTCTCTAACTTCCTCAGGTGCTTCTTCAACAGGTGTTTCTTCAACTGTGACTGTGGTTTCTGGTTGTTTGTCATCTTCTTCAACAGTTTCGATCTTCGTGACTTCTTGTTTGTCACCCTTGACCTTCTTGATTACTCGTGTGCGTATCTTCTTCTTCTTTGGTTTACCGTCTTCGGAGATGGTCTCAACCACACGCACCTCTTCGGGCATTTCTCTAACTTCCTCAGGTGCTTCTTCAACAGGTGTTTCTTCAACTGTGACTGTGGTTTCTGGTTGTTTGTCATCTTCTTCAACAGTTTCGATCTTCGTGACTTCTTGTTTATCACCCTTGACCTTCTTGATGACTCGTGTGCGTATCTTCTTCTTCTTTGGTTTACCGTCTTCGGAGATGGTCTCAACCACACGCACCTCTTCGGGCATTTCTCTAACTTCCTCAGGTGCTTCTTCAACAGGTGTTTCTTCAACTGTGACTGTGGTTTCTGGTTGTTTGTCATCTTCTTCAACAGTTTCGATCTTCGTGACTTCTTGTTTGTCACCCTTGACCTTCTTGATGACTCGTGTGCGGATCTTCTTCTTCTTTGGTTTACCGTCTTCGGAGATGGTCTCAACCACACGCACCTCCTCGGGCATTTCTTTAACTTCTTCATGTGCTTCTTCAACAGGTGTTTCTTCAACTGTGACTGTGGTTTCTGGTTGTTTGTCATCTTCTTCAACAGTTTCGATTTTAGTGACTTCTTGTTTATCACCCTTGACCTTCTTGATGACTCGTGTGCGTATCTTCTTCTTCTTTGGTTTACCGTCTTCGGAGATGGTTTCAACCACACGCACCTCTTCGGGCATTTCTCTAACTTCCTCAGGTGCTTCTTCAACAGGTGTTTCTTCAACTGTGACTGTGGTTTCTGGTTGTTTGTCATCTTCTTCAACAGTTTCGATCTTCGTGACTTCTTGTTTATCACCCTTGACCTTCTTGATTACTCGTGTGCGTATCTTCTTCTTCTTTGGTTTACCGTCTTCGGAGATGGTCTCAACCACACGCACCTCTTCGGGCATTTCTCTAACTTCCTCAGGTGCTTCTTCAACAGGTGTTTCTTCAACTGTGACTGTGGTTTCTGGTTGTTTGTCATCTTCTTCAACAGTTTCGATTTTAGTGACTTCTTGTTTATCACCCTTGACCTTCTTGATTACTCGTGTGCGTATCTTCTTCTTCTTTGGTTTACCGTCTTCGGAGATGGTTTCAACCACACGCACCTCTTCGGGCATTTCTCTAACTTCCTCAGGTGCTTCTTCAACAGGTGTTTCTTCAACTGTGACTGTGGTTTCTGGTTGTTTGTCATCTTCTTCAACAGTTTCGATCTTCGTGACTTCTTGTTTGTCACCCTTGACCTTCTTGATTACTCGTGTGCGTATCTTCTTCTTCTTTGGTTTACCGTCTTCGGAGATGGTCTCAACCACACGCACCTCTTCGGGCATTTCTCTAACTTCTTCGGGTACTTCTTCAACAGGAGTTTCTTCAACTGTGACTGTGGTTTCTGGTTGTTTGTCATCTTCTTCAACAGTTTCGATCTTCGTGACTTCTTGTTTATCACCCTTGACCTTCTTGATTACTCGTGTGCGTATCTTCTTCTTCTTTGGTTTACCGTCTTCGGAGATGGTTTCAACCACACGCACCTCTTCGGGCATTTCTCTAACTTCCTCAGGTGCTTCTTCAACAGGTGTTTCTTCAACTGTGACTGTGGTTTCTGGTTGTTTGTCATCTTCTTCAACAGTTTCGATTTTAGTGACTTCTTGTTTATCACCCTTGACCTTCTTGATTACTCGTGTGCGTATCTTCTTCTTCTTTGGTTTACCGTCTTCGGAGATGGTTTCAACCACACGCACCTCTTCGGGCATTTCTCTAACTTCCTCAGGTGCTTCTTCAACAGGTGTTTCTTCAACTGTGACTGTGGTTTCTGGTTGTTTGTCATCTTCTTCAACAGTTTCGATTTTAGTGACTTCTTGTTTATCACCCTTGACCTTCTTGATTACTCGTGTGCGTATCTTCTTCTTCTTTGGTTTACCGTCTTCGGAGATGGTTTCAACCACACGCACCTCTTCGGGCATTTCTCTAACTTCCTCAGGTGCTTCTTCAACAGGTGTTTCTTCAACTGTGACTGTGGTTTCTGGTTGTTTGTCATCTTCTTCAACAGTTTCGATTTTAGTGACTTCTTGTTTATCACCCTTGACCTTCTTGATTACTCGTGTGCGGATCTTCTTCTTCTTTGGTTTACCGTCTTCGGAGATGGTTTCAACCACACGCACCTCTTCGGGCATTTCTCTAACTTCCTCAGGTGCTTCTTCAACAGGTGTTTCTTCAACTGTGACTGTGGTTTCTGGTTGTTTGTCATCTTCTTCAACAGTTTCGATTTTAGTGACTTCTTGTTTATCACCCTTGACCTTCTTGATTACTCGTGTGCGTATCTTCTTCTTCTTTGGTTTACCGTCTTCGGAGATGGTTTCAACCACACGCACCTCTTCGGGCATTTCTCTAACTTCCTCAGGTGCTTCTTCAACAGGTGTTTCTTCAACTGTGACTGTGGTTTCTGGTTGTTTGTCATCTTCTTCAACAGTTTCGATCTTTGTGACTTCTTGTTTGCCACCTTTGATCCTTTTTATGACACGTGTGCGTATCGTTCTCTTTTTGGGTTTGCCTTCATCGGAGATTGTCTCAATGATGTGTACTGCTTCTGGCATTTCAGTGGTTTTTTCATCTTCGGTTATAAGTGTTTTTTGTTGTGTTTTGTGTTCTGTAGTGTGAGATGTTTTCGGTGTGTCTGTGTAAGAGAATGTACTTGGTTAATATGGTAATGTTGTTGGTTGTGAATTTTTGTTGTTCTAGTACTAAACTTGTGTGTAATATGTGTTTTGTTTAAATTTAGGGGCTCGATGGGGTCGGAATAAGTAATACGCCATATAGAAATTTCCCTAACATGGAATATTTTGTACTTACCGAAATCGGTTTTTACACTTAGTGTTTCTACTTTTTCTACTTTGTCTTTCATGGTTTCATGTATGTACTTAGGTTTTTCGTGTGCTACACTAATTGGTTGTATGTCATCGACAGTATGATATGCCGGTACTACCTCAACAGTTATTCCCTCTACAAAATCACTAACACCGCTCGTTGTGATTGGTGTTTTTAAGGCTTTTGACGTTTTGTCTTCTGCCATTAAATCGGAGACACACTCATTTAACATTTCTTCACGTTCTATTGGTAAAATATGATTTGGCTGTGCGCTTGTTGTTTGTAATTGTTGTGCGTTTTGTTGTAATGTTTTAAGTTGTGTTTCTTTTTCGTATTCAACCACAATTGATTGATCGAATGTGATGTGTGGCTGATAAGTGCTGATAGCTTGATCAGTTTTTGTTTTTGTATCTTCGTGTATATCCGAGTGTTCCGCTATAAATTGTGTTGTTTGCAGCGCTGTTTTTCCTGTTGTTGGTGTTGTGGTGCTTTGTGGTGTTATTGTTGTTATTGTTGTTGGAACTGTGGTATGTGGAATCGTATGCTCGTATGTCTGTGCATCGCTACCAGCTAGCGCATACTGTGGCATAATTGTCATTTCGGCCGCAGCCGTTGTTGGTGTTGTGTGTGTATCCAATGTGCTGAGATTATCCTGTATTTCGGTTTGTTCATGCAAATACGTACTATGTTGTGGTGTTATGCTAACATCGGCATGCTCATCGGTATGTCTAACATCCTGTAGCTTAGCGGCGCTCTCGTTAACAAGTGGTACGTCGGTGATGGTTGTCTGTGCGAGTGTGTCTGTCACACGCACTTGTGCTTTGCGCTCATCTGCCGCTGGCTGACTTGTGATCACAGCAGCACTTTCATAGGCTACTTGTGCACTAACGCTTAAATTGTCGAACGCTGTGGTATTGGTTGTTGCAGTTTCTTGTTGCGGCATACTTGCCGCCAAGTGTTCGAGTGCAGGTTTCACGGTAACCTCATCGATGAGGGGCGCTTTGAGCTCGCGCACAACTACGCTGCTTTCTATGCCCGCGACGGTGTGTGGCCTAAAGTCGCCAACTTCTTCTTGTATACTGTCGTAAATATTTACTTCGGTTTTCTGCGCCGATTTGGTTTGTTCTGTCGGCACAGTGCTGCCGATTGGCAATTGTGTTGCGCGCTCCTCTGTGGGCAATGTCGTCGCTTGCTCATACGATAGCGATTCTGTCACTGTTTTACTTTCATTTAAATCGGCGTGTGTACTGTGCGCTATACGCTCCGGCTGTTGCTTCAAGTCATATGTGTCGGTTATCAGATTCAGACCGATCGTTTCCTCGGTCGTGTGCGCTATATTCTGCGCGGTGACTAAAATGGCGCTTTGCTGCTCGGGCTGCTGCGCTTGTTAGGCGCTGTTCTTTGGTGAGAGTTTCCTGCAGTGTTGTGATTTGGCTGTGCGTCAATTTTGTTGTTAAGCTGGCGCTGGCATGTTGCGGTTTCGCGCCATCGCCGGTTTCGAACGGCTGCACGCCTTCGTAGGGCGTAAGCTCGGCGATGATTTTGTCATTTTGTATTGCGGCAGTTTGTGGCTTTGCCATGTACTTTGTTGGCTCGGCGTCGCTTGTTGGTGTTTCTTTTTCTAATAAGATTGGTGTGCTGATGGTTTGTGCTTGGCGCAAGCTCTCCTCCACCAGCTGTTGACGCGCTGTTTTATCTGTTTTTTCCAGATCTGCTGGCAAATCGCTTAGTTGTTCCACAGCTGCCATCTCCGTGATGAGCGTTTCGTGTTGCGTGCCCTCTATATACGGCTTGGCGCTTTCTGTTTTCACCTTAATTTCAAAGGTGTTCTCCTTGTCTAACACAACATCCAGTTGCTCGACCTGTAACTGTTGTTGTCCATCAATGGTCGGCTTGGCCGCCTTAGTTTCGAACTCTGTCTTTTCTAAAACATCGGTTTTTTCAAACGCTGTCACATCACTTGTGATGGTCTCTGTGTACATACCCTCCACATAGGGTTTAGCATGCTGCTCATCGCTCTTAAAACGCTCTAAATCACCTTCTTTGGCGTAGACGGCGGTGAGAGTCTCGACCTGCGCTGGTCTTGGTATATTTTCCAAATTGACCATTGTTTGCGCGGTTGGCGCGTTATCACGTGTTAATAATTCATCCGTTTCCTCGTAGGTTTGCACTTGCGTAGTCTGAACTTCGTGCTGTGCGCCGGTAAGCGTCGACTTTACTTCTGTTAAGCTTGGCACCTCTGTTGCTAGCAGGTTTGGCGCTTCCGCTGCATTAGTCTCACTGACTATTGGCAGTCCTAAAGTTTTGCTCAAGTCCGCTTCGTTCGCTTGTTGCGGCGCGACTTCTTTTGGCAACTTCAGTTTACCTTCCCGCTCGGCTATCTCTGGAGCTTGTATCGTAGGCAGTTGTTGTGTGGCGTGGCCGATGTTGGCATGTGCCGCAAGCTGTATCTCTTCATCCTGCACAGGCTTATATTGCTCGTAGATATTTTCTACTCTAACAACATTTGTGGTGAGTAGTGTTTGTTCCGTGCCCGGTTTTGCCATATCGCCGAGCTCTGTGTGTGTTGGCAACGCTGTCGCGGCATCCAGTAAGCTCGTTTCTTGCAGCAATGGTGCATGCATTTGTTGCTCGCTTGTTGCCTCGCGTGCGTTCTTCTCAGTAAATGTTGGCTTATCTTCATAGAGCTGTGCATCCTCTATAACAATATTTTCGCTAGCAATTGCGGCATGTTCGGAGAGTGTTAGCGCAACTTCAAGCGGTTGTTCGACATGCTTTTGCAGTACCATTGCATCGGGCCGGGAGTCCTCATAAGCAATGATTTCCGAAATAATAGTTTCATTCAGGTTTTGATATTGCGAGATGGCCGAGCTTGTCGTAAGTTTCAGCTTGTCGATGGCGCCCACGCTCTCCAAGTCATAAACATTTTCGTTTAACGGCAGTTTTAAATTCTCCGTTGGTGCTGCCGCTTGCGCGTTCGCCGCAATCGGTTGTACTTTATCGAACGTCTGCTCGCGCTCGTACAGTAAGCTCTGCTCTATTTGCTTAGCATCTTCGGTGTTGAACGTCACGGTTGCCGCAAATTCCTTACCTTTTTGATAAGGTTCAAGTGAGGTCTCCTTCTCATAGACACTTTCTTGTTGTATCGAGATTTCATAGCTGCTATCAGTCGTCGGCTTACCTGTGGTCTCCAAGGATTCCACACCTTTTAGCTCACCGGCACTCTCGTGCACATAGGGCGCTTGTGTTATGGCGCTCTTTTGCGTCAACTCATTTATTTTCACCTCTGCTGGCCCTTTGGTGTGCGGCATGTCAGCGCTGAGTTTTACCTCCTTCTCACTGAAGTTCGTTGTGCGCACTTCGAACGCGTTCTTATGCGAGACCAGCTCCACATTGGCGACGGCATCTGTGGGCACTTGCTTTCTTGTGTATTCTTGAGTACCCTCTAGCGTTACATTACTTGTCTGCACTGTCGATATGATTTCGGTGTAACCATAATGAGCATGTTTTTTATCCAATTGTGTTTCGTCGAGCGCCGTAAAAGCTTCCATGGGTTGCGTACTTTCGGTATCGGCTACTGGCAATGTGTCCGTGGTTATCGTTTGCACTTCCTTTGCGGCAGGCATGTCGGCTGGTGTTAACTTGGATTCCTTGTCGTGTATGGCTGTTGTAATGATCTCCAAGGGTTGTGACAACTCAATATCACTGCTGATTGTTTGTTTGACTGGCAATTCCTCCGTTACAAGCACATCTACGGCATCCAATGTTGTTTGTTGTTGCACTTTTGTGCTACGCTGTGTTTGTAAGCCAAATTCTGCTTGAGCTGTTTGTGGTTTCATTTGCTCCTCGACTTTGTTTGTCGTATCCAAAGTCAAAACTTCGGTGCGCTCGAGCGGTGTATAAGTTTCAGGTGCAGTTTCGTGTAGAGCTTGCATGACTGGTTTTTCCGGTAAATTTAGTGCTTGATCCGTTTCCGTAATTTGCACTTCGTAAACGGCTAATGGTTGCATTTCCCTGCCAGGCAGCGGTTGTACCGTTTTCTCCGCCGGCTGTTCCAGCTCTTTGAGTTCGGTATGTGTCTCTAGCACAGCCTGTATTTCGCTTAAACCACCATAGATGGTGTCCATTGTTTTTGTGGCGGCCACTTCTTTCGGTGTGTCTGTATCTAATGACTCAGAGCTTGCTTGCAGCTGTACTTCGAGCACGTTCGGTGCGGTCAACTTAATTTCCGTTTGTTTGTGACTTGCGATTTGACTAATTGGTTGCAGCACAGACTGCCAATCCCCTGTCGCTTCTAGCATTTGATCCGTTTTGATCGACAGTGGAGTCTGCTCCACGTAACCGTACTTCGCTTCAGCTGTTTCGGGCTTTTGTGTCGGCAGTGCCACTTCCTTATCATGCGTTTCTACAGCGCCTATGTTAGCTACCGGAGCAGCGCCTTCATAGCCGAGTTTCGTGTGCTGCTCGCTGGGTTGTGTGCTCTCAATCAACGCGGTGGCATCACAAATCAAGTCTTCGTTGCGTAACGCTACCGCATTGGCTGCGGTTAGTGCAGTTTTAGTTAGCTTACCTGGTGTTGGCGTTACTTGTTCGAGTGACTCGGTGCGCTCTTCCGTTAATGTTTCACTTATCTGTCCTACAATTAAACTCTGTGTTTGTTCGCTCTCTGCCACCGCCAACTTGGGTTCTACGGTAGGTATTAATTCCGTTGGTCTCTCTTCGAGCGCAGTTACTTCTGCACCGACTACGTGTATATTTTCGGTCAAATTACCCACGGCCGTTTGGGTTATCATATCCGTTTTAGGCACTTCTTCCAATGGGCTTTGCAGGTCTGGTTGTGTACCAATCAAGCTGCGTTGCACTATTAAATTTTCTAGCGCTTTGCTGGTGTCCGGCAACTTTTGTGCTTTGAGCTCTAGTACCGTTTCAGCCGTTTCGCTTTGCGTTACTTCCAATGGCACAGTTTCTGCAGCGACTCCAACGTCCGCCGTCGACTTGAGCGGTGATTTGGCTTTCTCAAATACATCCTCCTTGTCGACAGTTTTCTCTTCTTTCTCTACATATGCTAAATGTTCGACTAATGTCGGCACTGCATCCTCCTGTTTTATATGTGGCGTGTCGTAGGTTGCCGTTGTATCCTGCGGCTGTACTTCTACCACTTCAACGCTTGTCTCAGCCATCACAACACCGATTGGTATCTGTTTCTCAGCAACTTTCTCTTTAATAACATCCTTTTCAGTAGTCTCGCCACTTACTAGTTGCTCCACTATGACACTCTTGTGTGGCACATAATCTGTTTTGGCCTTTTCAGTCGGTTTTTCGCGTAGTACGTCCGCGGGCAAATCACCCACCGCATCGGCGGTCGTCAACTCCAATTGTTGTTGTGAAATATGTGGCACTACAGTGGGCATAGCATGTTCTTCTGGCACTTTGGCGCCTTGCAAATCTTCGACTGTGTCTTCTACTAGTGGCTTCTCCACCAATACAGTTTCGCTTTCGTCCACAGTCGGTTGCGCTTGCGCCGCTTTCGGTTTTCTTTCGCTTACGAGCTCAACTGCGTTTTGCTTCGTCTCCACTTCAGTTACTGCGGCGGCACGACGCGTGACTTCCGTTATGGTTTCGTGCAATTTTTCACTTGGTCGCCGACGTTGCGGCTTTAGACCTTCTTCCACTTCGAGCATACTCGATTCCTCTTGCATTGCCACAGTCTTGACGGGTGCGATATCGGCATGCGCCACTTTCGGCTCGGGCCGTTCAGTGGACACCTGTGAAACTTGTGTTAGCGCTGTTGTTTCGATAGTCTCTTGTGGTAGTGTTTGAATCTGTATGGTTTCGTATGGTATGTCTTCGGGTTGTATGCTCGTAACTGTGTCGGTGGTGTAGAAATCTTCGAGCATCTGATGTGATTGTAAGTCTTTATGAATACGAGTTTCTTTTTGTTCTTCTTGCATTTCTACAATTTCTTGAATTTCTTGAGTTATTTGTTGTTGTTGTGATACTTTCTTTTTCTTCTTTTTAACTTTTTCGCTTTTAATAAGAATTTCTTCTTCCGCTTGTAGTTGTTGTTGTATGATAACTGTTTGTTCATGTTGTTCTTGTTGTACTAGTAGTTGTTGTTGTTGCACTTGTTGTTCTTGTTGTTGTATGATTTTCTCATCCACATGTGTGGCTATCAAAGGTGCTGTTGTTTCTGCGAATGCGAATGTAAGTAAGTAAAAAACTTGTCGTGCTCATGAGAGAATGATGGTTATGTTCATATGTACATATGTCAGTAGGTATGTAGTTGCTTTGTAAGTAGTGGTGGCCCGCTATTCGCTGTGGCATTGGTTATGGTGTCAGTAGTTTGGTTTTAGAGCTTGCAGATTTCGTTACGAGTTGTGTTCCAAAGTCTTCTTCGGTGTGTGGTTATGACATGGCAGTATTAATATGTACATTTATTTTAGGAAAAAGAATGCAGACTCCTTAACGGCTAATTTGTCGGATATTTTAGTAAAATAATTTAAAGTTCATAGAAAATTCAGATTTCAGCTTTTAAGGTTTCGTAAAAAAACACCGGTATTGTGTGATTGTTTTGAAATCTAATCTGTTTTGCAAAACTCTTTCCCTAAAGCTTTAAGATTTGTATTGAAAAATTTCGGTAAAGGCATATGGCGTCTTGACAGTTTTTGTTTACAGTGTAATTGGTCTCTCATTTATTGTACTTGAAGCTTCTCAACTAAGATTTTTTAGGTCACTTTATGAAAACAATGATCGCTTATCGAGGAGAGTGTGAAATGGAGTTGAAAATCCTCCTGCGTGTAAGGATTCTGAATCTAAATTACTGAAATCAAGCTTCGAAAGTGGTTGGCTCTTTTTATATCATACTGCTACTTAAGAAACTAATGGTGGCCTCTGTACAAGAGAGCTAAGATTTTATTATATTTTTAAGGCGTTTTGAAATGAAAAAAGACATAGTTCGATCTAGTTTGATATATTGCGATAGTTTGGTGTTTTCTTCAGTGAACCTCATATAAATTTTAGTAATCAGGGAGCTAAGTTTAGTTGGCTCGAAGATTCTTTTTTATCTGGATACAGTAAATAGTCCTTGATTTTAGTCGGAACAAAAAAACCCACTCCTTGTTTTATCTTCTAATGGGGTGTAAAGCAGATTTGCCTCCGCGCATCTTGGGAAACGCCAAATGACTTACGGATTTTTCACCCTTTGCTCTACACGGATCTAGCTTTGGACAATTAGTTGGATTGGTTTGAAATCTGTGCCGGTGGTCGAGGTATTCTGTAATTTGAGCTGGCATGGGTGACACCAGACTGAAATTTTTGACGGGTGAATACCAAGGCGGTCTCCGTCCCGTTAAAACCCTAGGAGGCCTCAGAGTACGTTCTCCATCCGTCACCATTAAGTTAGTATAGTAGGTGTAAGTTGAGATAACTCTCTCTTTTGCGCTGGACGGCTCTGAACGCATTGTCGCATTCGAAACTGAGATAACTTTGGGACCTTATAAAGGGACTACTTTTCCGCGAGGTGGAAAGCGACTCTCAGTGGGGAATCTTATAGCATAAACAAGAATGACAATACAAAACTACAAAAAAAAAAAAAAAAATGGACAGTCTTTCAGATGGGACGCCATTACACAGAGCCACGAAACCGTCCACCGAAAAAGGTCATGGCAGAACCGAGAGATTATGTCTTAGCACTACTTGAGGGAAGCATGTGACGGCCAACAATTATTTGTGCGTGCCATACATGTATGTATTATATTCTATAAGCTGTTCAGCGAAGGGAACGTTGAGTCGTATGAACTGATTTTTTCATCTTAAACTGATACCGATTGTAATTTTGTTTTTGATTTAGACCAGCCTAACCTCACTATTAACATGTCAAAACCGAAATAGATTTTAATAAAAAAAAATATTTTTTTTCTGTTAATATGCCAACATTGCCGCAAGGAATCTTCATTTTTAACCATAACCTATAAATTTGCTTTGTTGTTACATACAATAAAAGCTGCGAGTTCTGCATAGATCTCGGCTCATACATATACAATGTACTCTTGGGATACGACATACAATATAAATACAAATAGTATTTTTGGGTGTAAATGAAAGTATACTTTTTTGTTTTCTTTCGTTTTTTCGATTTTTTACAGACAAACAATTTCGCTTACACATTTACATACACATCTACTACGCAGATTGAACCAAGTGCTTACCTTATTACTTACATACGCTTGCTTTGTTGTTGTTGTACGTGGTTTTGTGCTGTACTGTGTTCATAGCTTAGAAAATGAAGCGTAAGGATTAAAAGCAAGTGCATAAAAGTGGCTTTAAAAGAACTAAATATGGAAAATTAATACTGGCAGTAAATAGAAAAAATTAGTAAAAAATTTAAAAATAGTTTGAAAGCATAAAATATATAGTAGAAAAATATTAAAAGCTAGAAAAAATGCTGTAGAAAATTGAAAATTAAATGGCAGCAGCGAAGCTTATATGATAACAGCGCGGCGGCGCAGGCGTGCAATGCGAGCGGAAAAGAGTAGAGCAAATGGCGTAGGGCGTACACACATTACGCTTACGATTTGTCTGAGACGCAGCCTTCCAAAGCGAGTTTGTAGTTACTACACTTGTACACATGTGGCTTAGTTGTTATTATTGTTTTCGTGTTTTTTGGTACTTAGATTCGTAGTAGGACAGTTGGTAGCAAAATTAGTAGTAATAGAGAATAGCAAGAGTAGTAAATATTTGGTATTAGCATTAGCACACTAGTTGTACGGCTGACGGGCGGCAGTAGTAGTAGTGGTGGTGGTTGTAAGTAGTGACTTCAGAGTCAGTGGGGAGAATTTTGTAAATTTTTTTAAAATTTTCGAGAATTCACTGCGAAAAGATAACTTTCGAATTTGCCTTGATTAATATTATTGTTGTTTTTATTGTTAAAACAAATTGCTATTAATAGTATTATTACGTTTGCTTCATATAAGTATGTATTAATGCTAAATTATATATGTAATTGGCATAATTTTGGGTTGTTTTGATTATTAATATTTTGTTTCATTTTTACAATTATTTATTAAATTTTTTTAAACATTAAATTTTAATCAACATTTGGTTTTTGGTGGAGACATTGTTGGATTTTGGTGGCCTGCTTTGGTTACTACAGTTTCTTTTATTTATTTTTGAATTATATTTTTTTTTGATTAAATTTTTCGTTTTTTGGGCATTCTACAATTCTTCAATTTCTACAGTTTCTACAGTTTCTATATTCAAACCTTCTTCGACGACTACTGTGCGCTCCTCGACGAATGTCTCCTCTGTTAATTTGACATTTGGTTTTGGTGGCGGTTTGCATTTGGCATTTGGCATTGGTGCGACAAGCGGCAAGCAAGCGGTTTTGGAAGCAAATTTCATTGCGCATACGTAATAAAAATATAAAAAAACAACAAAGAAAATTTGCATTTCCATTAAAGCTCTTTACAAGTCTTAACTCTAAAGCAAAAATATTTCTTTTGCTTCTTAATATTTTTTTAGCTTTTGCTAGCACTCGCTTACCGTATTTTATATGTGTTATGGCCTCGTGACTCTCAATTACTTGCGACGTTTCAATTGTCCTCTAAATGTGCGTGTGCGCATGTGTTAGAAGTGTTAGGCGGAAAGAGAAGATTTACATATTTATATACATAAATATATACAGATAATGCATTTTTATATTATTATGTAAATAGTAGTAAGCATAAGTAATAATTTAAAGAAAATAAAAAAATAATTATTTTTTCAATATCTTTGTAAGTTTGCACTCTAAAATGCTCAATTCTCTCTTTTCATTGCAGAGTTTCCGAATGTCATACCCTAAACTTTCGGTGAGTACTTAAAATTTCTATCTTTTCATACCTAACCTAACAATAATTTTATAAGGAGTTATTAAATATATAAAAATTAAAATAAAAAACTTTATTTCGGCAACACCGCAGCTATAATAGCCTTCTTAGGTGCATCTTTATAACATAAAAGGCTATAAAAAGCTCTTGATCTTGAGTTTGATTAAGTAGTTTGTATGGCAGCTATATGTTATAGTGGCCCGATCTGAACAATTTATTTGAGGATGGTAGCATTGCTCTGGAAGAATTATCCATGCCAAATTTCGTGAAGATATCTTAACAAATAAAAAAGTTTTTCATACAAGGACTTGAGTTTGATCAGGCAGTTTGTATGGCAGCTATATGCTATAGTGGTTCGATGTAAAAAATTTCTTCGGAGATTGTAGCGTTGCCCTAGGCAATTATCTATGACACATTTCGTTAAGATAGCTTAACAAATAAAAAAGTTTTTCATACAAGGACTTGGGTTTGATCGTTCAGTTTGTATGGCAGCTATATGTTATATTGGCCCGATATGAACCATTTATTTGAAGATCGTAGTCTTGCTTTGGAGAATAATCCATACCAAATTTCATGTAAGATATCTTGTCAAATAAAAAAGTTTTTCATACAAGGACTTGAGTTTGATCAGGCAGTTTGTATGGCAGCTATAAGCTATAGTGGTTCGATGTAAAAAATTTCTTTGGAGATTGTAGCGTTGCCCTAGGCAATTATCTATGAGAAATTTCGTTAAGATAGCTTAACAAATAAAGAAGTTTTTCATACAAGGACTTGGGTTTGATCGTTCAGTTTGTATGACAGCTATATGCTATAGTGGTTCGATCTGAACAATTTTTTTCAAAAATTGTAGCATTGCCTCGGAAAATAATCTATGCTAATTTTCGTGTATATATCTTTTCAATTAAAAAAGTTTTCTTATATGGTAAACACTACGAAACTCAACTAAAAGCCTCGTCAGTCGAATATACTATGCAAAAGTTACTAACCTCTTAATTTCTTAACCTATATACTATATTAATAAAAACAAAAAGCAACAAAGTCAAACACAAACACATGCAAAGCGTGGCAAACCTCTTTTGCGGATATCGTCCAGTCTTGCGATATAAAGTCTTCCCTTACAAAGCGCCTAATCACTGTCTCAATTGTTATCTCACATGTCTCGATCATGCGTATGAATGCCTTGAAGCCCACGGTAGCGGCCAGCACGGTCTCATCCTCAGTCGACGATTCACCCAGTATTTGTGTGATCAACTCTTCGTGACCTTCGCGTTCGACCACTTGCACTAGCGCCGCTTGCGATTCAGCCTTTTGCAAGGAAATGAAAATATTCTGCTCATACATATAGATAATTTCATAGGTTGTGCAACCGTAGCGCAACAACAGTCCAATACTAGCTAAATCACGCAACGCGGCCTCGCCGGTCGAGCCAAAGGAGCTGGCATCGATAGTTTCGAGCAATTCATTGACCTCCTCGTGTTGCCGTATCACCAGCAGATCTTCGACTGTTATGATCTTCTGTGAGATCTTTTGACGTATCGTTTGTACGGTTTCGGTGATCTCAATTGTTTTGGTGGTCTTTGTTGTTGTTGTAGTGGTTGTTGTTATAGTTTTACTCTCTTGTTGTGTGGCCAATAATTCCGCGTCAGCGATTTTACGATCTTTCACTTCCATCACTTCGGAAACGCCACTCTCTTCGACCAATACCGAAACGGGCCGTTGCACCTTAACCACATTTACGGTGGTCTCCACGTCACTATCATCAGTGGGTACAATTGTTATTTCAGTTTTATGCAATTTTTGCTGTTGTTCACTGGCCTTTTTGGCAGTTGATTTCTTCACAACTGTCTTCTTTTTACTCTTCACTTTTTGTTCGGTTTCGGTTTCGGTGATTGTTGTTGCCGCTGTGGCTAGATCGAATTTGCCACGCGACATAGTCATACCGATCTCATTGATCAATTTGCATGTATAGAAGCCGATATCCTCGTACGTGACATTGAGTATTTCTAAAGAGGCTATAGTCTCTTCGACACGCAAGCGATATTTGTTAGATTCTCTAAGCTGTACATTGTTAAAATACCATTGTATATCTAATGCAATTAGAAAAGGTAAATATATTTGTTAGTGCCACTAATACTAGCTGCCGGCATTCTATGTTATTTCCACATTTTCTATGCCCACTTATTGCATGTGGCAATACTGTACCTGGTTTGGGGTTTCCGGCAAATTGTATTTCGAATTTGGCAATTTCGCCGGTGGCTGCACGGCAATCACGCAATTCGTTTACTATCGATGGCGAGCATTTAGCGGCTACAAGCAAAGAGAATTGCAAGTTTCATAGTTTTTAGTTAAAGCTAAGCTAATGTACAGCGTTCACTTACAACTAGAAGGAAGAGTTCGAGGAGAAGTGGTATACAGTAGGCGGAAAATGGAAAATAGTTCAGTTAGGTACTCAAATTCACCAGGATTGGGTTCATGGTTGTTGCTTTATAGTTACTTGAATGGTTTGTGTTGTTTTTGAAAGAGGTTTTTGGGAAGTATGCACACAAATCTAAGAATATTGGGATTCTAAACAAGACTAGAAACATGGTTGTTGTAACAGAAAATTATTTACAAGTAGTTCGAAAAATATTTCTCATTTAAGATACTATATATCGATATCATGAATATAGGTTACTAATTTTGACTGCCCTGATTCTGGAAGAGTCTTGTTATGTTCTATAATTGCCAGGTCTTTTTTATGGAATCATATTGTAATTTAAAGTTTATTTTTTTCGGCATCGAAAATGCTTAACATAAAATATTGCTCTATGTCAAGATTTTTAGAGTTTATGAGGTCCTCGTTGTGACTTTCACATACAATATAATTTTCACTTTTGAAAGAAATAAACGGAAGGTTTTAAATGTACTCCAGATTTCTTCTAAATACCGATTTTTTGCACTATTTTTGCTTTCAAAACTATGTTGTATTTTGTATTTTTCAAAGCATTGTAGATATCCGTTTTAACTTGTTTATTCTTTTAGAACAAAAATTCAGCATAAAAAGGAAATTTTCTCCAAGATCATAATGTAGACTTGAAGGTTACCTTGGAAGTTGTTAGTTAAGTTATAGATAATTAGGGTAGAAAATAAACTTAGTTGTGTTTCTTCAGCTCGTACATTCTTTTTGTTTTAAAAAGAATCCACATTATTGAGTGGGAGTTTTTGCTTCAAGAAATCGATAATATTTTCGACAAAATGGACAATAAAATGTGATTATCATTCTATGTGAAAAATAGCTTCATTGTATATCAATATTCTCGAAATAATTTTCCAAATTTTTGTTATAAAATGATTTCGTTAGAAACGCTGAAAGATTATCACTTTTTGAGGATCGGTTTTCTTACTTAATTATCGTAAGGCTTTATGTTTGTTCATATAGTATTGGAACCATAGTTTTTTGGGTTATTGCCAAGTATACCTCGTCATAAATACCATAGCTCTCTTGGGACTACGTTTGTTATCCAATCAGTACTTTATCGGCATAGGAAAATGAATTTTGAGGGTTTTCATTGAGTTACATTTTATTCGGAAACGTAGTTTTTGAATAAAGCAAAACAATGTTTAACGTAAGGACCGAGCCAATACAGTTATTTAAGATAAAAATCTAAATTAGTGCAAGATCTGACAATTTTGTAATATCGGATTTCTTTTACAGTGTTTGTTCTCAGAGACCATTCTACGGCTTTAGCTATCAAATGGCTGGAATGGTATTAAAATTGTCTTTATCTTTCTTGTAATTACGTTTGCTATCAAATCAGTACTTTATATTCATAAGAAAATGAAGTTTTGGGGCCTTCATTGAGATACATATTATTCGAGGACATATTTCTTGAACAAAACAAAGCAATGTTTAATGTAAGGACCGAACTAATACTGTTATTTTAGAGAAAGTTTCAAGTTGGTGCAAGATCCGACAATTTTGTGATATTGGATTAATTTTTAGCGCCTTCATATTATTCGAGAACGTATTTCTTGAACAAAGCAAAACAATGTTGAACGTAAGGACCGCACCAATACAGTTGTTTTAGACAAAGTTTCAAGTTGATGCAAGTTCTGAGAGTTTTGTAATATTAAATTACTTTTACTGTTCATACTAAAAGACCAAACTACAGCTTTAGTAACAAAACTGCTGGAAAGGTTTGCCTTTATTTGAAAAGAATTATTGATTTGGGACTATATTAAAAATCTCGTTTACTCTACTGATGAAGTAAGATTAAGGTATGTTCTCTTTAAGATCTAAGTTTTAGTAAGCCTGCCTAGTATTATGTATTTTTTTATATAATTTATTTGACTAACTGTAAAGGCGTAAATCAGCAAAAGGTTTTCAAAACTAAGCTATGCGTGCTGTGTTATTGTATTATTTGTCTCCTTTTGTAAAAAAATATTATAAAAAGTTGTTGGTTTTTAGTTTTTAAATATCCTTATGTTCGAGGGTACTTACATGTGACGTGTGGCAAGTCTTCAGTGTTCTGTAAGTTTCTTTATGACTAAAGTTTTATAAATATTGGAGAAAATGTTTGTCTGTTTTCAAAAAAAAAAAAAAAAAAATAGAATGGGGTTCCCCTTTGTGTATGAGAATAAATTGTATTTGTATGTAATTATGTGAAGTGAAGCAAAATTGATGCTGAAAACATTAGTGACAATAACGAAACAATATGTATAACTGAGACACCGTAAAAGCTAGTGACTTATGTAGTGTATTAGAGAGCGCTAAGTGATAAGTGGAGTTCAACAAATGTTTGGAATGGGATATATTCGGTTAAAAAAGCAAAATTTTTAAAAAAACTACTATTTTTATCCTTCGCTTTGATTTTTTTTTTAATTTTCAATTAATAATTAGTAGTTTTTTAGTAAGGCAATTTAATTTTCTAATTTTTATTTGTTAAACTTTTTTTATTTTAATTTTTTTAAATACATTTTTTTTTAATTTTAATGTTATATTTTTTTTTAATTTTAATTTTTTTTAATTTTAATTTTAATTTTAATTTTAATTTTCATTCCTAATTTTTTTTTTAATTTTAATTCCTAATTTTTAATTTAAGTTTTAATTTTAATTTTGATTTTTAATTTTTATTTCAATTTTTTTTAATAATTTTTTTTTTTAATTTTCAAATTTTAACTTTTTAGTAGGATTTTTATGTATTTAAGTTTTTTAAGTTGTTAGTCAATACTACTTGTTTAGTCTCGAATTCACGATGCCAATGTTGCTTTGATGAGCAGTGATTTAACTGTATGTATACTGTAAAAAAGATATGTAGGTATTTTCCAAAAATGTTTTTGTAATGCTAAAATGTAATCGAAAACTGTTTTATGGCGTATACTTTGTTTTGTGGTGGGCTGGGGGGTTTTTGGCTAGTATAGACATATAATTTTCACTGTTTAGGATGGGGCTTGGGGGTAAGCTTTTATGGCTTCATGGTGCTAGCTTTTACGTTACACACACATAAAAAGCTTTATTTATAAAAAAGGAAATACATACATACGTTTATTAGTATGTACTTGTATGTATGTATATACATTGTTTTAATTGAATTTTAACGGTACTTGTCGCATATAATTTTTTTCGAGTTAAGTACATGTTTTTGTTGCTTGTTTTTTGGACTTGGACAAGACAGTACAGTGTAAAAAAAAAAACAGAAAGAAACACATAGAAAATAGCGACAGTGGGGAATTTTCAATTTTTTCGTATAATTTTTTTTTGAAACAGAGAAGTATTAGGGTATTTGTTGATTTTTTATTGCTAATTTGTTTGTTGAAGTAGATTAAAACACATATACACATATAGAAAGGATAACAAAACACAGACAATATTGAGAGAAATTTACAAATTTTATACCAATTCACATGAATTTGGCATAAATTTGTAGTGACTTAAGTGATTGGAGCTTACCTTTGAGCGCCTTCTGCATTTCTTCCATATGCGTTACCCATTCCGGTTTGCGGTAGTCCTTAGTTCCAACGATGCCTAAATATATTTTTGATTTTTTTATAGTAAAAAAATAGTAAAGTAAAGAAGTTAATTAGTACGATTGCCAGCGAGTAGCTGTAAGAACCTGTGTGTGTGTGTTTTCTGTAAAAAGAAGTGTCTTCTAAGCATATATAAATATGTGTATAAAGATAGCTTATGGTAAATAACCTAAACTTAAAAATACTGTTTGGTATAAAAATACTATTTGGTATAAAAATATATTTTCTGGTATAACAAATTCTGTTTGGTATAAAAATATGTTGTTTGTCTTAAAAAAATACTATTTAGTTTAAAAATACTATTTGGTATACAAAAATACTGTATAATATGTATTTTTTGTAAAAAAAAATACTTTTGAGGTTAGGAATTTATGTACAGTGGATTTTTGGGATAAGGATTTAATTTATAACGCTGCTAGCTGAAAATCAGAATTTTATATTAAACACACATAATGCAATTGACATAATTGCTTCACCTATAATAAAATTTTCTACATAACACAAAAATGCTACGCCTTGCGTAAGTCCTACCTTCGACCGCAAAGAGCGCCGTTGTCACGGCTACACCCAATGGATTGTGCGCCTCAAAGCTAATGACGCCCACATCATCGGGATAGACGTGATTGATGACCAGCACTGAGGTGCCATCTTCGAAATTTTCGATTTGATATTCCTCGGAAGCGAATATCTCTTCGTCGTCGCGCAGCCATTTGACCTTGGGTTTTGGTTTACCAATAACCTTAACTTCCAATTTCGCTAGTTCACCCTCTTTGGGTTCGATTTTTTCAGGTAATTTCTTAATGATTTTCGGTGCTTGTTCGTCGATGGAAAGAGTCTGCAATGTGATTTAATAAAGAAATAGTGGTAAATAAAAATAACCTCAATTCCTAAACTTTTCTTTGCAATATACCTTATCCAGGAGATCCTCTTCGGAGCCAGTGAGTCCAGTGATTTCAGAATCGGGGATATATTCAAATGCTACAAAAAGAAAGTTGGTTGTAAATATATTTTATATTTGCGTTGAGTTTTAAGTGAATAAAATCACTATTAGAGGTACTAAGTGAGAAACACATAATTAAACAAGGCATTCAAAAAACAAAGTAGAAAAAGAGCAGCAAAAAAAAACAAGTATCTTTATATACAAGTATATTACAAACCACTTCACAGCTCACAATAGTCTAGAGATACGAGGTCTTATACAATTACTCAAGAAACTACTAAAACCTAGTTTTGAGTCTTCGTCGACATTTGGTTTTCCTTAAAAACTATTTATGTCCTTCTAGAGTAAGGTTTAACAATTTAGTATTTTAATTTGGTTCCAATTCTCATAAGTTGTTTAGGTCGTCGATGACCTTGCTACACTAATTGTGTGCCCTCAAGTGAAGTTTTTTTCTCGATATGCCAATTACTGTGAGTTTGACAGAGGATAAGAAAGGTGTGTCTATTTTTACCATGGAAAAACATTGAAGAATAAGTTGGCTTGAAATTTTTTGTTTCCAATGGAATCGCGACCAAGGAAGAATTTATCACAAATATAACTATTTGAGTGGCTCGAAGCATTCAGTTCAGGTCGTGAAGTCATGAAAAATTTTCCTCATACCGTTGTCCGCCTGCCTCTGTTAATGACGATAACATTGAAAAAGTTAAAAGAAAAAAAAACTGTGCTTGAAAATCGTAGTATTTGGGTCAGAAGACTTCAGAGGTCACAAAAGATATGCTTGACAAAGTAGCTTAGGACCTCACATTCATCAAACATATCATTTACTGATGGCGAGACGTGGGTTTATGAATGTGACGTCGAAACTGTCCAACTATCTAGTATATGGCGCTCCAAAAATGAGCCGAAATCAAAAAAACTAAAAGGCATTGAAGGCCGGCCATCTCAGCCGGAGCTCATAAGAAATTCATGAAAAAAGGAGTCTATTTTGCAGGCGAGTCTATTTTTTGTCAGTCCGGGTCAAATTTGATCAGAAAGCAAAACAATATATTTTGCCTTCTACTTCACTAATTGTTCTAAAAACCTCTGGATACTTTGCAGGCAAGTCTATTTTTTGTCAGTCCGGGTCAAATTTGATCAGAGGATAAAGTAGTATACTTTGTCTTTTACTTTAATTGTTCTTAAAGTCTCTGGGTTTCTTGCAGGGGAGGCTATTTTTTGTTAGTCCGGGTCAAATTTGATCACAGGGTAAAACAATATATTTTGCTTTCTACTTCACTTAAATTCGTAGTTAAGACAAGAACCTAATTTTCATTCTAAATCTATCATTGTATTGCCTCGCTGCTGCTGTGAGTTGTTTTCATAACTTCTAATACTAAATTCAGGAATAATTATAAGAAAAAGAATTAGTATGTAGAAAAAATATTAGGCTAATCAAGAACTCAAAATTATTTATGTACACAAAAAGAGAGAAAAATAGAGAGAAATAAGGAGAGGGTTAAGAGAAAATACAGTAGATAAACAGTTAGAGGAATGGGAAAATGGGCGTAATGGTTCACTTCCGGGAAGTGCATGCTTTTAACAAACAGACAATAAACAAAACAAAAATTACAAAAACAAAGTTGAATAACGCTGAACAAAGAGAAACAAACGTCAAAACTTCGAACTTAGAACAAGAACAAGCAGAAGTTATATACGAGTGGGACTGAAGGATTCTCTGTGAAGGGGGTTGAGGTTTTGTTTTTTGTACTAGAATGCTTGTAATTTCTAATTGGTTTTAGTGTTGAATGAAGTGCTTTTGTGCATTTTCTGCTCTACCTTGTACATTAACAAATGTCGTTGTTAGCGCTTCGCCAATTTTATTGCTGGCCACACACTTGTATTCGCCATCATTTTCGGGGAATACTTCGGTTATTTGCAACTGACACAAGCCATCGGCATCCTGTGATATTAATGTCTCTTTGGTCTCCACAATTTTCTCCTCATTATGATACCATTCGACGCGCGGCGTCGGCTTGCCAACCACTTTGCAGGTGAGCAATAATGCCTCACCGTCCATTACCGTAATCGGCTCTAACAATTCTTCAACGAATCGTGGCGATTCGAATTCTTCCACACTCTCTTGTGGACTATCTTCCAGTAATTTAACGGTTGCAGTCGATGTAACCGAACCGCCAACATTCTCCGCACGACACGTGTACGGACCAACGAATTTACGCTCGAACTTCTCGATCAGCAGTGTCGATTTGTTCGCCTGCGAAACTATACGACATTCGTTTGTGCTCTTGATGGGTTCAAGATTGACAAACCATTGGAATGACGAGAGTGGTTCGGATGTGACAACAGCCTCCAATATGGCAACTTCATTTTCACCAAAGTACTTCGGTTGTAGCGGTTGAATGAAACGTGGTGGTATAATCTCTTTGTCGGGTGCTTGATCGGTAACCATTACCGAACCCGAAGATTTTGCCTCACCAACTGGATTCTTGGCACATACTTCATATTTACCGCTACGTTTGCGATTCATATTGATTATTTTGATTGTGGTCGTAGTCTCGGTGGTTTCGATTGTGACGTCTTCATTGATCTGTATTTCACGTCCGTTGCGCAGCCAAACGATTTCTGGCCGTGGCGTACCCTCATATTTGGCCTCGAACAACAAGGTACCACCGGTCGGTATAACTTGTGCACTCAGCGGTGTTACCTTAGGTGGTTTCAATACCTCCAGTGGTGCCTCTTCGACGCGGCTAAGTATGTTGGCATTGCCAATGGCGCGTCCGAAATCGTTTTGCGCTTGCACGGAGTATGTGACCGCTTCATTCGGTGTCGGATTTATGACCTCCAAAGCGACATCGCCCGTTTCTTCATTGTAGAATGTCTGTACAGTTTCGCTGGGTATGACCTCTTCGGTGCCGCGATACCATTTCACTTGTGGCATTGGCTTGCCGACGACTTGACACGTAACAGTGACTCTCAACAATTCGGGTTCCTTCTCTTCGGTGAACTCGATTTTGAGCGGTTTTGTGAATTGTGGTGCAATGCCTTGTTCTTTTTCTAGAGTTTTGAATATTTCAAGAGCAGGTAAATTATGTTTTAATTACAAATATATTGAGTGTATTGTACATAGAGTACTGTAAAAGTGTTGTTGTTCGTATATAAATTATGGGGACACATACAATAGATAGATATATTTGTACATAAGAATTATTAGATGGGCTTACAGTATAGAGTTACAATACATATTTATGTATATGGTAAAGAAAGAAAAAGTACTCAAAAGCCACTGCAAACAGTTACATATAATCCCATAAGTCATACGGAAACATATCTCAAGCTCGTACCATTCCCTAACTTCGCACTTCCCCCACACGTTGACCCCGTACTCACCCAAAAAGATGTTGGCACGACTTGTTGCTACGCCGGCTTCGTTGCGCGCCTCGCAAGTGTATACGCCCACATCGCTGGGCGTGACCTTAGCAATCTTCAATTTGGCTACATCTTCCATTACCGTAATTTCGTATTTCTCCGAAGCGAATAAGAGCACGTCGTTGAAATACCAGCTGATTTCTGGGAATGGTGTGCCCTCAATCTTACACTCCAGCTCTGTGGGCTCTTCGGGTGTGCACATAACCGGCCGTAACTTTTCGGTAATACGTGGCGGTTTGATTTCCTTCTTCTTTTTACGCACCAATTTACGTTCTTGCCGTTGCACTTCGGATGTTGTGGTCTCTTCCTTTTGTGGTACGTTTTGATCTTCGATCAATTCTTCGTCGGGCAACATATCGATACCCTCTTGTATGCGCTTTTGCGTGATTAGCTCAAGCTCGGGTAACGGTTGGCTGTCATCCAGGATGATACGCCGCGTTTCTTTCTTGACAATATTAGATGTCATTTTCATGTCGATACCGCGTCGCACATCATCAACATCGAGCTCGATCAATTGCTCTGTAGTTATGAATTGTGGTCGGTTGTCTTCAGTCTTTTTAAGTGTAATTGTCTTTTGTGAGACTTCTTGTGAAGTTTCTTGCGTTATGATCTCTTCAGCTTCAAGATCCACAATTTCGGCTTCAAGTAACTGTGGTTGATCTTCGAAAGATGCATCCTTTAGTCGCTTTGTGCGTTTCTTATGCGCCTTTTGTTTTGTGGTGATTACATCTTCGGTTGGCACGACCTCCTCTTCGGGTAAGACCTCTTCAGAGACGGCAACTTCTTTGATTTCGTCAATCGGTATTTCATCGACTTGATCTTCTTCGGTGATTGGTTCATTGAATGGTTCAGCGATTTCTTCAGTAATTTCATCAACTGATGGTGTTGCCTTTTGTAATTTCGGCTTCTTCTTCTTTTCTTTCTTTGGCTTCTCCTTTTGTGGCTTGGTCTCGTCTTCGACAGGTATGGGAGTGATTTCCAGTTCTTCCTCCTCGGGTTGTGGTCGTTCTTCGGGCGCCAATTTAGGCGCTGGTACTTCTTTAATTGGTTTCACTGGTTCTTCTTTCGGTTTTTGCGGTATTGGCTTGAGTTTGACTTCCTCTGGTTGTTCTTCGGCTAGTGGTCTTCTCTTACCTGTAGGCAATTGTTTTTCTTCAATAGGTTCTTCGACAGGCTTCTTCTTTTCGCCTCGCTTCCAAGGCACTTGCGGTTTTGGTTCCTCCACAACAGGTTCCTTTTCAATATCATAATGCTCAGCTTCTTCAAGTTGTACTGGCTCTGCATCTGGTATTTCTGGTAATTCCTCTGCCTTTGGCTTCTTAACACGCTTTGTCTTTTTCTTTTCTTCAACTATGATTTCTTCTGCTTGTTTCTCGACATGCTGCAACACTACTTCTTCGAGTTGCTGCTCTTCTGGCACCTGTTGTGGACGTCTTACAGGCTTAAGTTTTACCTCCTCGATGGTTTGTTCTTCAGGTAAAGGCTTCTTAACTTTTCTGATTGGTTTCAGTGAAACTTCTTCCACCTTTTCTTCTACTGGTATTGGTTTAGCTTTCGGCTTGGGTTGTGGTACAACCTCTGCTGTTTCTACATCTTTTTCGATTGGTTGCTCTTCAGTTTCTGGAGCAGGTTCTACGATTTCTTCTTCTTCTTCCTCTTCTACTTCTTCAGTGGGTTGTTCGACTTCCTCTTCGTCTTGCTCAGCTGTCTTTTTCTTGGGCTTCTTCTTCTTGACACGTTTCTTCGTGACCTCTTCGATTACTTCTACGACGACTTTTTCGGGAACCTCTTCATGAGTTTCCACCTCTGTGGGCTGCTGTAGATCTTCAGAAACTACATGTTTCTTAAATGGTTTAAGTGTGACTTCTTCTGGTTTCTCTTGCTCTGGTTTCGGTAACTGTTTGCGTGGTACCGGTTTCAGTGTCACCTTTTCTACTTGTTCAGGCTCTTGTGGTTTGATCTCTTTGCGTTTAATCGGTACCTTTTCTTCTGGCACTGGTTCTTCTGGCACCGGTTCTTCTGGCTGCATTTCTTCTTCTTCTTCCTCTGGCTGAATTTCTTCCACATCGTCGGCAATTTTCTCCTTCTTAGGTTTCTTCACCTTTTTGACTTTACGTTTCTTTTCTTCAACGGTTTCTTCTACAATACCCACATCTTCAACAACTTCTTCTGGAGTTTCCGTAACTTCAATTTCTTCTGGCTTCACTTTTGGTTTCTTGACTTTCTTTGTTTTAATTTTCTCCACAATTTCTGTTGTCTCTTCAATCGTTTTGTCTTCGTCAATTGTTGGTTGTGTCTCTTCGGGCACTTCTTCAATAACTTCTTCTTCTTCAACCGTTGGTGCTACGTCTTCAGTTTGTACTACCTCAGTCACGCTTGGGCGTTTCTTAATTTTCTTGACCTTCTTTTTCTCAACTACTTCTTGTTCTTGTACTTCTTCTTTCTGTGTTTCGACAATTTCAACTTCTTCAGCCTTTGGTTTTTTCTTACCACGTTCCCACAGTACAGGCTTCTCTTCTGGTTGCTCTGGTTTGGGCTCCTCGATTACATCAACTACTTCTTCTTTTGTTTGTGGTACGGGAATATCTTCTACCTTCTCTTCTGTGTGCTTAATAGGCTTCTTTTTCTTACCACGTTCCCACATAACAGGTTGCGGTTGTTCTTCAACTTGAGCTGTCTCTTCGGTTATTTCGTCTACAGCTTCTTCGTATGCTTTCGTTGGTTCTTGTGGTTTTTCTTCAACGACTTGTGTTGGCTGCGGACGTCTAGTTGGCTTTAATTGTACTTCTTCCGCCTTTGGCGTTTCCTTGGGTTTCTGTCTTGGTGTAGGTTTGAGCACCACTTGTTCCATTTTTTCTGGCTCTTGTGGAATAATTTTACGCGCAGGCTTCTTTTTAGTTTCCTCAACAATGGTCACTTCTTCCGAAATGTGTTCTTCTACCTTTTGTTCAACCTCTTCCACCTTTTCCTCTACAGGTTTGGTAGGTTTCTTCTTACCACGCTCCCATAAGACCGGTTGTTGCTCTGGTTGCTGTGGTTTTGGTTCTTCAGGAAGTTCATCAACTGCTTCTTCGTATGCTTTCGTTGGTTGTTGTTGATCTTCTTCGGTAGCGTGTGTTGGTTGTGGTCGCTTGGCGGGTTTAAGTTGCACTTCCTCAGCTTTGGGTGCATCTCTTGGTTTTTGTCGCGGTGTTGGCTTAAGCACCACTTGTTCCATCTTTTCTTCTGGCTCTTTCGGTATAACCTTACGTGTAACTTTCTTAACCTCTTCCACCACAGTTTGTTGCTCAATAGTTTGCTCTTGTTGTTTAACTTGCTCTACTACTGCTGGTTGCACGGTAGGCTTCTTCTTGCCGCGTTCCCACAATACTGGTTGAGGCTGTTCTAGGATCTGTGATGCAGGTTGCTCTGGAAGTTCATCCACAGCCTCTTCATAAGTTTTCACTGGTTGTTCAGCAATTACCTCCTCAACCTTAGTGGGCTTCTTCTTTCCACGTTCCCACAATACGGGTTCGGGTGCAACCGGCTGTTGCGGTACTACCTCTTCCTCAAGTGTATCCACAGTTTCCTCGTATGCTTTCGTCGGTTGTTCTTCCACAACATGTGTAGCTTGCGTGCGTTTCAAGGTTTGTGAGTACACTTCTTCAGCCTTTTGTGTTATCTTCGGACGCGGGCGTGGTGTGGGCTTGAGTACAACTTGCTCCATTTTTTGTTCAGGCTCACGTGGTGCAATTGCTTTACGTACGCTGGTCTTCTTTGTTTCTTCGACAAATTCTCTTTGTTCGATTACTTGTTGCTGCTCAACGAATTGTTGTTGTACTACTTCAGTGGCTTGTTGTATTTCAGTTAATTGCTGTTGTTGTGTTGTCGTTTTCTTTCTACCACGTTCCCACATAACTGGCGTTGGCTGTTCGGCTGGTTTTACTGGCACCGGCTCCTCAGGCAGCACATCCACTGCTTCCTCATAAGTCTTAGGCTGCTCTGCATATTGCTTAGTGGGTTGTGGTGCTTGAGGCTGTGCCTGCTGAGGTTGTGGCTTCTTCCTACCACGATCCCACAGGGTCGGTTGCGGTTGTGCAAATTGCTGTTCCTCCGTATCTTGTCGTTGTTGCAATGACAATCTCGTGGAGTCCTCAGTTTGTTGGAATTCTTGCACTTGACGCTGTTGACGCCATTCTACAGCCTTCTCTTCCTGTGTACGCTTCAGCATTTGCAGATGCTCGTACTCTTCGATGCTCATCATCTTCGAATCCTCAACGCTGGTGTATTTTTGTTGTTGCAAGCTTTGCTCGAACTTTTCCTGGGTCGTAACACCAGTCTTCAGTATTGAAGTATCCTCCATCGAGGTGAGTGGCTGCAATGCGGGTACTTTACGTCCTTGGCGCCAGTTTACAGCTTGCTGCTGTTGAATGATGCGTTGTGCTTCGAGTTTCTCACGTTCAGCAACACTCAGCAAGTTAATGTCTTCATTTATGATATACTGTTGTTTGTGTACCTCATTGACATCTTCATACTGTTGCAATTGCTCTTTGCGTACCACCTTCTGTATGGAGCCCTTAGAGCTCTCATCGACCATCATTGAGACAGTGCTTTGTGTTGTCTCACTTAGTATTTCCTGTGTAGTTGCGGTCTGTGTCGGTAGCGGGCGCAATTCTACTTCTTCAATTTTGAACTTCTCAATTTGTTTAGTGACACGTTGTACACTCTTCAAATGTTGACGCATTTCCTTCCATGGTATGGCATCTTCCTTTTGATGTTTTGTTATCAACTTCTCGATTTGTTCCGTCATCTCGTTGATTTCAATGCTCTCCATGCTACGCAGTCGCTGTATCTCTTTGGTACGTTCAATTTGTTCTTGTTGTTCTTGCGCCTGTTGTGGTACTTTCTGATCTGTCACTATTGGCTGTTCGAGTGGTCGCAGATACACTTCATCCAAATCGAATTTGTCCAATTGTTTTTGCACACTTTCGACATGTTTCAATTTATCACGCATTGCGATCCATGGAATGGCTTCCTTTGCAGTCTTACCAGCGATGATTTGATCGAGCGTTGCGCCGATACCCATCAAACCCTGATTACGTTGTTCCTTAATGGATTTGAGTTCAACCTTAGCGGCTTCCATTTTTGGAATGACTTTCTTTTCGATTGGTGTCGGTTTCAGACTTATCGTTTCCTCTTTCCATGATTTAACTGGTTCCGGTTTGTAACCGGGGAAGAAGGGTTGCTTATCTAGCGAACGACCACGTCGTGGTCGCGATGATTTACGCCAGGGTACTATATTTGATTGTGGTTGCAATGATTTACTGCGTGGTTTCTTCGTACGTGGACGCCCCTGATGTGGTGCTTGCCCATTGATAGCCAAATATTGGCCATACTGTGGTGCGCCGGGCTGCTGGGCGTGTGGCGACTCGGGTGAGCTGTCTTCTTTGCCTGAGGATGAGGTCTCATCTTCAACGGAATCAATTGGACGTAACTGGAAGGCCGAAATGCGTCGCTCTAAAAATTTTACATTGCATTAATAAAGTGCGTTGCAAAATGGGTTCAGTTCATAATTATTTAAATAAGTTTGTGGTCGAAGCATGGTCCATGTCTACCGTCTAAAAGTTTCATTTATTGCGAACTAAAGGCAAAAGCATTGTAGAAAGCTGAATGCAAAGCGGTTGGTTTTCTAGTTCAGCAGGAAGTGAGTACATACCAGTTTTTGTGATTTCTTTCCATCTAAGATTTTGTACAAGTTTAGAATCTTAGTGTCGATATATAAAAAAAATTCCCATAAATCATTTAGAGATTAGCAAAGTAAAAGAATTTTGTGACTTGATTACTGTCTGTCGGCGCTAAGGTCCTTATTTCATTTCTTTGTATGCATATGACATTTGAGGTGATTCTTAGAATTAAGATTTATATATGATCGCTGTAGCTGTAGTGTCTGGAGAGAGTGACTAATATTCGAAGCATCATGGGTTCAAAGTCTAATAGACAAGCTCAAATGCACGACCTGAAGAAGTTTACTAAAATATTAGGCATTTATCACATTCCAACATGAAAACTGGTTTACAGAAAGGCTTCTGCGAAATCTGAAGTCAAGAATCGCAGTCGATTTCTGCATATGAGTTTTGACAAAGGACCATCTAGAGAAAAATTTTATATTAAGAATGGTTCCAAGTAAAAACAATTCTACAATATTTATCATTTAACGTACACTAATGACGTGGACCTTCAGAAGCGGTCACTTTGAACCGTTTTTCGTTGGTTGAGTATACCAGCTATAAAAACATAAAACGATCATTCTAAACGCAAAGCTAACTGATCACTGTCTGGTGGCGACATACACCCGCAAGATGGAGCTGACAGATCGAGAAGACTGCAGGAAATTCCCGGAGCTGGGCACCAGGGAAACAGTGAAGCATCAGCGGTCCCCAGGGTATGATACACTGGAGAAGGAATCGATAGTGAGGCCGCAGATTCTGTTAAAATCGCGTCAAGCGCAGGCATTCTAAAGGATGACTACTTCTATTGGGCCTAGAACTAGACTCCATCTGGTAACGCAAAGGATCAAAACTGGTCTATATGTGGCTTATTGGCTTACCAGATTAACCTAACCTAACCTAATCTAAACGCAGAGGATATCAAAAAAAAAAAAGAATTTCTTAGACACTATCAAATCAGAATTAAGCACATTGACATTTATTTGCGTATTAATATGCAAACATGAAGTTCATAAAATTGAATTGCTGAGAAGAGCATTGCTCTGTAGGACCCATAGCTATAGAACTACCTTTACTATACACATTTACTTATATTTTATATTAATGGCATATTAACCAAAGCCACATTTTACATGCCTGTAAATAATTCCGCCACCTACACACGCTCCATTGAGTTCAGTGATCGTTTATTAAGTGGCGAAGGCTGTTTAGTGCCCTCTTAATATTAAAGCCACAAATTTCTTTAGAAATACATATATTTATAATTATATACCGCAATATAAAAAAATATAGTATATAAAAATGTATATATACTACTTAAATCCCCCGCGTCATTTTATTGAATGGGCGTATTAAATATATTTTAAAAACTATAAATATTCCTTCTGACAAGTTTTATCCAATTTATAGCCGCATTTATATTCGGAAGATTATTAATGGATATTTTGTTTTTAGTTGTTTTCCTCTCTTAAAATTGTTTTTATAAAGTATATTTTTGGTCGGCAATTTACTTTCCATGACTAAACGCTTAAGAATGTATATTTGTTAGGTGTAAACAAAAACACTTAGGGTTCTCTAGCTATAAGATATAAAAGCTGAACTTCAGTTTGTGAGTTTTGATTTAATTATTGAGATAGACCTTGACCTTGTTAATGACAAAAAGAAAGCATGACTTCATCCGTTGCATTTTATGCTTTGTATTTAGCTGAATATTTAAAGTCCCAATTTGATGTATGTTTTTCTGGACATTTTAAGGTATGGACAAATTAATTTTTTGACGATTTGTATTCGAGCTATTAGAAGTTATTCATTTAAAGAGTTCAGTATATAACTATATTCGAATATGACTTTATTCACCACTTTATAAGTTATTCAAAAGTCACAGTTTCTAATTTATATTGAACTATACCAAAAATTCTAAAGCACAATGGGTTTAATGATGGCGTAAGTGCGGCCCTCGCGGTCAAGCGCTCCTGAGTCGCGCTTTTCTATCAAGCAGCAAACACTTTTAATCGAATTGCAAAAATTCGAAACTTTCACGATTCCTTTCGAATATTTAATATTCAACGAAATCGATATTTAATAAGTATGTTCTACGCCCAACAAAAAGCGAAAGGGAATAATAACTGCTGTATCTGCGTAAGCGGTGAAGAAGAAGTTCTAATTCCAAGAGAACGCAACTTATGACGATGTATTTTTTTCTAGTTTGATGCATAATAGTACATATCTGATTTTTTAATTTTGCGAAATATGTGAACTAGCATTTTATATTTTAAATTGAAAATATTGTATAAATGTGTCTGGAAATCTACTTCATCTGCCATATAAGCATCTGCTATGAAATTACCAGTGAGACTGTGTTCAAAAGTACTTCTAATTGGACAATTAAGAGAATATCGGTACTTTAACAACTTATTGTCACTAATGTGCCATATAGTGAAGCAATTAACTAATTGAGTCAATTAAGCAATTGAGTCAATTAACAAATTTAGTCAACTAACCAATTGAGTCAATTAACAAATTTAGTCAATTAACTAATTGAGCCAATTAACGATTTTAGTCAATTAACTAATTGAGACAATTAACGATTTTAACAACTAATTGAGTCAATTAACAAATTTAGTCAATTAACCAGTTGTTAAATTAGTATATGATTATATAAGAAAATGTTATAAAATTCTCCACACGCATATCGGAGGATTTCACAATGATGTTAGAACGATAATACATTGTCTAAATGCCAAGAGTGTGAAAACAAATGTCAAAAAAGGTTCGATATTATTATATTTAAAAAATTGAGAAAGTTGTACTTTTCTTTTAAATATCTAGACTGAAGAAGATCAATGTGTACCCTTTGAGGGGTATTTTGGATGCCGATTTTGATCCTCCTGTAGACATACTTCTAAATAATCAAATGTTGAAAATATGAAAAAAAATCATTTTGTTTTCTAGACTATAATTCAAGTTAAAAAAAAAACCATTTGAAACATGCATTAAATATATTTTTTTAACAAACCAAATTCAAACTGTTTTTTGAAAGCTATCAAAACAATTTGTTTAAGCTTAATTGAGTACGTCGAGTCAATTAACAGTTTAATGGACATTTTTGAACATGATATTAGAGTTGTGGGCTTAATAGATGTCTAAACACTTTTTATCGGCAGATTCTATAAAGTCTGGTCAAAGTCGTGGGAGTAAATTAAAAGATTTGGATTAGGATGCCTTTTCATCCTCCAAACTTAAATATTTGCTGCTAGGTATGGGTAATATTCTACTAGAGTTTATAGATCAACAGCTCTTATGATTCGACACAATACATTTTCAGTTTATGAGCGTCGCAACAGTTCAACAATATTATGCAGAGCGCTCAAAATACGACCCGAAAAACTCAAAATTTGCTTAAGGCACTCAAGGCCATCTCAGCCGAGGCTTTTAAAAGAAGTTGAGAAAGTTGTCATTAAACGTTGGCATGCTTATTTTGGCTCGGTTGCATATTTTGAAGGCAATAATAAAATTTACGTGAAAATGTATTGACAGTCCGGGTCAAATTTGATCAGATGGTATATAACATTTTCTTCCCTCGCCAAAAAAAAAATCAAAACTTTTAATAAAACAGAGTTATTGCCTTTTTGATCTCAATGAGCTGTGAATATTTATCAAATCTGTTAATGTAGATATGCCTGTATGTATATATATGTATATTTGTAGTTCTACAGCATCATACGAAAATGTGAAAATTCACCGACCATTTTTCGCATTGTTTAAGGTGAAAGCTTTTCAGCACTAATTAAATTAATAATTTCTAAAAATTCTCTACTTTTAGCTGCCCACCTATTAAGTGTGTGCGTGTGTGTTCGCATTGATTAACACATTTATATTTATATACGCTCGCATAAATGTATAAATTTAACACTTAATTTGATTTAATTTTGTTTATTAATAATAATTGTAGCGAGAAATATGTGTATGTACATATGTACATATATTATATGTATATATATGTATTCATATTTTTTCTGTATATTTGTATATATTTTTATATTAATATTTGCACACGCCTGTGACTTCATCACACAGCACTGTTTGTTTGTAGAAAAATCTATATTGTCTGCCCGTAAGCACGCATAAATTAATTTTATATATATGTAGTTTTTTAAAATACATATATAAGGTACCTGCACGGGTGCAAAAATAGCAACGTGACTCTCATCATTTGCTTCCTTTTTCGTTTTTTTTTTTTATTAAAAAGCAGCTTTTCAAAAAATCGCTTTATGCAGATTTTTATGTATATATGTTATTAGGGTGTCCGTTATTTTTCATGTTGATCCAAGAGATCAAACGTAAACAAGTCTTTAGTTCCAATTTAAACGCCGTCTAGATCATTTTACTTTTTTTATATATTTTATTTATTTTTATATTATTTAACAAGGAGTTTTTTTATCTTTTAAAATATTTTTTTTCTCCAAAGCAAATAAATTTTTTCCTCTACAAAAGAGGTTTTGATAATTTTTTTTCATAAAAGTATTTTTTTAAAAGTTATACGCAGTTAAATTTATGTACTTAATTTAATTATGTCCAGTATACCATGTCGTATGAGTAACATAGAATGTATATTTATATTTTTTTTTATCTATTGTAATAAATTTTTAATCTCCAGGCAAGTAAATTTTTTGTCCTAAAAAGAAGGTTTGGTAAATTTTTTTCTATAAAAAACATTCTTGTAAGAGTTATACGCAGTTAAAGTACACCATGCCGTATGAGTAACGCATAATGTATAAATCTCTTGCATGAATGCCCAGCACAATTGATCCATAACTTTCAGTGCGTATAGTTTTTAAAGGAGTCGTTTTTTGGAAAAAAGTATAAGGAGCTTTTTTGTAGAGTAGAAAATTTTGTACTGAAATTTCATTTAATCAAGTTTGTAAGTTTACTTTTTTAAGGCGAATCATCACAAAATCTCATGTTATGTACATACATGGAAAAGGAAATATATTTTAGGCACGATTTAAATTGAAAATAAAGAGCTTATTTACGTCGAATCCTAATTTTTTGAGCAAAAACCGAAATTTCATTTTCAGTTTGGAAGGCTATGCACATCCTAATGCTTATATATATATATATATTTATTGTATTTTGTACAGTCATCCCAGGTGAGACATTAGTACTTGTACTAAAATTAACTATGAGACATAATTATTGCTTTTTGCAGAAATATTTGTTGGTGCGTGTCATATTTAGCTATATATTTTATGTGTATAATGTATAATTTTTAATATACGCGCTCATAGTTGGTTATGTGTACATACATAAATATGTTTGTAAATTTGAATTTTTTTCATAGAAACTAAACACTCATCGTCACAGGTGGCCAATATAGCAAATGCATATGGTGTGATTTGAAATTATAATATAAAATATACATATATATACATACACATGCATATATCGCTCTCAAGTTTTGCACGCTTATAATTATTTGTCCGATTTATAAACATATTTTTGCATTTTTCAAATTTTTAAAGTACAAATATGTATATATATATACATAGACTCCTATAAATTTATGCATAGATATATATTTTTATATGCAGATATATATATATTTTTCTATGATTTGTTGGCAACAGCTAATTATTCCTAAGTGCATTGCATATTTTATCTTTCATGGCCCTTGATTGCGGATTTTTGCGCGAAAATTATGAATTTGGCATGTAATTTTTTCCTTTTTTCTGTGCAAAAATATGTAAGCATTGATATGTTATTGAGCGTATTTGCCTTCAAGTTCATTTTGTTTGACAGTTGATCTTCACACGACTAAATTTTTGTATGAAGGCGAAAAAAATCTTAATAATGCCGCTTTCAAGCGCTTTTGAGGTGCAAAATTCATGGTCTAAAATTTAGCTGATTTAGCCTTAAACAATTTTTATTTAATTAGATGTGTCAGGTGAGCAGGCATATATACATATAGACAGAGTTTTTCAGATATAAATTTCTAGAGCGGATTTGTAGCCACACGCCTTGATGGATGTATGTTCTTTTGTAGCTTTTCATCAACATGCGCTTAAGTATATAATTTTATATACAAACAGAAAAATATTAGATTGAAAATAGTGAAATTGACTGAATAATATGTTATTTTTTATATATATAAATTTTTATAATTTTTTTTATTAAATAAATTTGATTTTGTTTCTATAAATTTGAATATAAGATTTCGAAATTCTTAATAAAATTTTGTAACTATAAATTTTGTTATTTTTTATGAATATAAATTTTATAAATTTTTTGTAATATACATTTTAAAGTTCTTTTTTCTTCAATATAAATATTTGAAATTTTTTTATAATTTAAATTTTAATATTTTTTTCATAAATATAAATTATTATTTTTTATATAAATATGAATATAAAATTTCCAAATTCTTTAACTAAATTTCGTAAAATAAATGAGAGGTTTTGTTTTCGCCTTTTACATAAATATTCAGCTCTACCAGCAGCGTTTTCCGACTAATTTTCGAAAAAGAAGGCTGTGGAGGTACCGATGGGCCAGTTTTTAGATTTATTCAGAAACCTTTTTCATTTCAGCAGCACGTTAAGGGTTTGTTTAGTCATCGTGGTATTGCAGTAACCGATTTGCTATCCACTACTAAAATGGCACTAACCGAATTGCTAACCACTACTAAAAATATGCTGGCATCTTGAAAAAATACAAACAGAACTCTCAAATTTTTACTTTTTTATATACTTTTTCATCTTCTTTCCCAATACTATATTTTTTCCTCCCACTGGGAGTTTTAGCATATATGTATGTATAAATTTCTGCTCAGTTCATTTGCTGTAATTGTTCGGAACGCCTGAAAAATTCTTTACACCACAGAAATCACTTCTGTAATGCAATTTCGTAGGCTAAACAAACAGATGCTTACTTAATTCATCGCACGCCCCATGAAGAAATCACCCATCTTGGTGCAACATTGTTGCTATGTTGCGCTGTTGCAACAGCTATGTGGTATGTGTTAATCTCTGCATTTTTAATCTACAAATTTCCCTAAACTTTGCTGCTCGGAAGATATTCAGTTGAGCATTTCCTGCTCAAACTAGTAGCAGCGCAATGTTAACTTCATGGACTGCTGTTTCCTTGCCTAAATTTTAAAAATAATTCATTGACCCCATTTGCAAC
The DNA here is from genome assembly GCA_037783105.1 of Bactrocera zonata. Lineage (NCBI taxonomy): Eukaryota > Metazoa > Arthropoda > Insecta > Diptera > Tephritidae > Bactrocera > Bactrocera zonata. The sequence continues at coordinate 51,065 of JBAWJQ010005548.1, read as the reverse complement.
TTGAAATATTGCCCGTTGCTACAGCATGCAATCGGGTATTAACATACTCACTAAGTACCATGTAGGCAAAAAGTAGTGTTGAAATTTGTTCCCTCTAAGAAAATATTTTAAGCGAAAATTGTGACCTGTAGGAAACAGGTAAGAACTGTTGGGATTTATGGTTGGAATTTTAGTAGATTTGTGGTGAGAGCTAAAAACTTAGAATTTTGATGAGTTTGACAGTAAAATTTAGAAGCAAGACTTCAATTCCTATACTAAGAAATTCTTGTCAAATACTTTGTGGCTATAAAATGATGAAAAATCAATAATTTTAGTGCAGTGTTCACCTGAAAGGTAGACAGATAGATAGCTAGTAAATGTGAGGTTTTGCGCTGCTACCTACGGTCAATTGTGCCCTCCCCTATATGACATATGGTCACTATGGTCCAGCAGTCTGAACAATTCCAGGACCCTGCCGGGCGCGACTGAGGTGATGTGATCCTTGTGTACATAAATGGAACCTAGGGTCTTCAGTTTGCTTCTGCAAATTGCTGGGTAATCCAGAATAAGGTGTTCCATGTCGCAGAACCGGCAGTTTGCGCAAGAGACTGGCCATGTTGGACATGGAGGCGGAATTTGTCTCAGGGGAGTTTGATCATTTCCTTAAACCTTGTGAGATTGTACCCTCCCAGAAGCAGCTTGGCATGGCTCATTCCTGCTGCTTTTATTGCCGCTTGACTATCGTTAAGTACAGCGATACGCTGGTTGCGATAGTGTGGTGGAGATTGAGTTTTGCAGACTGATTTATAGCAAAGATTTCTGCTTGAATGATGCTCGGAAGCCTGCCTAAGAAATAACTAAATGTTTAGCAGTTTGTTTCTCTAACAAATTTTTCTAAAAATCTATCAACTTTTTAGAAAAACCTTGAAAATATTGAGACTTTTTCTTCTTAAATAATTTTGGAGAGGAAATGGGTTGAAAATTTCACAGGAAATACATATATATGTACTAAAAATAGGTTGCATATACATAAAATAATTTTTGCACGAAAATTATATGAAGAGAAAACATCTAGACGTGAGCCAAACATTTTCCTGTCGACCCTTTCATACATAATTAATTGCTTAGGTACATTCATATATACATTTGTACATTTACAAAACGCACGAAAGCTCATTTTATGTGTTCGTTTGCTCCAATTCTAACATAAACATTTCACACAAGTTTTGAAGTTTCTAAAAGCAGCATCCCAGATCCCACCATATTATTTATTCCAATTTCATTTCCTCTTGTCGATTGTCTTGCTTACGAAATGTTGCGTTTTCCCTTCACTTCCCTTTGGGTAAAATAAAATCATTTAAAATACGTTGACCCCATTCGTTTTGAAATTGTTTTTGACATATTGACATGAGATTTTGTAGCTGGCAACATTTTGAAACATAGACAGATATACAGCACATATTATAGTTGCTCGTAGACATACATATAGATAGTGAAAATATGAGTAATTGGTCTGTTTTCACGGTCTAAAAATAATATTGTCCAGGTGCTCCATTGTTTGCCTTTGTTTTTTGAGATGTGCGTGTATTCGAAGCTGTTTTTGCGATTTTTCGTGCAAAATAGCACATATCCATTGTAGCATGTTGTAGTTGCTGTTGTTGTAACTAAACAGTATACATTAGAACTAAACAAAATATTTTGACAATTTTTTACAAATTTTTTCCGGCAACTCAAAACAAAAGTTTAGTTAATTTCCCAGTTCAGAAAAGGATATAAAAACATTGGAAAACTCTTGGCAACATTTCTCTGGTAATTTGCAAGTGAAGGGTTTTTAAATTTCTCAACTACCTTTCTACACATGTGGACTAATAGTTTTTGGAATACTGTTTAATTAAATAAATGCTCTCAGAAGAAAACAGTTTTGAAGCCAATAGCGCTAAAGTTCGGTTTCTGCCGACTTTTAAGTTTCATTAGTCCAAGTGAGTTTTGTTTTCAGTCATAAATTTGAGTTCCGTCGAGCGAACGAAAGGAAAGCCGATATCCACCTACATAGCTGACCTCGAAATACGAGAAAGGATTTGTTCGAAATCTAACTTTCCCTTTTTTCATTAAATAAATGCTCTTAGAATGAAACAATTTATGAAGCTTATAGCTGTGAAGTTCGATTACTTTCGAGCGAACGAAAGGAATATTACCATCAATCCACCTAGCTGCCCTCGAAGTCAGAGAGAGGAAAAGAGAATAGTTCAATTTAACTGAAATCTAATTTTACTAAAAAGCTATAGTTTTTTCAATAATTTGATCTATATTTTAAAACCTTGTGCGAAACTTATCCTACCACAATTCGCTGTTCACCTCACTCTTCAAAATACCTGCCTACGAGTATGTATAATGGTTTATTTGATTAGAGGGCGATTAGAAACCGTACAAGTTAGCGGTTTTCTGAGCCAGACGCTTTAGATCTTAGCAAAAAGGTGTCCAAAGCCTCATATCACTATCTCAGAAAATCACTCAGTCAAGTCCAGAAGAAACCTGGTTATATGATCCAAGAAGCGCTGCCAACTCGTTAGCATTTTCAAAAACTGCTGAGAAAGTGTTTACGCCGTTCTAAGAACTATGACAGGAAATAAATGTAAATAGCTAGAAAAGTCGCTCGCTTTTTCATCTTACAACGGAAACTCTCTTGAAAAATTTTATGATTTAAATCGTTGAAAATATCGCAGAAGTGTTTTGAGGAGTCTACTTTATCACGAACAAAAATATTTGAGTGGCACAAAGTATTCGTATTCAGTGAAGATCGTGTGGTCTTCGAAAAATTACCTCATGCAAGTCATCAAGTCATGCTTCCAGCCCTGTTAATTTCGATAACATTGAAAGAATTAAAAAAGCATTGCTTATAAATTGTCGTATTGGCATCACAGAGATAGCAGAGGATCTCAACATCTATTAAGGATCAACCCAACTATTTTATTATCCATTATGGATTGATCCTAACCATTTTGGTTAATGTTTTGGGTATGAAGCGTGTCAATGATTGACAGCGTAGCTAAGGCATCATTCCTGGTGACCAGACGTGGATTTATGATTATGACGTCCAAACTAACCAACAATCTAGCGAATGGCGCTCCAAAAATGAGGCGAAATCAAAAAAAAAAAACAGTCCGCTGATAGTACCGAAGTTCATCCCAGTCGAGGCTTGTTATAAATCTATGGCCAATGGGCTCAGGTGCCTATTTCGAAAAAAAAACTGCCTCCGGTGCCTATTTTGAACACCTATTTCAACACCATAATAAGGATCTGTATTAAAATACGTGATTTTTGTTTTATTTTGTCAGTATGGGTGAAATTATGTACTCTACGCTTGAGGTTGGTTGCATTTGCTATGATATCAAGTTTCTTCGATTTATGTAGATCTTAATCTTCAGTGAACTTCTCATTAACACAATTATATTAGATAATTATGCGTTTGATGTCAGTTATTTTGGGATATATTTACAGATTTATGCTAGTTTATTCATGTTGTAAGAAAAACATAAGTTTAGAGAGCACCTCGTTGTCTATATCATGCAGATTATAGCTGATATTAACTCCCCATAAATAAATAAAATTGTAGAGTAAAATATTTTTAGATTAACACCTCATCTCTAGATACTAATAAGCCCCCAACAATCAATTGGTATCACAGTGAAAGTTGAATCATTTATGTATTTAGACAACAGTCTATATACTAGCCGATAGCAAAAATGCTTGCACCTCTTATTAAAAAAACCAAAAACTTCGGGAAAATTGGCATATTTTTAAAACAACACCTCATCAATACGGTTATATAGATTACTAACCACATTCGAAAGCATACTCAAATAATTTTAATTAAATATATGTTCACATGCTGAAAAAGGGTCAATAAAAACAAATGATGCATTCAAAGCCAATTTGGCCATTAAGCAGTGAGTGCGTCACAGACTATATCGGAAGAACTGATCATCAGCTGCCACACAAGGCAGACACATGTACTATGTATTTATGCATATATTTGTACATACATACATATGCGCTCGTAGGTGAAAACAAATCGAAAGGGAATTGATGCTCTATATGCGCATTTATCTGGCTTTTCTTCGAGATAACTCGGTGATGAGTTTTCATTGACGAAAATATATTATTCTGCATGTGAAGAACGTTAATTGAAATTGGCAGTGTACCATGTGTGCTTACTTGTTAACCACGAAAATAACCAAAAAAATCACCGAAAAAAATATTTTTTTTTTTAATTTAAAAGGAAAAAATAAAAAAGTAGATATTAAAAGAAAATTTATAGAACAATGAAAGAAAAATAAATAGAAAGATATTTAAAAGAAATAAAAAAAGGTAAAAGAAATAAAAATAAAAATTTTTAAGAAAAGAATTTAAAGAAAAAAATTTAAATGAAATTGAAAACAATGACAACAATTGCTCTTGACTGCCTGATCGAGGAATTAAGAGATTGCATACGAAGATGGACAGTTCGAGATAAACGAATGATATATGGCATTTTGGGGCACGTTGCGCTTATATGATAGGTAAGTGATTATAAGTATATGCGGTATATACACATATACATATGTATATGTCTTTATTTAAATTTTTTCTTCAAGAATTTTTAATGATGCTGACATTTGCCGAAGGACGAAGTCAATAAAGCACACGGCAGCGTTCATGGCAGACACGTAAGCTATGCATACAGAGGTACATATATACATATATGCATGGTATATATATATATATTTTAATATGTATATCTATATTTTTATAAATATATTGTATTACTGTATTTCTCATCACCTGGCATACATACATATGCAGAAGGTGTGTCGCCTTGCATACCGAAATGTTGCTAACGCGCTTGTCTATATTTATACCTATGCGCAACATGTTGCCGAACGTGTGTGTTGCCAGCCGATTGCAGTGATGTTGCTCACGAGCGCAAACGCTGCGCGAACAAAATCGACTAAGAAAAATTGAAATTTTCAGCGCAGTCTTCGACGACGCTTCGAAAGCGAAAGGTGTACTGTATTGAGGAAGTGTTTTTTTCGGCTCAGCAAATTAATTTAGTGACGCGTTCTGAAGACGAAAACTTATAACTGAGGAAAGTACCAACTTGTATTTGAGTTTGAAATTCGTTTAATTTTTTTTTCACTTACCTGGTTTGCTGTGTGCAGTGTAGCGTTAAAATATAACGGTAGTTGGCGGGTTTTTTGTTTGTTAGCTGAAAAATGGCGTTTGACAGCAGCGTACAGCTTATTAAGTATAGGATACGCAGGCGTATAGTAAGCTAAAGGGTAATTTAAGGCATTTGCAAAGCTGTGAAATGACAAAATTTTTATGTTTTAGAATGAAAAAGTTGTTGCTAATTTTTTAGCCATGTTGTATTGTGTGATTTATTGCGTAAATTCAACGTAAATTAAAAAAAAATGAAATTAAACAAAAAATCATTAAAATAAATATACATAAATGTTTGTATGTATGTAAAAATATATATATATGTGTGTGTATATAAACATAAACAACAATTAAAATAATATTAGTTATGCTTACAGAGGAGTAATACAAACAGCATATATGCAATATAAATATAAATTTAAATATATATATAAGAGTGTGATTAAATTAATTAAATAAAACACTTAACAACAAAAATTAACATCGAAGGCGCACTGAAGTCGCTTTTTTTCAAGTAAAACATAAAAAATATTTATAAATTGTTGTGCGTTTTACAAGAAAATCATACAATACAAATTAAATAGTTGAGTTGGCGTGGTTGACATTAAAGTAAACGCGCTTATAGCCTAGTCGCATGAGTGTTTTATGATTAATTTTTTAAGCCAAGCGCTTCGTATGCGTTAAAAAACAAAAACCCTTCAGTTTTCAGTTGGAAAAAGCAATAAAACGCTTTAAATAAACATATTTTGTAATAACTTTTGCAGAAAACAGCAAAACACGACATGAAATGTGCGTTGTGTAAACAAAATTTGTTTGGAAAAAATTTGTAAAGAAAAATTTTTTATAGAAAAAATTTAAAAACCAATGCTTTTAACAGAAAACACAAAAAGTAATAATTTAAAAAATTATTTGATTGTAAACAATTAGCAATAAATTTTTAAATGAAAATTTTATTTTATTTGAAATTTTAAATTTATAAAACAAAAAAGTAATAATTCAGAAATTAATTAAAAAATTAATTTGTTCAAAATTTTTATTAATTAATTTTTAAAAAATTTTCATTAATTAATTTTTTTTAAGTTTTAATTAATTTTTTTGTCAAAATTTTTAATTAATTAATTTTTTTTCCAAATTTTTAATAATTAAATTGCAATATAACGAAGCAAAAAAATGTTGAATTCTAAACCAAAAAAAAAATTAATTCAACGCATATTTGTAATGAAAAGTAGTATTAGTATGAAGCGTTTAGTTAAAAAAGTAATTATAAAAACTCATGCAACACTACTACAGTACAGTTATACAAAGAGAAATAGAAATTGTTTTTTCAAAACATTGTAAAAAACATTTAAGAATACACATACATATTTATGTAGGTAGTAAAGTATATAGGTAGATATGTATGTTGTATGTGATATGAGTTATACAGCGGCAAGGTAATGCATAGTAATAAACATATATAAATAAAGTAGACAGTCCAGTGTTGACAAATAGTCTTTAAAGTAATGCATTTAACTTAACTACACTTTTAGATAAAATTTTTTTTTCAAAATTTTCAAAAACATTTTTTCGAATTTTTTTTCAAAATTTTCAAAAAATTTCAAAAACTTTTTTCGAATCATTTTCAAACATTCTCAAAAAATTTTCAAAAACTTTTTTTCGATTTTATTTTTAACTTTTTTTAGATTTTTTCCCTTCGAACTAGTCTAGCTGCGCAACATTTTGCTGCCTTAGTCAAAGTTTGAAACAATATTTTATTATATATTTTTTTATTCTTTTAGGTAATATACATTTTAATTATTTTTATATTTAATTTAAAACCATTAAATACTAATTCATCTTTTTCGTTTGTCAGCGCATAGCAACAACTATACAAGGCAGTGGAGCGCATAATCAACAACACATGATCACCTCGTCTATATCGTCTATGACCTGAGCTGGCTCGAACGCGAAAACTTAAAAATAACAAATCTTATATACACGCCATATGAATCAACCGAGGAGCAACAGCAGCGCTTGTGCCGGTGACGAATATTGCTGACGATGACAAATGTAACGGCAAAGAATTAAACAACATTTCATTTGTTTTTGTATTTATTTGTTTAACATTTTTTCCTCGAATTAGCTATATGTATTAGGCTGTGTATACAGTATGTGCTTGAGCGCGACTAATGCCAACTAACCATTAGTAAGTGTAGTGTATGTAAACTACACGCGGCTAATCATACAAATAATGATTCATTAGGGTAAGTGCCAAAAGTGATTTGTTGTAACGGTGAATTATAATGGCGCATATTGCAACATATGCCGCTGATCTAAGCCAAATTGCCGCTCGAAAACACCAGTGAAGACACGAGCAGGAAGCGCAAAGAAAAAATAAATTGCTCTTCCAACTATTTTTTTGCGTTTTGTTGCCTCAAGTGCCCCTAAAATATATAAGGATGCTTGAAAAGTAACAATTTCCTACTTTTTATCACGGTTTTTTATAAAATATCTACCGTTTTTTGCCACACGGTGCATGCAAAAAATACTAACTTTGTTCTATTTCGCTTCATTTATTAATATATTATTTATTTTTAAAAAATTCAACAACAAATTGAAGTTGATGGAAAACAAATAAAGTGCTGTCAGCCGACAGCGAAACGATAAATAATGTCTTTTATTGTTTTATTTTTTCAAATTTCAACTTAAAATGCTGCGGCATTATTATTTTTTTGCTTTTTTCCCCGTTTTTGTTTGGCAGTGTTTCAATGCACGGCGAGTCGGGCAACAACAGGTGTTGTAGGCGGGTGGCGGCGGGGCGTATGGAACGCCGGCTAAAAATACAATACACTAATCGACATAATTTCAAAATAACCAAAAGGCTAATCTCCATAAGTAGGCAACCACTGTTGTGGATTATAAAGAAAAATTGAAAATAAAAATTCTCAAAAATGAAATTTTTCAAATATATACAAATTTGTGAAAAATTGGAAATTTTCAAAAATAAATTGAAAATAAAAATAATTCTCAAAAATGAAAATTTTAAAATATATACAAATTTGGAAAAGTTAGAAATTTTCAGAAAGAAATTGAATTTTCGAAAATTGTTGAAATTTGGAAAAACAAAATTTTTGAAAATTTTAAGATAAAAAAAATAAAATTAAAAAAAGAAGAAAATTCAAAAAATAAAACTCATAAATAATAAACATTTTCGAAAAATAAAAATTTTTCAAAATATCAATTTTCAAAAAATTTAAATGTTAAAAAATATAAATTTTCAAAAACATAGAAATTTCAAAAACAATTAGCAATTAAAAAATGAGAATTTTCAACAAATAGTAATTTTCAAGACAATTTTCAAAAACGTATGATTTTCAAAATATAAAAGTTTTCAAAAAATTAAAAATTTTCAAAAAATTTAAATGTTAAAAACTATAAATTTTCAAAAACTACTAATTTTCAAGAAAATTTTCAAAAACGTGTGATTTTCAAAAAATAAAAATTTTCAAAATATAAAAATTTTCAAAAAATTAAAAATTAAAGAAAAAAAAAATAAAAGTGTGAAAAAAAAAATGTCAAAAAATTTTAAATTTTCAAAAAATAAAAGTTTTCAAAATATAAAAATTTCCAAAAATTTTTCAATAATTGATTTGCCTTATTAACCGTTATAGAAAATCGAGCAATATTCAATTTCGCACGTACGCTCAGCTACAAAGATAGCTAAATACATTGTACATATGTATGTATGTATCGACGACGACTTTCCTATCAGCAGCCGCACACACGGCAATATGGATGAGCTAAGAATAGCAGGCGGGCGAGCATTCATTTCATTTTTAATTTGACTGCGCGCGTTACGCTACTTCATGTCAAAATTTATGTTGTTTCCACAATATGAACGCATATTTTTATGCATGACTGTACATGCCTACATACAAAGCACACACGCGCACACTCACACACACACATATACCTGAGCGTATGCAACTATGTGTATTTAATGCACACTTAGCTAGTGGTTTTGTGTGTTTTGAGCTGAGGAAGGAGGAGTGCAGGGGGTGCCGCAACAACCTAAATTTTGCGCACGAAACAGTTGTTCCCCTTTTTCTGATTTCTTTTTTACAATTTTTGTTTGAGTGATGCACACCGTTAGTCAGGTGTGTCCAAAATTGTGCTATAATGCATATATAAGTATATATGTACATATATTTATATGTATATGTATGTATATATATGTCGTCTAGTCATTGTAATACTTAGTGCAACAATGCAATGGAATTTACAGTTATTGCCCAGACACTATACATTTGGCAATAGTGTTCAATAATTGTCGGCAGTGTCATTAAAAATTATATGCCGTTATTATTATTACATATATACCTAGTATATACATACATATCTACATATTCGCAAGCCTCCTGCTAATATTTCAAGTTATTACCAATAAAGCGCATTGTGTAGTATGTATGTATATGTATATGTGTGTAGCAAGCTACGAACGTGCTTATGTACAAATGTGCGTCTCTTCGAAGTAGGTCTGTGTGTTCCTAAATATTGTGGATGACAGAAAAATGTTGTAGTCAGTCGCTTTGTATTTTTAATTTCTTTCATTATTATTATTGTTGTTGTTTTGGTTTGTTAAAATGAATGTGCGTTTTGCGCACGGCACTAAGTAAAAATTTTCGAATTTTTAAATTTCTGCTCGCTGCCCAATATTCTAATAAGCGCTTCACAATATCTCCACATTCATAAAGGAATTATGAGTGTGTGTGTGTGTGTGCGCGCGCTAGAATTAGAATTTTTTACTTTTGAGTCTCAAAAGCGCGCAGTGGCCTGATATTTAGTATGTATGTTCTTGTGTGTATGTAAGATTTTGATTTTTTGAGTAAAATTGTAAAATGTTGCTCATACGCCCTGTACTACACTACTTGAGCAAATTAATAATTCCACACCTCATGTGTGTATGCGTGTGTATATAAATAAAATTATGCTCATTCACTCGCCTGCTTGTGAGTTTATGCAACATTTGAAGGGAAAATACAATGTGGAATCTATTGTACACATACATTCCACAATTGAGCACTTGCTGTGGTCGCGTTTGTGCCACGCAACTTTTGTTTTCCACTAAATAAGTCATCAATATTTCTTAAATATTTTACTTGAAAAAATTAAATTTAGTTTTTTCATTTCAATTTTCGTTATTTTTTATTTTTTTTTGTCGATTGCGCACTTTTTATTATTATTATTTTAATTAGTAATAAAAATGTTTTTTAATTTTTATATAAATTTTTTTAAATTCGTTTTATGTTTTTTTTGTATAAATTTTACTTTTGCATAATAATAAAATATTAATATTTATATAGGTAAGTGGTTGCAGAAAAATTTTCTTAATATTGTTTCAAACTTTTTACGACTAGTAATTGCGGGTATTCTTTAAAATATGTCTCATACTACTTAAAGTGAACACTTTGTTTTGAAAGTTCTGTTTTTTGGATTTGTTTTTTTCTCTTTTCATCAACGTTTTCGGGATTTGTTATTGTTGTTCTTATTTTGTAATTTGAGTATTTTTTTCTAGATTAGCTAAGAACTCCTTTCGGTTTTCGTTTTAGCCTACGTCCGTCAACGTTTTTTGCATATTCGTTCACTATAATATTTGCTTTTCGTTTGCTTGGTTTTTGTTTGTAAATTTCTTATTAATTCAATCCTTACTTTTAACAGTCAACTTAGCTGATGACTCGACCTGTCCAGTTGATGAGGTTACACGTACGGTGAATATGCCTGAGTCCTCCTCATAAGTGGTTCCAATAAGTAGTACGGCACTGTTTCCATCGAAGATCATCTGCAAATAAAATGTAAATAATATATAAATAAATAAATTAAATAATATATAATAAAAATAAAAAAAAATAATAATAAATACACTGGTTCGTTTTAAAAATATTTCTATGTCTGTGATCTAATTTAAAACCTCTTCTTTTTGATACCCATATTACATTTCGTGACTTAAAAATTTTAAACGGGTGGCAACACTTGTCAAAAATATTTTCGCCAAAAATTATTTCTAAATATATTTGCTCCTCATTTAATAAAAATTTCTTCCTCATTTTATATAATTTCGTTTTTTTTATCAAATGAAAATTTTTCACGCAATTGGCAACCCTTATCAAAAATATTTTAGCCAAAAATTATTCCAAAATATATTCAGTTCGGGGCTCATTTTCTACAATTTCATTTATTTTATCGAATGAAAATTTATTCAGGCAGGTGGCAACACTTGTCAAATACAATTGAACATCACCATCATAATTTAGAAAGGTGACAACATTTATCAAAAATATTTTGGCAAAAATTGTTCCTGAATATATGCATATGCTATGTTGCTCTTTATATACAATTTCTTTTGTTTTATGTTTTTATTTTTATGAAAATTTTTCACGCAGGTGGCAACACTTCACAAAAATATTTTCGACAAAAATTATTCCTAAATATATTCAGTTTGCTGCTTATTTTGTACAGTTTAATTTATTTTAATTTATATTCGTTAATATTATTTTTTTAATTTTAAGCAGCTGACAATCTCTTATAAAAATATTTTTAATAATTTTAGATTTCCTTCGTTTAACACCCTACAATGTGAACAAATAAGAGTCCTTAATATTGTTACTGAGTTAAAACTTAAAACAGGTGGCAACCCTATCACAAATTTTTTCCAACTTTTTCTTCCTACATCTGTTTGGTTTATTGTCCATATTATACAATTTATTTTATTTCATCAGTTGAGGATTTTCGTCAGATGGAAAATTGTAAATAGGTGGCAACCCCTTTTAAAAATAGTTTTCTTAAATATCGTTAGTTTGATGGCCAATTTGTAAAAGTTTTTGTATATTTATGTTCTTATAAATTTACTAAATTTCTCAAACAGTTGGCAACCCTTTCAAAAAATTTTTTTATTCCTGTTAAAATGAATGAACATATTGTTCAATTCAATTTATTTTGTCAGATTAACATTTTTATTGAATGAAAAATTATAAACAGGTGGCAATCCCTGATGAACACGATATTTTATACGGGCTTGGTCGTTTATTTAAAAAAATATTGTATCAAAAAATGTAAATAAGTGGCAAGCACTTGTATTTAATGAAAAAAGTGGCAACGTTTTGACTATTTAGATTTAAAGGATCCGAATATTGCACCGAGCAATCAAAACACAAATATATTAAAATCTTCCCCTCGCTCTCTTAGTGTTTTTGTGACCTTTAGATACTAACTCTTCCAGTTATGTAACAGTAGATTACCGAAAATTTGTAGCCTCAGAAAAGTTTTCACTTCGCCTTGGAGGTACTGAATATCGAGCTAAAATTCATTTCCAATATCAGACTAAATGTGTTGGGAAAATTGGCATCGCTATTGAGAATTCAAATTTTTAATGGACTCGGAGAAAGAGACGTTTCAAGGTCGTTATATTGTATCAGTTGTTATTCAAGGAAAGGATTTTCAGTTCTTAAGAACCTTTGGTATATGAGCTTGACATATCACTAATAGATTTCAAGAACTTGTGAATCGAACAAACAAATGGTATAGAGATCTCTAGCTTTCCAGAAGTTTAAGCAGGATATAATTCCCGAAATTTCGGTAAGAGATTTTAAATATGTTTTTTTTATTAAATAAGGAGAGCTGTCAGATATAATTTTTTTTGTACTTAAATTCCTTAAGAGGCCTATGAAACTTTGAACTTTATATACTATCAAAATGGGTTATCAAAATATGAACCATAACAAAATACTCACTTGGAAGTCAGGAGTTTCCGGTATAAGTGAACCCTCACGGAACCATTGCACACTGGTCGCCTTCACTTTACCGGTAACGGTGGTCTTGAATTGTGCTGGCATACCCTCCGACACGGAGACATCCTTCAGTGCGGTAATGGTTGGTGGGGCGTCGAGATTCTCAATTGGACGCACCTTCAATTGAGCGCTGGTCTGAATACTGCCCAGCTTATTCTCGGCGACACACTTGTAAGTGCCCTCATCCTCGGGGAAGGCTTCAGAAACCACCAGTTGATAGTATTCACCTTGACGTGTCATTTGGAAGTAACGCGATGGCTTCACAATATTCTCACCACGCAACCAACGTGCTGTCGGTGTGGGTTTACCCTCAATGCGACAACGGAAGATTACTTTGCTACCCTCCTCCACCGATTGACTCTTCAATTTCTCTACAATATGTGGTGCTTTCTCGCTGCCCGGTGTTGTGGGCTTCTCTGGCTTAGTCGGCGATTGAACAATGCAATCGGCATCGCAACGTGCCTCACCGGCTACATTAACGGCAACACACTCATAGCGGCCTGAATCTTCAGCAAATGGCTCAATAATGAGTAGTGTGTAGACGTTGTCCTCTTCAAGCATTTTGAATTTAATGCTTGGCTGTACCTTTTGTCCATTCTTCAACCAATAGACATCCATCGGACGTGAGCCAGTTACCTTGGCGTCGAAACGTGCCAATTGTCCAGTGGCAACAGTGGTGCTTTGAATCACATTCACAAAGCTAGGTGGTGTTAGGCCACCTTTGCCGGCACGACGACGTTCCTCGACCACCAAATTGGCGCTGCACTTGGCAGTGCCTCCACGATTCTCTGCAATACATGAGAATACAGCCGAGTCTTCGACGAACACTTGGCGTATGATCAGTATGGATTTGCCGCTGAAGGTGTGGATTTGCAAATCTGGGGAATTCTTGATGGGGAAGTTTTCACGGTACCACTTGACGGTGGGCATTGGTTCGCCATCGAATTCCACCTCAAATTTAGCCTGCTCGTTTTCGAACACACGGCATGGTTGTATCTTCTTGGTGAACACTGGTGGTTTTGAGGGTTGTACGGGTCCCTTGACAACGCGCTCTTGCACGGTGCCCTTATGCTCCATTTCCGTAGTTTCGGTAGCAGTAATCTTGCGTGTAATCTCCAAATCGCCAACAACTTCCTTTTGTGTTTGTTGTTGCTTATTCATAATGACTTCACGTCCATGCACCGAGGATTCAGCGGGTTCAACTGGTGGTTTCTTCACAACCTTCTTAGCAGCTGCAGTTGTTGTTGTTGAAGATTGCTCTTCCCTAAAAATTAAAATATATGGAGAGAAGATATTTAGCAGCGCTTCATTGAAAGTGAAATTTGTGTTTTGTAAACTTACAGATTCTCTTCGTAGGACTTGGCCATGCCCTTGGCAGCGGAACTCTGCACAACCTTCTCGCCGGGTATCGCATATTGATGTGTTTCCTTGCGCAAATTGGTCTCCTTCAGCAATTGCTCAGTTTCTAATTCTTGCAATTTACTATAGTAATCCTCACTGCGTTTGGCATTAACGGTTTGTTGCCATTCGGGTGTTTCGGTTTTGACTTGTTTGGGTTTCAAGTGTTCAACACCCTTTAGTGGTTTACCTTGATCGGCCAAATATTGTTTGCGCTCATCGAATATCTTCTCCAGCTCGGTTTCTTGACGTTCCTTCTGATAAGCAGTTAGCTCATAATCATACCAAGCTGTAGGCAGGAAAATTAGTGGATACGGTGAATCAAGTAGTCGGTATATATTTTTGTGGGTATTTATAAATTACAGTTATAAAGCAATACTTAGAATTACGCAAAAAGTAGTAGTAAAACTTTAAGCGAAATAAACTAAAATATACATTTTACTAATTTACGTTTAACGACCCGAGGTTGGTTCTAACAGAGTGGATCTTACCTGGTTTCAGAACATTTGGCGTTTAAAAACTAATTTGGAACAAGCATGCATACTTTTTAAAAATACTGCGAACTTAAAGGCTCAATTTGAGCTTTCAAGTTATATGTGAGCGCTTAAAATCTAGATTGGAGCTTTCAAGTTTTATGTGAGAGATCAGAAAATTGTTTTAGGTTATGATTTTTGGATCATGCATCATTTTAAATTTATAATCATATTAAAGTAACTTTCTTCGGATATGTATGGTTTCTTATAGCATTAAAGGCTTTATGAAAGTTCTGCAATCGACGAATTTTCTCAAACTTGAAAGCTCAACCGTTGAGATGAGATCAAAAAAGGTGAACAAAATTTGTATAGTTTTTTCGAAATTATATTAAAGATATAAATATGTTTATTTTTTGGAAGGATCTCGCATTTTTTAAAGTCTATAATAAGTTTATGAGCGTGATCTGTTGATTCTTCATCTTCTGAGTTCGAATCTACTATTGTAGTAAGTTCGTATAGACACCGTTTGGGATATCACTTTCATATTCCTCGACAAGAGGTAATTTTATTCTTGAAAATGTATCGGTTGAATCTGACAACTACGCAGAACTCTCTCAGATAAATCTGTTGATATTTTTGTATCAGTTTCTGTTCAACATTTTATGAAATAGTTCAGGAATTCCAGGCTTTACTATCTACTGACATTTAGCCTTTCAAATCATAGATGTTTTCTTAAGCTTTTTGGTCTACCTTCTTACTGGTAGTATTATGTCTGTATGTAGATACTGCTCGACATTTTATATCAAGTTTGCTTTGATAATGCCAACATTTTTAAAGATCCTCATTTATAATAGATATTAAACTATTATTCACCACTTTTTTGATCACATCGACCTAATATTTTTCTAAAACATAGAATAGCCGTCTTCGATTCGCCATTTTTCTGCTGCTCGCTAATTTTGGGGCAAAAAGTTTAGATCTAATATCAATGAATAAGTTTTTTTATTGAAGCTTAGGTGGGTAATATAAAAAGCTATACAATACTATGGTAGTTTATTTGGTTCATGCTGGTTGCCTGTTCGTTTCGTCACTTTCCAAACGCTAGCGAATCGAAGACGGCTAATGATAATGCTTATATTTATCACAAACGAAGTCATGCAACAAACATGCAAATGCTTTGAAAATAAAAAGTTGAAAGACGAGTTGTGATTTGGTGATTTATGGTTCAGAGACAGCATGCATTAAGCCTTCATTGAAGTTGAGGCTAATGTTGATGATAAAGCGAGATCTTCGGGTGAACGGATGCCTTTTATAAATTTGTGAATTATAAATGCACGAAATTAAATTGAATGGTTTTGAAAATACCCAAAAATATTTTAAAAATATAGAAAGGTACAACGTTCGACGGAGGATAGTGAACGAGCACATAGTAAAGAGAGACAGCGATAGAGAGAGAAAGAGCGTTTGTGTAAGGCAAAGTGAAAGATAAAGACAGAGAGTGCATGAGCGAACTCTTGCAACATGTCTCAAAAAATTTTGTGATTTTCAAAAATTACACAAAAAAGTAAACAAAATTTTTATAAAAAAAATCTCTACAGTACACTGCAAAAAACTATGTTAAGCACAAAATACTCACTGATTACACACTAAACCAAACAATTATTACATAAACATTTATAAAAGTACTGCTTTTAACGACACACAGATTATATATTTATAAACCTTAGCGTTGCATCGAAACTCCGCATTGAGTCAGCTATAGACGTTGCGCTCATCCAAAAGCGTCAGCAGGCTGGAGTGGTAGTACTTCGTGGATAGAAAGCAGCTTGGAGGTGTGATTTTTAGGGGATTTTCTCGGAGAAGGAATATCAGGATATATGGCATTTAGGAGTGGAATAGGTACGGGAGTTTTTTCAGGTCTTATTGTGTGTGTAGGAAGCCCTTGAGTGTTTGTGTGTGTTTATTTAAATAATATCTATGGTACTTAAAGGTAGTTCGCTTGTTTCGAAATTTGTCGAAATATTGCTTACGCTCTGAGTTTTGATGTTCTTATCTTTTTGTGGAGAAAGCCACAGTATAGAGTTACTCTTTAGTGATTGTTTAGTTGTAGTTTTGAGTAGTCTTATATAATATTTGGATACAAATATTTTTTTGTATATATTAAATATTCGTATTTACGAAAATTTATGTAGAGTTGTTCGAAAAAAATTTTAAAATTGTTTTCGAACGAAATAAATGCGGTTCTGCCTGTACTCTGGAGTATTGTGGGTATCACAAATGCAATAATTGTTTGTGTACTTGGAAAGAGTCTTAAGCTTGTTGTTGCAAGTTTTTGAAATAATGCTGGTTTTGTACCATTGGCATTTTGAAAAGTGCTTACATTTAGGGTTACCTATTGGTTACCTATTGCTTTCAGTATATTTTTGAGCGTTTATTTTGGTCAAATATAATAAAATATGCTTGCAGTGGTGGTTTTTTGGTTGTGGTCGTGGTGAAAATGTTTATGTATATATATACAATGCTTAATGTATTTTTGTTATTGAAAAAGTAGTAAATTTGAATTTGTTTCAAAAGAGAACACCTATAAACTACATTCGTTTGTGAGTATCGAAAAATAAATGCGTTTATATGTATATATTTATATATAAGTAAAGTATATAAGTATGCGTATATATATATAAAAGTCTTTTTGTTATTGTTTTTGGAGTGCATAACTGTCTATACTAGTGTTTAAAAAATATTTTTTCTTTTTTTTAATATTTTATAAACTAATTTCGTATTAGAAAAGCTAAGAGTAGTTGTGTTAATTTCTGTAGTGCTATGTAAGTAAATGTACATAAGGTATCCAGCGTGTACTTACGACGTGGTGAATTCTTCAATACACCGCGATAATCGTCTGAACGTTCGACCACATTCAGTTCGGTGGTGGCGATCGATTCGCCAACCGAATTTCTAGCGATCACTTCGACTTTGCCTGTGTCGTATTGTCGTGTTTTTGGAATATCCAAATGGAACATTCCATCGTTCGTTAGCTTGTAACGTGAGCCCTGTTTGTTGTGGGGAAAATATCCGTTAGTGACTGGTACTGATAATTATTAATCACTTTTTTATTGTTGTGTTGACTTACATGCACAACAGTGTGTCCATTGATGAGCCACATAACTCTGGGACGTGGATGGCCAGTTACGCGTACACAGAAACGTGCGGGTTCGCCCTCCTCAACGGTTTGTGGTTCCAATTTGCTGACGAAAGTTGGTTTGGTTCGTGGTTTTGCATCGGGATCGACCTCCTCTGGTACACTGTGCAAATATTTTGATATCGAGATTGTATAAATTTATTAATGTTTGTGAAATTTTGAAAGTTTTTCTTAGATTTTTTTTTTCCTTTAAAGACTAATAGCCTATAACTCACAAAAATTCATAGAAAACTAGTTTTTTAAATTTTTTTTTCAAAATCTAACGAATAATGGAAATCTATCTATTGCTTAATATAGGCAATATTAAGTTTAGTTTCTATCAATGAAAATATGCGGCAACACTGGTCTATTATCCCAAATTATATATACATTTTTTGTATATATTGAGTAAACATGGCAACTCTTTCTTAAAAAATTATATCTCTTCTTTCTTTTATGTTATACTATGAATTATTATTTTTTTAAAATTTGTTTTAAAAAATTAAGTTTGTCATTTTTATTTTTGGGAAAATATGGCAACTCTGGTAAAACCAATATTGTTATTAAAAATACAAGAATTGTTTTCCTAATATTTGGTTTAAAAAATTAAATTTTGTCAATTGTTTTTTGAAAACATATGGCAACTCTGCTAAAATGAATATTGTTATTGAAATTTCTTTTTATTATTTTCTAAAAATTTGGTTGAAAAATTTAGTTTGGCATTTTTATTTTTGAAAAAATATGGCAACTCTGCTAAGACGATTATTGTTATTGAAAATTTTGTGCGAATATTAGATATGTCCAATTGAGGAATGAGTATTTTGTTTAATTGATATTATTAATTAATTATAGTTGGCTTTTAAAAATAGTGTTGCCATACCGAAAAAAATGTTGTTTAATTTTGTGACGGATTTTATTGGTAATGAAATTTAATGGGTTAATTATTATAAAATTCGATATTAGAATTTTTTAATAAAAATATGGCAACACTGTTTGTTAATATTGATGAAGTTTTGACGTGGTAACTCTATATTTGCATATTGCGATAATGTTTAATTAACATGAATGCAAATCTGTTTAAAATAGTTAAAATGGCAACACTAATTTTTTGCTTGACGAATTACAGAGATTATAAAAAAAAGTTTCCCATCACCAGCTATTAAAAACTGCGTTTTATAAATGACTACTTCACTGGTTTAATCATAAATCAGATAAATATTAAAAAAGGTGGCAACGCCTAACAACCATATTGCTTATAAACTAACATGTACTATAAAAAAATAAACCAGCCATTAAGGCACGATACTTACACTTGCCAAGATGCTTCCATTTCGCGAATGCGCTGAATAGATGTCTCCTGCATATGAGCTGGCAACTGTGAGTCGTAGACAATGCCCGGCTTGCCAGAGACCTTAATGATTGCGCGAGTCTCATCCTTGCCATAGAGATTGGTGGCACGGCACACATATTCGCCGCTGTCCTCCGGATAGACCCAGCCAAAGTTCATGGCTACATAACCGAAATCGTAGATGGGTTGGAAGCGATTCTCTGCGAGGTACAAAGTAAAATGTTAGCGAAAACGTATGGTTTTTGAATGCTTTAGAGAAAACTGATACTCACTGTACAACAATGGCTTGCCGTTGAAGAACCATTCAACCTTCATGTTCGGATCACCAACTGGCGCCAATTGGCATTCAAATTTGGTTTTTGCCATCTCGGTAAGCGTGGTCTGATCCTTGATTTGTGTAACGAAGCGTGGTGGTTGCTTGCGATCGGGATCGAAGAGATCATCCTCAGTCAAGTGCACCTCTGAAGTATATTTCTTAATGGTGGCCTCCATTTGAGTGAGTGTTTCATTGGGTTTCATGCCGCGTGGCACTTGGTTTTGCAGCATAATTGTTGGTAGTTCTTTAAGCAGAAAATAAATGGTCAGTAACAACAATTTGGGAATATTTTTCTAGCTTGTCTACTTACTCTTGCATGAAATTGTCGCCTTGGTGCGCGCCTCGCCATGTTTGTTCACCGCACGGCACACATATTCGCCAGAGTCTTCAGCGTAAACGTAAAGAATATCAAGTGATACATAGCCCATATCGAAAATGGTTCTGTAACGGTGACCGCTGGGCAACAACTTGCCATTGCGATACCATTCCACACGTAAATTGGGATCGGTCTTCGGTTCCACTTGGCACTCGAAGCGCATAGCTTCGGATTCCTCAGCGGTGACATTTTGAATTTCCGTAATGAATTCTGGTGGGCCGAAATCGGGTTCCTCAATCCTGGGTACATCGGGTATGCGACCACGTTCGAGTTCCTTCAACTTCTCGGCCGTCATGCCATCAGGCAATTGTGTATCGTACACAATGCTATGCTTACTCTTGCAAGTAACCTTGGCAGTGGTGGTAGCAGTGCCCCATTTGTTGGTGGCGCGACAAGTGTACTCACCAGCGTCGCGTATATAAATGTAATCGATATCCATAGCGATGAAGCCAAAATCGTTGAGCTGATGTACACGCGAGCCAGTGGGCATAGGACGTCCATTGTAGAACCAGTCAATGCGCATGGTGGGATCGCCAACAGGCTCAACACGACAATCGAAGTGTATTGGACCACCTTCGGGCACATCGAGGTTATCTTTAATTTCCTCAATGAATTTAGGTGGATTCGGTTGCTCCTCATCGATGACGATTTCTTCACGTTTATGCATGCTCTCCTCCAATTTCTGTAGGCTTTCAGTGCCTGTGCGGAAGTTCGAAGGCAATTGTGGTTCTACGATGATGCCTTGACGGCCCTTAACTTGCAATTTGCATGAAACTGTCGCCTCACCATGTTTATTGGTGGCCTTGCAAGTGTACAAACCGGTATCACGTTGATAACAACCGGCAATTTCCAAAATGACAAAACCGAAATCATTGATTGTCTTGATGCGCGAACCAGCCCACAAAGCTTTGCCATTGTGGAACCAATCGACGCGCATGCTTGGATCATTAACCGGCTGCAAACGGCATTCGAAGTGAGCCAGCGAATTTTCTGTGATGACCATATCGAATGGTGTTGTAATAAATTCTGGTGGCTTGCCACTATCATCTTCAGGCACGAATTCTGTGCTGCGTCCACCCAGACCTTCAAGTTCCGCGATACGATCAATAGTACCTTCCATACCCTTGGGCAGTTGAGATTCCATGATAATGCTGCGTTTGCCTTGTATTTTCATGGTGGCAGTGGTTACAGCCTCACCGTATTCATTGATAGCACGGCAAGAATATTCGCCAGAGTCTTCGGGATAAACAGGTGAGATCTCCAAAATAACAAAACCGAAGTCGCAGAATGTACGGAAACGTGAGCCAGCTTTAAGTGGACGTCCATTCCAGAACCATTCAACGCGCAAGCGTGGATCGTCGGTTGGTGTGACGCGTGCCTCGAAGTGTGCATTCTCGCCTTCACGCATATTGTCGATATTCTCGAGTGGTACGGTGAAAACGGGTGCTTTGCCCTTGGTTTCCTCAACAGTTTCGTCGCGTGTACGAACCATGCTGTATTCGAGGTTAGCGATCTTCTCCAAACCGCCTTCCATGCCCTGTAAAAGTGAATAGACATAAAGGAGAAAGTTACTATTTTGTTCACTTTTTAAGAAATTTCATATTTGAAATACTTACGCGTGGCAGTTGTGAGTCCAGAATCAAGTTGGCCTTGGATGTGCACTTCAGCGTGGCGCGTGTCACATCTTCACCGTACTTGTTGACGGCGCGGCATTCATATACACCTGAATTTTCTTCGTAACAGTACAAGATGTCCAAGATTACAATGCCGAAATCGTGGAAGGTGCGGAAACGATGACCATGTGGCAACTTCTTGCCATTGAAATACCATTCCACCTTAAGATCTGGATCGGTGACCGGTGTAAGACGTGCTTCGAAGTGCGCACTCTGTCCCTCAACCAGTTTTGTGATATCAGCAATTTGTGTAATAAATTTAGGTGGTTCGGTGACCACTGGTGCACCGGTATCGCCCTGTTGTCCTTGTGGGCATTCAAGCTCACGAATTCTTGGCAGTGAATCGGGTTGCAAACTGTCATAGAAAACGCCACCACGACCGCCGCAGTTGAGTGTAGCGCGTGTGAAATCTTCACCATACTTATTGTAGGCGCGGCACATGTACTCACCACTGTCGTGGTCTTGCAAATAAGCAATATCCAAAACAACATAGCCGAAATCGGATACGGTCTTAATGCGGTTGGAGTGGCGTAACAGTTTTCCGTTGTGATACCACTCAACTTTAAGTTCGGGATCATTGACTGGGATGAGTGTGCACTCGAAATGAGCCGACTGTCCATCCTTGAGTCCCTCCAATGATTGAATGTGTGAGGTGAAACGTGGTTTCTGTCCACGTGGCTTTTCAACACACTCAAGAACGCAGCTAATTTCAGCGCTGCCATATTTATTGGTGGCACGACAAGTGTAGGTGCCCGAGTCTTCGATTTTGGTGCCAAGTATTTCCAAAGCTACCATGCCGAAAGCGTAGATGGTGCGCACACGATGACTAGCCTCCAAAACTTTACCATTATAGAACCATTCAATGACCATACTTTGGTCACCAGTTGGCACAAGATTGGCTTCGTAGTGAGCAATCTCACCCTCACCAACATCCTTGATGTCAATGAATTCAGTGGTGAAGCGTGGTGCCATACCTTCTTCTGGTTTCTCTGGTTTTGTGCCATCCTTACGTAGTGATTCTTCCAAGTCTTGAATTTGTTCCAAACCTTCGGCACCCTTTGGATGTTGTGTCTTCTCGATAATGCTTTCCTTGCTAGTGCAGAAGATGGTGGTAGTGGTGAAGGCTTCGCCAGCCTTGTTGTATGCCTTGCATGTGTAAATACCTTGATCGCGTTCGTAGACCTCAGTTAAGTCCATGGTGACGAAACCGAATTCACTAGTCATCTTGAAACGTGAGCCATGTTGTAGAATCTTGCCGTTGAAGTACCATTCAATGAAGAGATTTGGATCTTCCTTAGGTTCAACATTACCCTCCAAATGCAAGGCTTGTGCCTCTGAGAGATGGAACTCAGCTTGCAATGGTTTGGTCCAAACTGGTGCTGGATATTGGGTTTCGGGTTTCGAAACTTGGCGCGAATAACGATTGGCCAATTCTTCTTCAGTTTCTTTAACAGCCTCCAAACCGGCTTCACCTTGTGGATGTTGGGTGTCCAAGAAGAAGGTCTTACCGCCTGTGCACTTGAGTGTGCCAGATGTAGTGGCTGAACCCTTGCTGTTAGTTGCTTTGAGCGTGTAGACACCACTATTCTCTGGATAGGTGTTCGATAAGTCCAAAGCGCAGTAGCCGAAGTCATAAATTGACTTAAATTTAGCGGCAGCTTGTAGTGGTTGTCCATTGTAGGACCATTCAATTTGCATTGTTGGGTCACGAGAGGGCTCGACCATCGATTCGAAACGTACATTATCGCCTTCCTTACATTCGATATTATTCAAATGTGTAGTAAACACAGGCAGTTCATAAACTGGTTCTGGTGCCTCAGGGCGTCCTGGTTTGGGTGCTTCCAATTCTCCAATGCGTGGCAAAGAGTCTGGATGTAGTGACTCACCTTGCAACCAATGACGATCTTCAATCTTGAGACTGCATGTCGATACAGCTTCACCAATTTGGTTGGTGGCCTTGCAAGTGTAAATGGCAGAGTCATCCGAACGTAATCCATTAACCGAGAGTGTAACCAAGCCAAAGTCGAAGGTACTGCGTATACGGGAGCCGGTGGTAAGTGAAATACCATTTTTGAACCATTCAATACGCAAGTTTGGATCGGCACGTGGCTCAACTTGAGCTTCGAGCAGTACATGTTGACCTTCTGAGAGCTTATCGTAGCTCTGTAGGTGTGTAGTGAAGACTGGTGCCTGTTGTGGTGTTGTGTCTACAAACATTTCTGGTACACGGTTCATGGCAGCCTCCTTCAGGCGAATGGCTTCCCACGATTCGGGTATCAAAGGTTCGCCGGCAATGTTAGATTTGGTTTTAACTTTCATAGCGGTAGAAGAGACAGCTTCACCGGCAGCATTATAAGCGCGGCACATGTATACGCCAGCATCCTCAGGCACCACTGCGTTAATGTCGAGTGTAACGAAACCGAAATCGTGTGTGGTGCGTAGACGTGAGCCCATTTGCAGCTCAACACCGTTGATGTACCATTCGAATTTCAGTGATGGATCACCAACTGGTACAACACGTGCCTCGAAGTGTGCATGTTGACCCTCCCATAACTCTGATGGGCCGGTGAGTAATTGCGTGAATATTGGCTTCTCGAAAGCACGTTCTGGTTCTTCAGCACGTGGTACGGATGGGCGTTCAAGTTGATGGATACGGCTGATACTATCTGGATGTTGGGTATCCATTTGAATTGAGGCTTCAGAAACTACACGCATAGATGCGGTAGTGACTGCTTCACCCAATGGATTGACAGCGCGACACATGTAAACACCTTCATCTTCTTTGCGAATATGCGAAATATCCAGAGAGACAAAGCCGAAGTCATGTTGTTTGGTGATACGTGAGCTATCCTCAATGATCTTCTCATTGCGATACCATTCCACCTTTAGATTTGGATCGCCGACCGGTATAAGGCGGCACTCGAAGTGCGCAGTTTGATGTTCATTAATGCGATCGATATTTTGCAGTGGTTGAGTAAACACTGGACGTTGACGGGTGCCAGGTGTTTCTACTTCGGGACGTTGGAATGGAGCGTTCGATTCGAGTTTACGAATCTTCTCCAAACCTTCAGGATGTTGACTTTCCGAAATAATAGTACCACGTGCGTTGACCTTCAAGCTAGTTGAAGAAACGCATTGACCCAAATTGTTGATAGCACGTACGGAGTATTCACCAGCATCTTCTGGCACAGCGTGTGTAATATCCAAAGAAACATAACCGAAATCGAAAGTAATGTGGAAGCGTGAAGCCGATGGCAGTGGTTTGCCATTGTGATAGAACTCAATGCGCAAATTGGGATCATGAACGGGCGCAACCTGTGCCTCAAAGTGCGCAGTTTGACCCTCAAAGATCTCGGTGGTGCCGCGCAGTTCGACTGTGAAGTGTGGTGGGCTGATAGGCAAATCGCCAGGTTCGGTGCGTGCCGGTGCAGACTTGGATTCCAATTTTTGGATTTTCTCCAAAGCATCTGGATGTTGGGTGTCCAGAATCATGCTGCGTCGGTTCAATATACGCACATTGCAAGTGTTGACAGCCTCACCAAGCAAATTGGTAGCTTTGCACATGTAGGTACCAGTGTCTTCACCATAGACATACAAGATATCCAAAGCGACATAACCGAAATCGTGTGTAGTTCTAAAGCGGTGACCAGTTGGCAACTGTTTGCCATTGCAGAACCATTCAATCTTTAAGTTAGGGTCATTAATTGGTTCGACACGACACTCCAGATGAGCATGTTCGCCTTCCTTGAGATGTTCCAAATTGCTGAGCGGTGTTAAGAATATCGGTTTTTGACCCTTCTCCTCCACTACGGCTTTAGTGGGTGGTGCATAATTCTCAAGTTGGCGAATCTTCTCCAAACGCTGGGCATCCATAGTGTCGAAGTCCAATGTCTTATTTGCTGTAAATAAATTAATTGTTTAACAAGTTATCTCATTGTGCCTGTGATCGACACTTACCTGTTACGTTTACAGCACAAGTCGTGACAGCTTCCCCTACGGCATTCTTAGCCTTACACATGTAAGTGCCTGTATCTTCAGCATGTGTGTATAAAATATCTAAAGCGACGAAGCCGAAATCGTATGTGGTCTTGAAACGATGACCGGTTTGAATGGGCGTGCCATTGCAATACCATTCCACCTTCATGGTTGGATCATTCACCGGTGTTAAGGTGGCTTCCAGATGTACGGGTGTGCCTTCATTCACATTAGCATTGCGCAATGGGCGTCCGAATTGTGGACGTTCGGCCAAGAATTGATCTTCTTCAACCTTTCGTTGATAGCGCGACTCATCTTCCAAGTGCTGAATCTTTTGCAAAGCTTCCTCGTGTTGTGTTTCGCGAATGATGCTTGACCTCGACTGTACATTGAGGTTAATAGAGTTGACAGCTTCGCCCAAGTTGTTGGTAACACGGCAGGTGTATTCACCACTATCCTCAGCATAAACGGTAAGGATATCCAAAGCGGCGAAACCAAAATCGTAAGTGGTGCGGAAACGATGACCTGTGCTCAACGCCTTGCCGTTGTGGAACCATTCCACTTTAAGGTTTGGATCAGGATATGGTTCAATGCGGCATTCGTAGTGCGCGCTCTGGCCTTCAACCAAGTTGGTGGGGCCAATTAGTTTCGTGACAAAACGTGGTGGTTGGCTAACCACATATTCTTCTTCTTCACGGCGTTGGTACCGGGTGTGGTCTTCTAGCTGATGTATCTTATGCATAGCCGCCTCATGTTGAGTTTCCAGTTGAATCGAAGTCTTCGATTGCACAATGAGCGAAGCTGAGGTAACAGCCTGGCCGAGTTCGTTGACAGCACGGCAAGTGTAAGTGCCTGAGTCTTCTGGATTCACATACTTCATATTGAATGCAACATAACCGAAATCGTGCATTGTGGTGGTGCGGTTTGAAGCCTCAATCGGTTGTCCATTACGCAACCATTCAACCTTCAGGTGTGGATCACCAACAGGTATCAAGCGTGCTTCAAAGTGTACGGCTTGACCTTCGGCGACGCGTACATCGCGCACAGGCAAAGTAAAAACTGGTGCCTGGTTGACAACCTCGTCTTGTACGCTGATGCGTTGACGTTTAGCGCCATCTTCCAAATGTTGTAGGCGTGGCAAAGCGCTCTCATGTTGCGATTCCAAGTAGATGGATTTTTTGGTGTGAACAATAGCAACAGCTGAGGTTATGGCTTCACCGACAGCATTGAAGGCACGGCAAGTGTAAGTGCCGGCATCCTCGGGCAAGCACGACATAATGTCCAAAGCTACGAAACCGAAGTTGTTGGTTTCAGTAAAGCGCGAGCCAGATTTTAATGGCAAGTTGTTGTGATACCATTCGACACGCATGGTTGGATCCGACACCGGAATCAAGCGGCATTCGAAATGTGCGCGTTGATTTTCCTTGATTTCGACATTCTTCAAAGAAGTGGTAAAGACTGGCGCTTGCTTCGTAGTTTCATCGATTTCTTCACGACGCGAATAGCGCGAACGATCCTCCAAATAATGGATCTGCTCGAGACCGGCTTCATTTTGTGTAACAGTAACAATTTGTTCACTGCTGCGGCATTGCAATTCTACACGCGTCTCATCGGAGCCAATCAGATTGACGGCACGGCAAGTATAAATACCAGAATCCTCAGAAATCAAATCAACTATGTCCAAAGCTACATAACCAAAGTCATGAATGGGACGGAAGCGATGACCGACTGTGATGGGACGGCCATTCTTAAACCACTCAACCTTCAGGTTGGGATCGGTAACAGGTTCGATTTTACACTCGAAATGAGCATGACCACCCTCACGTGTATTGGTCAGACTCTTGGGGTGTGTAAGGAAACGTGGACGCACATTAACTATCTCATCAACGAATTCGCTGCGACGATAACGTGAGGAATCCTCCAAATAAGCAATTTTCTGTAGACCAGATTCGTTCTGTGTTTCCAAGATTAGATCGCTCTTAGCAATGATGCGTACGGAACATGAGGTAACGGCTTCACCAAGCTGATTACGTGCCTGGCAGGTATACACACCTGAATCAATGGCGTAGCAGCCAAGCAAATCGAGTGCAACATAGTCAAACTCATATGCTGGACGGAAACGATGACCAGTCTTGACGGGTTTACCATTAACGAACCACTCAACACGCATGCTGGGATCACCCACCGGCTGCAAGCGGCATTCCAAGTGTACATTGGTGCCCTCAACAGTTTCGATATTATGTAGCGGACGTGTGAATTGTGGCGCCTGCATGACAGTGATATCTTCTTCGACATGATGGCGACGACGTGTCGAGTCTTCCAGTTGGTGAATCTGCTCCAACGACATTTCGTTTTGTGTTTCGGTCACAACATCCGAACGATCAATAATACGTACACAGGAAGAGGTGTGCGCTGAGCCCAAATGATTTGTGGCGCGGCAGGTATACTCGCCCGAGTCGGCTGCAATGGCCTGTACAATATCCAATGCAACGAAACCGAAGTCATAGTAGGTGCGGAAGCGTGAGCCTACGGTAATGGGGCGGCCATTGTGGAACCACTCTACACGCATAGTGGGATCACCCATTGGCTCCAGACGGCATTCCAAATGTATATTTTTGCCTTCGTGAATCGGTTTGTGATCGGAGAGTGGTTGCACGAAGATCGGCTTCGACTTGGAGATCTCTTCGATGTCATAATGAGGCTCAACAAATGGTTTGTTTTCTAAGTTTTGAGTCTTTTCGTAAAGACCGCGGTGCATGCTAGATGTATCTATGCTGGAACGAGCTGTAGAATAATGAAAAAAGTTATTAGATCTAATGCTTCAGAAATCTTTTGAGCAGAGTTTGAACTTACTTTCTACTACCATTGTTCCTTGCAACTGTGCTTCACCTAACTTATTTCTGGCTACAACAGTGTACACGCCCGCATCTTCGGCACGTACTTGTGAGATATCTAGAGCCACATAACCAAAGTCGTGGTAGGTTTGTATACGTGTGGCTGCGCTAATGGCACGTCCATTATGGTACCATTCAATTTGCAAGCTAAGATCGCTTTGTGGCTCGACACGTGCTTCGAAGTGAGCTCGCTGACCCTCCAAAATCTTGTTGGTGCCCTTCATTGGACCAAGGAAGCGTGGTATTTGTGTAACCTTGGTCTCTTCCTCCTCAGTGCGTCCGTAACGCGTTGAGTCCTCCAAGTGTTGTAGCTTCTCCAAACCACCGGGATGTTGAGAATCGGAGACGATATCCTTCTTTGAAAGAACGGTCAATTGTGCGGTGGTTGTATCTTGACCGATGGCATTGTAAGCGCGGCAAGTGTAAGTGCCGGCATCATAAATTGTCAGTTGCTTAATGGTTAGTGCAACATAGCCAAAGTTGAAGAAGGTTGTGCTACGTGAGCTAGCTTCAAGTGGTTGGCCATCCTTCAGCCATTCCACGCGCATAGTAGCATCACCGATGGGCTCCAGACGTGCCTCAAAGTGAGCGTGTGCGCCCTCACGTATGTCCAATTGATTTTGGATTGGACTTTTGAATTGTGGTGGTGCAATTGGTTCAGGCACCTCCTGTACATGACGACGCTGCTGGGATTTTCTGTAGTCCTCGAGCTCTTCAACCTTCTCAATATAACGTTGTTGTTCGGGTATGCCCAAGTCGGCGGTTACTTCGGAACGTATGTTCACACGGATGTTCGAAGTACTGGTGGCTTCGCCCACGCGATTAACTGCACGCACTGTATACGAACCAGCATCTTCAGCCCGTAGGTGCAAGATGTTTAGGGAGACGTAGCCGAAGTTGAAGATTGCAGTGATTCGCGAGCTAGCAGTTATCGGACGGCCATCCTTGTACCATTCGACACGCATGGTGGGATCATTAACCGGCGTAACTTGAGCTTCAAAGTGCACATTTTTACCCTCCTCGAAATCGCCCAAATCTCTTAATGGACGAATAAATACGGGTGCTTGCTTCATGAGCTCCTCAGAGCTCTCCTGACGCTGATAGCGTGAGTAGTCTTCCAATTGATTGATGTATTGCAAACTATTTGGATTCTGAGAGCTTTGCTCGATAGAGGGACGCTGGATGACAGAGAGAATTGCACGGGATTCGGCAACACCGGCCGCATTGGTGACGCGACACATGTACTCACCGGAGTCGTGTGTCATAATGCTCAAAAGATCGAGCGCTATGAAACCAAACTTAAATACAGAGGTAGCGCGTGAGCCTATATGAAACAGAGAGAGTTAAATTAGTATAAGAAACAACTTAAGTTCTTGTTGTATGCTGTTAACTTACTTGCTGCCAATGGTTGCCCGTTCAGGTACCATTCTACGACCATAGTTGGATCACCAACTGGTTCGATGCGTGCCTCCATATGCACTCTGTTACCCTCGACCTGTTGCACATTTTGCAATGGTATAATAAATTGTGGTGGTGGGTAGACACGGTCTTCCTCACCAGGGCGCAAGTGTGGCTTTGCGCGTTCTACATGACGTAGGTAAATTATCTCTGGACCAGGCACGGGCCTATAGAGTTGGAAGAAGAAAGTGACAAAATGAAGATATTGCGAGATATATACTATACGTTGGAATTAGTTTACTCACTCTGGTTCGATGACTTTCGTTGGACGCGGCAAATTGAGACGTCTTTGCTCAGGCGTTGGTTGTTCTCTGGGTACTTCTACATAGAGTCTAGCACGATTCGCAGACGAACCGGCAATGTTTTGTGCTGTGCACTGATACCAGCCGGCATCGGTGGCTTTGACGCGTGGAATTTCCAAGCATGTAGCGCCACCATCAATACCGATATAACGTTCAGCAGTCGATGTAATCTGCACACCGTCCTTTTGCCATGTAATACGTGGCACGGGTGTGCCAATGGCGTTGGCGCTCATGGTGATGGGTTCACCTTCACGTACGGTCATTGTGCTGAAGCGTTGCACAAATTGTGGTGCGACAACTTGCTCCTTCTCCAACACATTCAATTGCGCTTCGATGGCAACATCACCGGCCTTATTGCGCGCCAAGCACTGTACTGCGCCACTATCCAAACGGCTAACACTGGTAATCATCAGCGAGTGACTACCAGATTCGTTGACAAGTATTTTATGCGACACATCGTCTTTAACAGGACGACCATTGATAAGCCAAATAACCTCCGGATAGGGATTACCAGTCACACGGCAATCGAAACGTGTCATGCGTCCCTCGGTGACTTCGCGATCGGTGTAACCCTTAACGAAGGCGGGTGGTAAGGCTTTACCAGCTTCCAATTGCTCAGCCGTCGCATCGACCGGCTTCGGTTCGTGTGCGGTTTCGGCAGCTGGTTCGACAGCCAAAACGGCCGAAGAGACTACACAGCCCTGTGTATTCTCGGCGAGCAATGTATAATGACCAGCATCCTGGTAGGTGGCATTCTTAACACGCAACGTTGCTATACCACTGGAATAAGTGGTCTCGTATTTTTGCGATGCTACCAAACGTTGTCCATTATGGAACCAAGTTAGGCGTGGCTTGGGATTAGAGCCAACCTTAGCGCTGAAAACAGCATCAGAACCTTCAATAAGTTTCGAGTTGCGTGGTTTCTGACTAATTTGTGGCGCATGTGCTGGACCCATGGTACGATCCAATTCTTGCGTTAGATATTGGTCCAGCTCGTATGCCGAACGACGTGTAATAGCCTCACGATATTGCACTTCACGTAGCAAACGATACTCAAATGTATCGACACGGAACTCCTCCTCGACGGAAGAGTACGAATAGCCGTTGGTATACAATGACTTTTCGAATTTTTGCACAGGCTGCAGTACAGGCATTGGTGCGCCCTCTGGCTGAATGTAAACACTGCATATGGCCTCGCCATATTGATTGCGCGCCGTACAGGTGTATTCACCCTCATCGCCGGGGCCGATTTGATTAATCAATAGCGACACTTCACCGGTGGCCTCATTGTAGCTCATACGAAACTTTTGCGACTCGAGAAGTGGTGCGCCTTTTCGGGTCCAAGAAACGAATGGCTTTGGATTGCCACGAAGTTTACCCTCGAACAGGGCATTGCCGCCCTGAGCGAAACGGGCATTCTTGAAAATTTGCTCGAAGATCGGTGGTGAAATATCGCCTTGACCGTAGACGTGAGTCAGTGCGGGCGGAGTGTAGGCACCGCCTGCGCCAACATGTTGCACTGTAAGAGAATAGAGAATTAAAGAAATCAATTAGTTTTATTTAGAAATCGTGGGTTTATGCTTACAAGAGAAGCAGCTGAAATATTTTCTTAAGAATTTGCGAATAAAATGCGCACCATTTTTCATGATGGAATCATTTAACGAGCTTTGGTCCTACACTGAGAATTTGGACAAGCTCTAAAAGCTTGTTTAAAACTTTCACTGAAAATTTTTGTTTACGTGCCGAAAAATGAATGTTTAGAAGAGGAGAGAATTTTGAAAAAATAAATTTGAAAACTGTCTATAAATTCAAAACCAAAATAAGAAAATTGAAAAAAAAGGTTGAAAGGAAATAAAAAATTTCGTACTCAAAACAAGAGTTTCAAAAATACAGGGTTCTTAAATAAATTTGAGGGCTAATATAATATATATGATATGGGATATATGCCATACACACAAATATATAGTATATCCCATATAGTTTACAAGTATGAAAATAAGAGAGTAGGGGCTCTTGAAATCTTAAAATTTTGTTTTTTAAAGTTCGAGTGCCTCGAGGCGCGTTGCTCTCGATTGCCAATGTCAATATTTGGGAATTTTTTAGTATCGCCATTTCATCTTGTTCTCTTAGATTGCCAACGGACGCCTCCCAAATTTATGACTCACCTCTGAGTTATTTCTGTTTTTTAGATTGCCAAAAAGTTCATTACAATTCGGTTCACTTTTAATGTTATTATTTTTAATTTCGAAAATAACGTTCTTAAAAATAGCCACAAAATTGCGAGAAATAATAATAAGAGATTTCGAATTCGAAACAGCTGATCTGCAATTCTCTCTCGCATACTCGCACTGAAAGTAAGCATTGCGCAGGTGCTAACAGCTGTTTGTCGTCACATAAAAGAGTCAAATACACATTTGAATGAAAATGTTTGGGCAATTTTCTGCTTCAACTAAGCGTCCGTGTGTTAGAGCGAGTTGACTATATAACATATTAAAGCAATATACATAGAGCATATTTACTACTTAGTCTCTCGGCATTTTTGAAATCGCCTATTTTTATTTTGTCTGCGTGTATTTACTCGTAGTGCGTCCAAATATATTGACCCACTTTTCTGATTGATGGCTTTTTGGGTGTGAAGGGCCAAGCCAATAGTTGACAAGGTACTAAAAAGCGCCGGTGTGATGAGTTTATGTGTGTCAAGTGGTTGGTGGAAAGGCGTGTTGACTTGTGGAATGTGATCTATTTTTAGATGCTTTTCCATGGTAATTTTTCATAGCGCAATTTTCAAATTTTAATATTTGTAAAATGTAATTTTGAAAGTAGGACATTTTTCTGAGGAACTTTTATAGGTTTTCTAACTTTTGTGCGGTTGGTTTTTTTTAGAAAATTATCAATATTAATAATTATAAAAATATTGACAGTTTAAAAAAGGTATAAACATATTTTTCAAAACAAAACGGTTGACTTTAAGTGACGTGAGTCTTCTGAACAATCAAATTGACTCAATTAACAATTTACTCGTGTGTGTTCGATTCGCCAAACCACCTCTTGAATGAGCTAATTATAGGCGCTTTTGGGGTTAACGTTCAAAGTTATTCGTTCTGACTTGATTTTATAACATAATACTTAATCTGTAGGTTAAGAAAAATTTATTAAAATTTATTTTTGAAAGATAAGGTTGCTTTAAGGGTTGCCATTGTTTGCCGAGGGTCGGTCGTTGAGTCATTAGTACTGTCTTAATAGATTTTGTGGGTTAAATGCAAAAATCCTTATGAAATCTATAGGAGCAGTGTACTTCATTAATTCCACCATTCGGAACTTCAATATAATTAGGAGGATACTTTCGCAGCTTTTCTAATTACCCATTCGAGGAATATTTTCAGTCAGACAGTAAATTATCTGTTTAAACGAATTTTGGTTAATTGAATCTTGCGTTAGTTTATTTATTAAAATATATGTAGTTATCGAGCATATTCACTTTATTTTCTGTTTCGAAAAGGTTCTCACAAAAATCTGAAGTCTAATTAGGTATAAATATCAATAATATTGAACTATTAGAAGAAAATTAACAAATATGGTATATCCTGCATAGGGTTCCTTGAAAATAGTTCCAAATTGAAAAAGAAATATTTGTTTAAAAACATCAACAATTTGTTTATGAAAAATAGGTCGGAAACAGGTAACGTATTTCACAAAGGAAGGCTGAGAAAAAATCGTATATGTATATTAGGAATTTTTTTAATGGAATACTTTTTTTCGTTTACGGAAATGTTTAAAGGTACTTTTTTCCGAACGTTAAAGTTTTGAAAATTCAAACCCCATATTTTTTTTTTAATTGCGTTCGATTATTATACAAAATCGCTATGATAATCTGCCAATTCAGTCTATTTATTATTTACTGCGGTTTTTCTTAGTGAAAATATAAATTTTTAAGTATTAATCTTCACCTAAAATGCAAAACAACGTATCATCGAAAATATCGAAATTGAGTTTTTTTATTATTTACGATTCACTACATCATATTACAAGTATGTAACAATTTTCATATTCCACTGTCAGATATAACCAATATATAACCGATATATAGCCATTTTATAACCAAAACTCAAATTTCTCAAATTTTGGTAGCATAAAATTTTCACCTTCGGCTGTCAGATATAACCAATATATAACCGATATATAACCATTTTATAACCGAAACTTTAATTTTTTGCAATTTTATTGGTTTCTATTATATCGCTTTTCTTTTGCCTTTAAACTTATGAAAAGTGATGTTACGTTATTTTGCATTTTAGGTGACGATATGAATTCAAATTCCATTATGCACGATTTATGTATATATTTATTGCCTATTTAAACATTTATTTCGAAATTTAGAAGCAAAATAATATAAATTTGACTAAATCATAGTTTAATGGCACTTTCTTAACCTTAAATTAAAATAAAATAATTTTGGCACTAAATAAGATTTCTTTAGGAATTACATTTTTATTTAAAAATAATTTTTTTTTAGTTAAATTAAATGAAATTTTTCCAATAAATATGAACGATATTCAAACATTTATTGCATAAATTTATGACAGTGCTGTGTCAAAATGCGCATTCGTCACTAATTATCCTTAGATGCCGTTTCAAATGGCTAATCAAACAATTCATCGCCGGTGCCAAGTGTGGTCAGCTTATGAGCGCTGGGCAAGTGCCAACTGATCACACTGCCAGCAACGAACAGTCACCGGCAAAATGGCAAGAGCGACCTTGTAGCGCTGAGCAATGCAATATCCGAAAAAGCTCATTGACACCAATACATACATAGAGGTATTTGAGAAAATTAAGTGGTGTGGGGAAACCATGAGCCATAATATTTTTCTTAAACAAGCATATGTAAGTAAAATTAGTATATACATATGTCAATGGTAAATATTTATGTGCCAACACACCCATGTTCTAATTTGCACATAATGGTATGTATTTACATATATACATATTATACATATAGTATGTACAGCTTATCATATATACCATAAATGTTGTACATATATGTATATGAATCTGCATTTTTGGCAAGCTGACAAATCGCTCGGTGATGAGTGGACACCATGACAATTCACCACAAAATAAATATGTGTTATACATATGTATGAATATGTTTAGCTGCAGAGCTTCTAAATTTTCCAACTGATTCATTCCACAAATGACTGTGCTGATGCAAACAGCACATAAATGCTTTTAGAATGTGATTTTTGAGTGTTGGTGGTGATTATTTTCCAATAAAAATTATATTTATGGATTATTTGCGAAAGTAATTAATGCACATATACATTATTTGTTTTTTTAATTTTTGAGACTGTAAAAGTATATTTTCATATGTATGTTCTTCAAGGTTTAAAGTTAGTTTTTAGTATTTATGTGATATTTGCACATTTGTGGCGTAAAAATTTAATTTTTAATTAATTTTTTGCAATATTTTCCTGAATTTATATTTACAATATTACTCTTTTCGGCAAACCTTTCAATTATAGCTAGAACTAAAATGTTACTCCATATCCTTCGGCGCATTTTCTATTGAATTTGAACTGTGCGCAATAGTTTTGAAGCTACGGGAGTGCTTTTCAAACTGTTTCAAGCAATAATACGATTTAATGTGGTATTCACACGGAAATCACATTTTTCTTTTAAACAAATGCAGAATATTAATAAATTTTACTAATTCATAATTTTGAAAAATAATAAAATTAAAATTACATTTTTTTAATTAGTTACAGTCGTAAATTTCCAATAATTATGCAGTTCAAATCTGTTTAAAAATAATTGTTTATTTTTCTATTTTTTTTGTAATGAAAATAAAAATCATTGAAATTTTATTTTCCCAATGAATTATGAGTTCATATAAACCACAATATAATCAATACATTTATTGATAATTAAAAAGGGTAATAAAGAGCGATTTTTGGAGCAGACTATATTTGGTATATATACATTGGTTATTAAAGAATATTTAAATGATTTTGAACGAAATGGTTAAATTTTAATTTTTTGCATACAACAAAAATTTCTCCATAATCTGAGTTTTAATAATAAAGAATTTATGGCAGCAAATAAAAAGTTCCTTTTGTATGAAAGAAAATTAAACTTATTGAATTAATTATAACAAATTTTACAAAAATATCATAAATTCTCTAAAAATGCTGCATTTTTTTTATTAAATATTGTCACCTAAAATGCAAAAAAATCGAAATTGAGTTTTTATTGCTATTATATGTATGCAGCATGAAATTTTCAGCTTCTGCTATCGGTTATAACCAATTATACATGTAACCAAAACTCAAATTTCGTTTCAATTTGAATATGTAGTTTCTTTTGTATTGTTTTCTTCGCCTTTAAACTTATGAAAAGTGTTGTTACGTTAGTTTGCATTTTAGGGGACGATATGTACTATATTATACGAGTAGGAAAATCTAATATAGGTTTATATCATTGTGGTATTTATTATTATGTTCTTTTTTGGTTAATAATGAGACAGACAGTTGTACACACAAAACAAAAAGGGTGATAATTAGTAATTATAATTAATTAGTTAGTAAATATATTTAGTTAATTTAATTAGTAATAAAGATAGAATAAGAATAATTTTATCTCTTTAAGAAAAAATATAATAAAATAAAAACAAATACAATGAAATTAAAATGAATGAATAATAAAAATAAAACTTACATAAAAATTATAAGAAATTAATAAGATACCAAATAATATGGAATTGAAGAATATATGAAAATAAAATTTCATTTATTAAAAATAAATTAAAGTCATAATAATTAAATATGATAAAAAAGAACTTAAAAGAGCAAGGTATTCATGTTACAAAATGATTTTTTTTAATTATAGGATTATCAAGTTTAATAAAGCTTATATATACGGACAGTTAATTTTATTTATTTTTACTTTTTTAATTAAAAAAATTCTAATGATTTTTTTAATTTTTCATTATTTATACGGTTTTTGGAAACTGACTCGGACGGAATTTTAATATTTGTAAGTTAAATATGATATATTTTTGTTATTCAACTTCCAGGAAATGGGCTAGAGAATACAAATTGCGAAACTCCAAGATAGCCATGTGTTAAAAAAAATCTATATAAACACAGAAAACATTGCGAATAGAGAATTATATTATGCCCATGAAAATAAATAATAAATATAATCGGGAATCAAGAATTCAGTATTTACTGGTATGTCTGTATGGGCGTCATAAAAATATCTACAACAATGAAATATGTATCAAGAAATAATATCTGTTCGGTTTCGGTTTATATTTTCAAAAAGAATTGTATTTACTCTATCCAAATATGTGCTTTTTGCCCTCTATTATATGCATAGCGTCACCTAAATGCAAAATAACGTAACATCACTTTTCACAAGTTTACAGGTGAAGTAAAAACTATATAATAAAAACCACTAAAATTGAAACAAAATTTGAGTTTTAGTTACAAAATGGTTATATATTTGTTATAACTGACCAGTGGAAGCTGAAAATTTTGTGCCATCAAAATTTGTTTTGAAAATTTGCTCAAGAAAAATTCGGTATAAAAGGCTTAAGCTGTATGTTTAGCTGAAGGCATTCTAATTTCTTATTTAGGATTAATATTTTCAGCACTTCCATAGCTAGAACTCCTATTACTCGAAATTCTCCATAACTCGAACTCTTGAATTGCCATAGAAATCAAATTTCATTCCATAACTTGAAGTTTCGCTAACTTCACTAACTTGAAGTTTTTTTTTTTTATTTTGGATTATGGTGATTCGAGTTAGGGGAGTTAAACTGTGTATTTTTTTAAGTATATATAATTCGTCTTTCATAAGGACATTTTTTTTTTAAACTAACTCACCGTTCTGGAGTTTTAAAGGTATCATAATACTCTTTTGCTAGCGAGTTATAGAATTACTGAAATAATGGAATTAAGACTTAAGGTAATTTAGTTTATAACTTTTGAATGATGGGTCTTTGAAAATTAATAATTTTTGTAAATAGTTTAATACCCTATAAAACATTAAGAGTCCATACCTGAAGAGTAATTTTTTGAGAACCAATTTTGCAAAATATAAAGTGGAAAAATAACCAATTTTTTTAAACACCCTAAGGTGTAATACAAAATACATTGTAATGAAAAATAAAAGTTGATTATAGCATTTAAAAATAAAATAGTTGTACAAACTAAATGTAAAGAAAATAAAATAAAAGTATATTAGATTGAAAAAATAATAAAAAATAAATAAAACAAAAAATGAAATATTTTTTAAATTTCTAAAAAGGAAAACATTAGTCTTTTAAACAACAATATATAATAGAAACATTAATAACTAATATTGACTTATAATCAAAAAAAAATTAATTACATATTTTTTAAAGTAAAAATTAAATTAAATTAATAAGTAATAATGAAAAATAAAAGTTGGTTATATAATTTAAATAAATAATAGTTAAAGAACTTAAATGTAACAGAAAATATAATAAAATACAGTAAAATAGCATAAAAAAAAAAATGAATTAAAAAATGAAATAAATTTAAGAAAATAAATCAATATAAAATAAAAAAATAAAATAAAATGAACTTAAATAAAAAAAAAAAAAAAATTAAAAAATAAAAATGACTTCATTTCAAAAAAAAAAAGAAAATGTATTAAATAGAAGAAAATGTTTATAATAAAGATCAAAAATATTTGAATTTTCATTAATTTTAAATTCAAATAATTTATTAAAAATAGCTCAGCTTTCATAAATAATTTTTTAACGAATTTTTTAAACCAAAAATAGTCGTTAATTCGACTAATTTATGATCAAAAATGTTTATGATAATTTAGCCATCATTTATAAAACTTCCTCATAATAGTAAATAGCTGGAAACCTTCTTAAAAGGGACTGAATGAATACTCAATAATATTTCATAAACGAATTTCGAAATCAGAAAGAAAAGCGCATCCTTTACGCCTAATTTTATGCACTAAGTTCAATGCGACTAAACACGCACACAAACATGGCAAACATTTCGATCAAAGCAAATCATGGTAAAAATATTTCTGGCAAAGCACAAAGTTTAGCATTTTCATGTTGCTCAACTGACCTCTTTGCTGAGTAACTTGCTGACTCTGGACGGTGCGCTGTTCGGTGCGGCTAATCCTTTGCTGCTGTTGCACGCTCGAGAATTGCTGTTGGCTCGAGTATTGTTGTGTTTCCTGATGCGATTGCATTTGCGTTTGCTGTTGTTGCTGCTGCTGCTGCAACTGTTGCTGGTACGGATTCGAATTTTCTCGTTGCATTTTCGTTATATAACACTATATTGCATTTAAAAATGATAACTGATTGATTTTGAGTGATCTGATCGCAGCTGTTACTGACTATATATATTCGTTTGTAGTAAACTCACTGGCTGTTACAATTAATCGGATAGATTGAGACTGGCTATTTATTTGTTGGCTTGCGGTGCGATGCAATCCAACAATAATATTACCACTTAAATGTATCTATCCGATTTTAAACACTATTCGAGTTGTGGATACGACGTTTGCGATATATATTTTCGAAACGCTGCTGCTGCTGCTGCTTTGTATTGACTGATTTTTCCACTATATATATATTTATATTTGACTTTTTCAAAATTTCACTTCAAACACGGATTTATCTTGCTTCCTGTAGGCGCTAAAGAAAAGAGGAAATAGAGATTATGGTAATTAAACACTGTTGTTTTTCGGGGTCAAATATGCTGTATTAACACATAAAATAAAATTTTTGAAATATATATTTTTTTCAATATTTTTTTACTGCTATTTTAGTTTCAGTTGCTAGCGTGCGTTCGTTTCGCACATTTTTCGCTCACTAGTTTTTGCTTTCACACACTTTTGCTTGCTAAAAATATCAAATTTTCTTTTTGGCGATCACTTTTCACTTGGCATTTTTTTATATTTTTTTCATTCTGTTATGCTCTGAAGTTTGCTCACAATTTCCGACTCGCACAAACCACCGTGTTGAGTTCGTCGCAAACGTTCCGGCTGTGCGAAATTTCCGTGTGTAAGGCCACAGAGAAAGTAGTTTAGTGTATTTTATTGGATGAAAATTTCTATTTTCGAAATTTAATTTCGGCGTAGGCCGTCCTTTTCCCATTCCTTGGCGGCTAGCTATACTCCATCTCATTTGTATACGAAAATATAACACCGAACACTTTTATGCCGCGCCAACACAAACACAAACAAGTGCCGCTATGCGCTCAAACATACAAACAAATACAGGCGCAGCTAGTGGCTTCTTATTTTTCAGTGGCTATTTTTAAAAATTGACAAACTTTCGTTAAATTTAAATGAACTGAAAACTGCTTTAAAAAATTGAATTAAATTTTTTAGAAATTAATTTTTTTTAAGATTTTTTTTCAAAAGATATTTTTTATACAGATGTTTTAAATTTTTTTTTGGAAAAACAATTTATCATACAGAATTTTTTTTATGAAAAAATATTTTTATACAGATTGTTTTTAATTTTTTTTTGAAAAAATATTTTTTGTACAGAATTTTTTTTATGAAAAAATATTTTTATATAGATTTTCTTTTTAATTTTTTTTTGAAAATGTAATTTCTATTCAGAATTTTTATTCAGATTTTTTTTTCAAAAACATTTTTTATTCAGAATTTTTTTTCAAAAAATATTTTTTATTCAGATTTTTTTAAAATATTTTTTATAAAAAAATTTTTTTTTAAGAATACTTTTTATAAAGAAACTTTTTTCAAAAATACTTTTTATACTGAATTTTTTTTAACAAATTTTTTATGCTAATTTTTTTGTAATAGTATTTTTTAAACAGAAATTTGGTTTTCGAAAAATATTTTTTACATGATTTTTTTTTATAATTATTATACAGAAATTTTTTTTCTAAAAAATACATATTTTTTATACACAAGTTTTTTTCTAAAATATTTTTTATACAAAAATTTCTTTACAAAATGTATGTTGTAAGCCAATCTTTTTTAAATCACTTTTATAGAGTATTTCTCTCAAAAAATATTTGTAGCGCAAAAATTTGTATTTTTCTTTATAAAAAATATTTTAAAAGCAGTAATATTTTAAAATAAATTTTATAATTTTTTTTTTCAAAAAATATTTTTTATGCAAAAGTTTTTATTATATTTTTCAAAAAATTTTATTGTTTCGAATTTTTTATATTTTTCGTTAAAAGTGTTGTTGTTCTTAACAAAGAAGATATATCCAAAACACTGTTATCCGTTAGTTATTGAGCAACATTTATTGTTGTTGTTATCCTTGAGCTTTGAGTAGTACTTTTATTATTATCATAATATTATTATTGTTTGTTGTTGCTTTAATCCTTGGCAAGCACAGTCATAATTTTCTTTCCACTTGCATATATAAATTAATCATAGTAATTAGTCAGCTTAACTAGCGTATATATACAACATATATATATATATGTGTGTATGTATATTTGCACTGCGCGCGAGTGCAACAATTCGTGCGACGGATCCGGATCAGCCGATCAACCGATTTACCCACAAACCGAGCGACCGAGCAACCGCACGACCTACCGGCCACACGATAGCCCCTCGAGCGCAGAGCTTGACCGAAAACAACAACAAAACCACAAGCAATTGTTCGACAGTACGGTTCGTGTGTGGCACGATCACCCACCAGCACTAACACCACAACACCGCGCGTCCGTTCGCTGCTCCACACAAGTGTAACGAATCTTTTTTTAGATATTCAGCGCAGCGAAAAATATTTTCTTCATAAAAATTGGTTACGAAACCAAAAAATTTTTGAATATTTTTCACACTTTTCAAACAGTATTATATTTTAAGCAGATTTTCATTTTTAATAATTTTCACTAATTTCATGCACTTGTTCAGCCTTTTTTATATTTTCTTAAAGAAAATTCTTTCCAACTGCTTACTTTCGTTATCCTTTGCGGCGTTATAATGTGATTGGTAACTCGTTTAAATTATATTCATATATATATTTTCCGTTAGAAATTAACTCTCTTTTTTCACCTCAGTTATTATAAAAAAAATTATACGAAAAACTCTATGTAAAATATATATTTTTTCCTTCAAATATATATCTATTTCTTTATATATATACTATATATGTATATTTTATTGGTGCGCGTATGAAAAACTTAAATTTCAGAAATTAAAAATCTTCTGGTTTAAGTCATAATCCCCGAGACTGAAACCAAGACGTCGATCGTTTTTGAGGTGCGAGCGAAGAATGATACAAGATCGTTCCGATTGCGTTCAAATAGCTCGATCGGCGTTGTTGCCTTGCATATGTATTTTACTCTATATATATTTATATTGCTCAATGTACCACATATGCTATGCGCCATATGAGTAAATCACAACGCGTGAGAGTACTTTCTTCATTCGTAAAGCACTTCGTCTTTGATTCGTGGTGTGCCATTGTTGTATGCGCTGTGTTTGTTGTGCTATGTTTTTGTTGTGTTGTGGGAAAACTCATCGATTTTATTTTTGGGAAATTCGTCGACTGCACAGCCGTCGTGGTTGGAGGCCAAATTGATGGGGTTCATTTAATGCTGTGTGCATAAGTTTTTATTTTTTGAGCTCGTTTCTGCTTGCAGATGGTGTTTTGCAAGAAATTGATGGAGTTTTTAGAGTTGAAGTGGTTAAATGTTTATAATTTATATAAGTAAATAATGGATTTAATCGATTTTCCACATTGAATTTGAGACTGAGGGGATTTTGTGTTGTGTGATTTTTCTTAAGTGTTTTTAAGTCAGCATAAGTTTCTAACGTTTATCTACTACAACTGTTCGTGGTACATAATTAAAATCACTCAAATTTTATTTCAATTTTAATTTAAATTTTTAGAACCCTTTCTTCTGCCAGAAAACTTGCAAAGCACATCATAAAATATAATAAAAAAGTGGAGAGAAACTATCCACAGAATTTCAAGAATATTGCTATGAAGCAAGTAGAAGGAAAGTTGATCCCTTTCAGAAACTTACATTCTACAACTAAGCTCTTTTTCCTATTTTTAAGACTATAGTTATGAAAAAATGCAAATCTTAATAACTCTAAGCACATTTATTAAATTTGTCTCCTAAATGTATGCATCAATTGGCTTTTAGTGAAGTCGCAAACCTTTAGTTGGTATTAGAAAGCAATAAGAATTAGTCTCTGTGAAAGTAGGCTAAAGAAGTTAACTTAATACTGGAATGCTTTCTTGATACCCGACCAATGGAATGCGAATACGATTGGTAAATGAATTTTGTGATATATATTTTAAAGCAAAATTAAGCTTGGAGCAACGGCAAAGCCTGTCCTGATTAGGAAAAAAGTTAATTATTGGCAATAGTTGAAGTATTTTATTTTTTAAAACCGTTAAAGAATTTGGTAACTAAATTTTGAAAAATATATTATGTTGATTCTCAAAATCGACCCATCATTTTGACTTTTTTATTTCCTCAGAGTTTATATTGGTCAGTCTAAGAAGAGATCCTACGAGAAAATTCACGCTCTCGGCCGCAGTGCGCTACTCGGCATTACTCTTCGCTTTTCTTCTAGCATTTGTAGGTGTGTTTGTGTATATGGACTGTAAGATTTTTCGGTATTGAGTTGAATTGCTAAAAATAATTATGTGATTTATTTTTGAAAAATATTTTTCAATATTTGCTGGGGTAAAATAAAATAATTTCTCTTCAGCTTTTCAAATTTTTTTAAATGAATCTTAACTTTTTGTGTACTATGTGGAAAGAAGAACAGTGAATACTGGTGATAAAAGTCCGAAAAAATTAAATTTTATTTGAACATAGTGTATACTTGAAGTGATAAAATGATTATTGCTATGTTTTTATATTTATATCCTGAAGAGGGTTCGCCACGAAGTTTGCCAATACCCAGTCATC
Source organism: Bactrocera zonata (assembly GCA_037783105.1). NCBI lineage: Eukaryota > Metazoa > Arthropoda > Insecta > Diptera > Tephritidae > Bactrocera > Bactrocera zonata. The sequence goes on along the minus strand of JBAWJQ010005548.1, from coordinate 6,757 downwards.
AGTCGCACTATAAAGAACATAGTTGCTCAAATTTTGAGATATCAATCTGAAAATTTGCATATATTCTTTTCTTCTCATTAAGCTGTTTATACATAAGAACCGCCGATATCGGACTACTATAAGGTATAGCTGCCATACAAACTGAATCATCAAAATTTAGTTCTTGTATGGAAATTTTTTTTATTTAGAGAGATATCGTCACGAAATTTGGCATAGATTGTTGTCCAAGATAATGCGATAATTTCCGGAATTATAGTTCAAATCGGATCACTTTAGCATATAGCTGCCATACAAACTTAACGATCTAAATTTAGCTCTTATATGGAAAACTTTTTGATTTGATGAGATATCTAGACGAAATTTAGCATGGATTATTTTCTAAGAAAACGTCATAATTTCCGAAAAAATTTTCGAGATCAGACCACCACTTATAGCTGCCATACAAACTGACCTATTAAAAAAAAAGAGAAAGATTTTCTTGTACACTTTTATGCTATAATAAATGCACTTGTGTAGGATATTTTTCAGTATATAAATACTAAATGTTTTAATTAACTAGTGTTTACTGTAAAATTGAAAAAATGTCGCAAAATCGCTAGAACTGTCCAAATCATTGCTTGGTACTCGCCTATGCAATCGCATATACTTAATGTTCTTCTCGATCACTCATCACTATACTATATTTCTGTATTGTATAGGCTATAAGCTAAATATATATGTTATATAAATATATAATTATATTTTACATATATACATTTGCATGTCACCTACAATATTTAGTAAATAAAAAATTTTGAAAAAATATTCTTAAATTCCTAAATTAAGGAAAATTTGCTCGATTTATTATAATTTTATATAAAATAAGAAGAAATTTGCTGCCCGTTAAGTGCATAAATATTAGAAAATTCTACTCTGAAGCAAAAAATAAATTTTGAAAAATTCCTGTATCTCAAAAAATTTGCGTTTTGACTCAAAAAAGTTGGCTGCCTTGCAGCGCAGGTGGACAAAGCTCATCATAGCTATTTATATACATAATTTCCAACCGCAAATATATACATATGCATGTATGTAAATATATGTAAAATAAGTAGTGCAAGTTGGCAGCATGGAAGTGAAATATTATAACAACAAAAGGTACATTTTTTCTTTGCGGCACACTGGCGCACTCTCACATTGTTGCCACCAATTTACCTGCTCATATGAATAATTAAGTTTATTTTCGCTTGCATGACTTATGCACAAGCGATCATAATTTTACACGCACACGCATACACACATGCATATGTTTGTTTGAACATCTGCTTAGCCAACAAAAAAGCATTAATTTTTTAATTTAATTATTCGATATGTGCAAAGTGCTTGCAACATGCATGCCACAAGAGTCTGATTCTTGTTGCTCGCTCCTAAATGCATATGCTTAACATACAATAAAAAATATATAGTACATATGTATACATATACACACCCATACATATGCACATCTGTGAATTTGCTGCCAGTTTCATTTTTGGCATTATACTAAGTATTATTGTTATTTTTTTGTTTGTTTGTTGTTTCTATCTGTCAACCTGCCTGTCGATTTACCATAAATGTCAAATTTTCGAGAACAAGTTTATTGGTAATAAGTTTTTATGCGCTCATTTGCACCATTGGCAATTGGAGGACGTGCAAATCGGTTTATAGTCAATCACATGTGCCCTACATACATACAAACATATATATTTCAAGTAATAAAAAAACGTCTGTTTCGAGTGCTAATTAATTTTTGTATTTTCCTATAAAATTTTATAGTTTGCTCTTAGCTTGATAGATATAAAAATTGAGGACTATATGATCGTCTATTATAATTCGATATTTATTATTTTTTGCTATAAAAATATTTGTTTTTGTCCATCTGGCTAGATTTTCAAGCAAAGAGAGTAGAAAGTAGTTGTTTATCCATGAAATCCTTTCTCTAAGAAATAATTTCTCTTTTGGGTTTATGAAGAAAATATCTTTCTGAAGGAAATATTTACATATACTGGTATTTGTGTTCAATACTGGCATACTCTTGTAGAACCCCTAGAGGTGATCTACTGACTGATAACCAGAGCATACTGAAATTATTATTTATGCAGGCTGCTGAATGACAGTGAACGCATAATCACCAGGAGATGAGCGAGCCTGATTCCCTACTAGATTACAATGGAGCGGACGTTCAACTGCCCGACAATGAAGAACTTCGAATAGCAATTACCCGTTAGAAGAACAACAAAGCGGCGGGATCCGATGGATTGTTGGCCGAGCTATTCAAATGACGACAAAGAACTGATAGGGAGCAATATGGTCGGACAAAAGCAGGCCACATGAATGGAATTTAAGTATGCTCTGCCCAATCCACAAAAAGGGAGACCCCATAAGACCATGGGATAAGTCCCCTTTAATATCGCAAATAAGGTTTATCGAGCGTATTCTATAAAAAAAACTGAAGTTCACTGTCAACAAAGTGAATGAACCTTATCAGTGTGGCTTTATACCTGAAAAATCTATAATTGACCAAATTTCCACCTTGTGAAAAGAGGATCGACACACACCACCTCTTCAGTCGATTTTAAAGCTGCTTTTGACAGCACGAAAAGCCGCTTTGTCTGAATTTGGTATCCCCGCAGAACTAACACGGCTGTGTAAACTTACGTTGAGCAATACCAAAAGCTCCGTCAGAATCGCTGATGGACCTCTCCGAGCCGTTCGATATCAAACGAGATTTTAGACAAGGCGACTCCCAATCGTACGACTTCTTCAATCTACTGCTAGAGAAAATAATTCGAGCTGCAGAGCGGAATCGAGAAGGTACTATCTTCTATAATAGTGTACAGCTGCTGGCGTATGCGAAGATATTGATATCATTGGCCTCAACACCCGCGCCGTTAGTTCTACTTTCTTCAAGTTGTACAAAGAAGTGAAGCAAATGGGTCTGATATTGAATGAGGGCAAGACGAAATATCCACTGTCATCATACAAATAGTCGTCGCACTCGTGAACAGGCTCCCTCGTCACTGTTGAAGTCATAACTTTGAAGTCGTAGATAAGTTGGTCTATTCTGGAACCAGCATTAGCTCCAACAACAACGCAGAATAATTCTCGCCATCAGGTGCTACTTTGGACTGAATTGTGCATTGAAAAAGGGGAATATCACATTCGTAAAAACGATGAGTACGAGATATACGACAACATTGAGATAGTTCAGTGAATTAATAGACTGCGCCGGCTAGGTCATGTCGTCCGTATGGATGAAAACACTCAAGTTCTGAAAGTGTTCGACGCTGTACCCGCCGAAGGAAGCAGAAGAAGAGGAAGACCTTCACTTCCTTGGAAATACCAGGTGTAAAAGGACCTGGCAACACTTGTAATCTCCAATTGGCGCCAAACAGAGGAAAAAAAGGACGATTGGCGCGCTGTTGTAAACGCGGCTATGATCGCGTAAGCGCTGTCTACGCCAGTAAAAGAAAAGAAAAAAATACTACACTTTATAATACTTAATCTCATAAATAAGTACACTCAATTTACTATTTCAACTAAACTATGTACTAATTTCTTACCGAAAATTTTCTGGAATATGTTTTGAAGATATTTTAAAATAGTTATTAATTAATTCTTACAACAAAATCGCAATGTTGATATGACCCAGTTGCCTAGACAGATTTCATTACAATTTTTTTATTTTTTTTTTTTTTTGTTGTATTACTAATTAAGCAAAATACTTCAAGAAGCTGCTTCTCTCAACAGATTCCAAATCTTATTTTCTATTTATTTATTGCAGATATTGACAAGTAAATTGCAGCTCAATTAATTTGTGAAAATCTCTTCATGCGCATTTGAATACCCAATCGAGTGGAACAGATGTGCAGAGGTGCAAAACTAAACAAACAAATAGAACTCAATTGACGCAGTCGAATGTGGCGGAAGTCAATTGTACAATGTAAATGGAATTAAGGTAGGTGAAATTATTGCAAAACAATATTTTAATTATTAAATTTATTTTTAGCATTTAATTTTTAGAATTAAATATAAACATATTTAGATATATATGATGTATGTTATATACATATGTATACAAATATGTATGTACAAATATTTATATAATCTGAAGCATTACAACGGCAGTACTTGTGATAAAAAGCCCTAACGGTGCTTAGATTCGTCAGTAGAAGAAGTAGCAAAAAACTTATAAGAATAAAAGCATTCGCAATTATCACGGCGCGTGAGCAAGCCAAGTTAAATAAACCGTTTGTTGCGACATGTGAAGGTCTCATTAAATTACACAAAGAAAAGTAAGAAAAAACGAACGTCAACTTCCAAGCTATAATAGCCTTCATAGGTGCATTTCTTGTAGTATAAAATGGTGTAACAAAACTTTATTTCGATTTTGTTCAGTCAGTTTGTATGGCAGCTATATGTTATAGTAGTCCGATCTGAACAGTATGTTTAGAGGTTGTAGCCTTGCCTTGGACAATATCAAATCTTGGGAAGATATCTTGTCAGATAAAATTTTTTTTTTTACAAGCACTTGATTTTGATCGATCAGTTTATATGAGAGCTATATGCTATAGTGATCCGATCTGAACAATTTGTTCGGAGATTGTGGTGCTCCCTCTGGTAATAATATTTGCCAAATATCTTGAAGATATATCGTGAAATGAAAAAGTTTTCCATACAAACACTTCATTTTGATAGATCAGTTTATATGGCAGCTATATGCTATAGTGCTCTGATGTGATGAATTTATGCGGAGATTGTAGTACTGCCTTGGACAACGATCCATGCCAAATTTCATGAAGATATCTTTTCTAATGAAAAAGCTTTCCATACAAGTACTTGATTTTGTTCGATCAATTTATATGGCAGGTATATGCTATAGTAGTCCGATATCGGCGATTTCGACAAATGTGCAGCTGCTTGTTAAGAAAAGGACGTGAGCAAAATTTCCTGCCGATATCTCGTCGACTGAAGCGCTAGTTCACGGACAGACAGATGGACAGGATTTTAAATTTTTGAATAAATCGTCTCGTTGATCATTTATATATAAACTTATATGTAACGTATATATATTTTTTATAGTACTCCGACCTTTACTTTTATTTGTTATAATTTTTTTTGGTTCGGGGTATATAAAAGCAATTGTTACCAACAAATTGTTCAACAGCGCGTATTATGTTGCTGTAAACTGTATCTTACAAGCGGAAGATCAACAGCTATGGTTTTTATTGTTGTTCTACGCTTATTTCACTTCTTTCTTAGCACACAATAAGAATATATTTAGCGAAGCATTAAGCCTTTTACCCGCAACAACTTTGCTGAATTTCCAACTTTTGTTGTTGTTTTATATATTTTTTTCTATATTTATTACACAATAAACACGCGCGAGTGCAACGCCGCGGCGAGGATGCTGCACAAAGCGGCGAATTGCAGAATTATTTGTTGTTGTATGTCTGTCGGTGTGTGCGCAAGCGCTTTGTAGTCGCGGCGTTCGTATGCGCCGGCACTTCATAGCCACCCAACGTTTAGTTTGTCACTGACAGCTGGCAACATTGAGTTGTAGCGTTTAAGCTGTTGCATGTACACTAATAAACACTTGCAACAACGCGAAAACAACAAAAAAACGATCAAAACAACAACCGGCAATCAACGCTTGATCACCAGCGGCAGCATCACACACACTCAGCCATGTATTTGTTGCCGTAGAATGTTTATAAACATTTTCTCAATGTTGTAAGTAGTCGCTGCTGCGATCGCATGTCTTGTTGCCACAGTTGTTGTTGCAGTTGTGCACTATAATTTGCAATAATTAATTTTAAACGCCACATGCACGCTGAAAGGCTGATCTGCATGCTGCTGAGGAGTTCAGTACTTCACTTTTTCTACTCCATTATAGACGTGACCGAGTGTGTGTATGTATGCGCTGCGTGTTGCAAGTTGTTTTCGTCGGCAACATGCACGCACAGGCATTGAGAGTTATTTAAAGCCCATCAAACAACTTCTGGTGTTGACTTAATAGCATAGATTGATATTCATACATACATCTGTGTACACATGTATATGTATAGCAACATATATTTTTATATACTGACATGATCGGCAACAGCTTATACTCTGTGTGATCGATTTGCGCTACGCATACCGCACTGATACCCGAGATTTGCCAGCATCCATAGTTTTTACTTGTCTTTATGCACATTTCTACTCAACTATACACTCACACATACATATGGGAGTATAAATGATCAGCAGCACGCACATATTCGTGCAATTAATTTTTTTACCATTAATAAGTTGTTTAACTGATTTTTTTACGCTTTTGTGCTCGTCTTCCGCTTGGAGTGTGTTACCTGTTGCTTTTTCGTATTTTCCATTTTTTGTTTGTTTTTGTTGTTGCTTGTAATTGGAGCACTCTCTGACGCACGTCAGACTGCCATAAACAGTGGCATCCTTCATGCAATGCAATGCCTGCATTGTTGGGTGTTTTTTGGTTGCTAACTAACTTTAAGGTGCACCACTTTTTTACATGAAAGCTTGAATCGGAAATTTGAATCGAAAGCAATATTTTTACACCTTTGCAACATGTTGCTACAGAGTATAATAGTTATGTTAACCTAATGATTATACGTATCACTCTAAAACCAAGCGATATAGAAAAGTTGAAAACTGGCTAACTTTCTGTCCGTCCGTCCATGCAAGCTGTAACTTGAGTAAAAATTGAGATATCTTAATGAAACTTGGT